>CANSZD010000027.1:0-180300 GCA_947648045.1 Beta corolliflora
ATTAAAATGTAAAGTAGAAAATATTATTTAAATTTGACAATTATATATGAATTATCATATATTATTCTCTAATGGTTTTCGTGATCACGGACACATGATCTTTGTGGTAGGTGATCTAGCAATGCGGCTAGCCAGATCAAAGTTTGTGGACTTCACACAATCATATAAAACCGGGGTTAGTGATAGTGCCTCTTAAACCTATGGAGTCTGGAAGGCACAAGTATGTTGATGAAGCCTTTCGGTTGGCGGTTATGGTTGTTTCTTCATGGCACCTTACTATATATTATGTTTGTTGTTTGCTTGATGAGTGAAATACAACTAATCTTGAATTTAAAAGGTGGATGGGTGATCGTCTCGGTGTTGCCACTTTGGTTCACCTTGAGCTCATTTTCTTTGCCACAGTAAGTAGTTAACCCTTAAATCTTTTCAAATCGTTCCAAGTACTCATCAGCATGGAGATTCTCACGTATATGGAAAACTTAAAACGATTATATATAAGTGTCAACTTAATCATATATACCTTTAGAAGATTTTTTTGTTACATGTATTATTCCATGATTGATAAAGTTATAACTATATAATGTGGTAATCCTACTTAATTCTCTAAAAATATAACTACTTTTGTAGAGGAGAACATTCAGAGCAATTTGACGCGCATGAACTTTAGTAGCCTGGTTTTCGTAATATTTGTATTGATATCAAGTTATACGGCGAGTTTAACCTCAATCCTCACGGTTCCTTTACCCGAGCCTAACAGGTTAAAGATGTGGAGCGGCCCTCCCCAATAGGTTGTGGTGTGAGGGGGTCAGTTTGTGGGATCACTTAGTACATACGCTAAAATTCAACCCGAAAAACATCAAGAATATTAATAATCAATATGATTATGAAGTGTTATTTAACAATGGTAGCATAGTGGCTGCATTCCTCGAGTCCGTACTCAAAAATTTCTTGTCAACGAGTGTTGCAAAAGCTTTCACCCGTACCAAAGAGACCTTTGGATTTGGAGGACAAGGTTTTGTAAGTTTTCTTCTCCCTTTATCTAGAAATAATTTATCGTGTTTTTTAACATAACTACTCATAGTAAATATCTCGGAATTAGTTGCTAATAATCTACCATTTCCTCCATTTATATTTGTTCTTCCTATTTAAAAACTTTTGAAAGAGAAGAAAATGTCAAAGCGGGAAGAACAAATAAGGAACGGATAGGAGTATTCACCTAAACATTCAATTCACAATAGGTCCATATTTTACTTCATATATATTATTTTATATGTGACTAATTTTTTTTCAAAATATCCAAATTATTATACTTAACTATACAAATTTTAGATGCCATCTAGCTTAGTTGGTAAAGTCTTTTAGGATAGTACCCCAAGACTAAGATCGAATCTTGTCCACATCATTGCATTTCATTGCTCTCTAACACCAAAAAGCTATAAAGTCTGGATCATACAAAACAAAATAATATCACAATTACGTTTAGTAATCTAATCTAGAATGTATCTTCATTTATTTTTAATTTTTTTTACTCTTTCATACATAAAGAAGTTCTTAGAACTTCGAGAGAGAATTCCGATAAAGAGAAGAAAGAGAGAAGAAGGATGGAGAGAATTAAAAAATGATTATGATCATTATTGTTGAATTATTATAAATGTACCTTATATAGTACAAGACGTGAGCTGTCTCAGTGAATGAGAGAGCTTTTTACAATTATATAGCCAATTGCAATGATGTTGATGTGTGTACGAGAATCTAACCCCTAACAAACTATCTAACATACATGTTGATTTGGCCCTAATCTGGTAGTTGAAACCATCGGCCGATGATCGCTTATGTTCTTGGATGTAGCTTGACTTGCCCGCCTGAATCGCTAGGTTTCTGTTTGAGTGATGAGAACTCATTACGCTCCGTGAGCTTAAGGAGGACCGGTAATTAGTCATACTAAGTTTGAATATTAGTTTAGAGTGTCGAGGATAGGATAATGGCTTGGTGAGAACATCGACAAATTGATCTAAAGTAGGTAGATAAGTATGTTCAACCAAGCCTTCTAAAACCCCTTCTCTAGTGAAATGGCAATCCAAGTCTATATGCTTGGTTCTCTCATGGAAAAGTAGGTTTTTCCCTATACGAGGAGCAGTTATCACAATCCAAAGTCACAGGCTTACGATTGAACACATCAACTTCATGATAATAACTTGATTGTTCATGTTATTCTCTCGTCTGCTGCTAAGTGTAGCCTACGGCCCCTTATTCGCCTTCACCGGATGACTTGAAACAATTTATTGCTTCTTTGATTTCAAAGAAATAGCATAATTGCCAAGCTAATAAAATATATCCAAGAACAAATCTTCTAGTGTCGTGGTTGATCGCCCAATCATAATCCGAGTAAGCTTGAAGAGTCAAACTCTCGGTTGCTCAAGTAAGATAACCTCGACCAAGAGTGTGAGCTAAGTACCTCATAACATGATGCAAAGCATGAAGATGAGGGGACCTATAGATGATGCATGAACTAATTAGGGTGTGCACATCGAATAAGGGATCACGCGCTAGTATGAGGGAGGAAATTGAGCTTCCCAACCAGGCTTCCATAATGTTCTAGATTAGAATAAGGATCTCCATCTCCCGAATTTAGTCTAGTTTTGGTAGGTAGGAAAGTGTTGGCTTCTCTTAGACACATCTAAGCCACATTCACTAACAATTCCTTCGCTGAATTTCTTATGTGTAATAAGAATGATGCCAGTGCAGTATGACTTACTTCCATACCTAGGAAGTATTTAAGGATTCCCAAGTCTTTGATACTAAAGCATCATGAAGATGTTGTTTCAAGCTTGTAATTTTAGATAAATGAGAACTTGTGAGGATGATATCATCCACATGTATAGTCACAATAGTGATGGAAGAATCTAGAGGTGATCAAAGGTAGCCCGACTGGAAAACCGGGCTTAAGCCAAGGGATTTGTTGGCCGTTTTTGGGCTCGGCCGCTTCGAACTCAATTTTTTTGGATTAAGACGGGGTTTGGGCGTTTCGAAATGACTTTTTAGTCTAAATTTTAGCTCGCCCGATTTACCCGCGAAAAGCCCTTTGTATTGTCAATCGAAAGTGAACTTTTGGCATAAAAAATTAGCCGGGTACGGCTCGGCCCGACTAATGGGCAAATTTTTTAAGGGTGCCCACGCCGAACCAAAGCCTAAATTCCGCCATTTTGATCACGTCTTGAAGAATCATATTTCTTCAAGAAGAGAGAATAGTCATTTTTACATTGTTTATACCCTTGATTCACTAATTCTTCATGCAATCTAGCAAATTATTGCCTAGATGCTTCTTTAAGTCCTTAAAAAAGACTTATTAAGCTTGCATACAAGATGATTTGGATTAGGAAACATTTCGAGCCTTTATATACACCTCTTCATGAACATTGCCATATAGAAAGGCATCATGTTTATGTCCAACTGATGAATCGACCACTTGTGATAGTTGCTAACATAGAGAAAACATCTAATAGTTGTCATTTTATCAACTAGAGACAAGGTTTCCTCAGAGTCAAGGCCATATTTCGAAGTTAAAGCCTTTGTGCAAACAAGTCAACTATCAACCTTTTAACCAGATCATCATCGACTTTAAGTTGGATTTTATATACCCCATTTACACTCAATTGCTTTCTTATGCTTAGGTAGAACAACCATGTCCTAAATTTTGTTAACAAGAAGAGCATCAAGTTCCTTTTGCATAGTTTCAATCCATCCAGGATCTTGAGAAGCTTCCCAATAGTAAATTGGTTAAGTGAGTTCAATGGTGTGGTTGGTGAAAGCTTATATAGGAGAAGGGGAGATAGTCAAACCGAACTATGTTGCACTAGTGTGTACGTAATGTGTTCAACAAAAGACACATAGTTACCAAGATAAGGCAATTGTGTTTCTCGATTCACGGATTGTCTAGGCTCCATTGTTATGATGGAAGATGTGTAAGGAGAAGATCAAAAAGTATTGGTGAGTGTAGTTGTAGGAGGTGGAGATTGAGGGATGTGGAAGAAGGAGAAGGAGATTATGATAGTGGCATAGGAGAAGAGAAAGGACTAGGATTAGGAGTAGGATCATTAGGGAAGAAGAAATGGCTCATGAATGTTGAAATCAACTTCCAAAATTAAGGCGTATTTCGAGGCAAGTATATAGGTGAAGATGTGGTTGAAATTAGGTTTGATTGTATAATGAAATGGAAGATGATGCTCATGAAACGCAATATCTCTAGAAAGCAATAACTTTACAGCGTTCCAAGCAAAGCACCATATATGCCTTTTGATCGGGAGGTATCCACGAAAAAAACCAATATTGTGCTCTTGGATCCAACTTTGATATATGAGCTTTAATATTGGAGACTAGACATAATAAGCATCTAAAAACTTTGAGGTGAGTAAACCGGGGGGACATCCATTAAGTTTCTCATATGGAGACACAAAACCAAGACTTTGTTGAGTGGCATTCTATTGATGATATGTGTTGCACACAACAAACACTCTCCTCAAACTCGACTGTGCACCGTACTTGAAATAATGAAGCCTTAGCTATTTCTAAGAGATGTCTATGTTTCCTCACTATAACATCATTCTCAGTGGACTTTCGGTTTAAGTCTTTTAATGCTTTATACTCTTATAAGTGAATCAATCCAAGATATCACCCTCACATAGCTCTTTGGCATTATCGGTCCTCAGAATAAGCAAATCTTAACATTATATTGTGCTCTCAACCATATTGGCCAGAGAAATTTTGTAATATAACAAGCTGCATCACACTTGTGAGTCATTTATAACACATTCTCCAAAATAATGCCATTATCAAATTTGCATTATCTTGCCCTTTATGCTCGCTAGCTTGTTTATCATCGGGTTATAATAATGGTGTTAGGACTTTTGTGAAAAGCTTCACATGAAGTAAAAGGTGCTCAAAATATTACGTAAGATGTGATATGTGGCCCACGGTAGTCTATAATCCACTTGGAACTTGAGCAAGTAAGGAGATAGGTTTTGCCATATGAGCAACATGAGGAGGATATTAATTTTAGCGCATACTACGAAATCATATTGTTGTCGTGAGATAAGCTTTAGAAAGTTATTAAACTAGTCTTCGAAATATGAGTGATGCTTTCTTCTCGTTTTAGCGATGTTTTCTTTGAGCCACAACATCCATATTCTTGCTTTACCTTAACTGTGAAGTAATACCATCTATTTTCCAAAGAATTTATTCGCTATGTGTTCTAGGCTTTTTGCAATGCTCACAATAAGGGCTTTTATGGACACCTCCGACTATAAGCTTCTTTCTTGAATTTTTGAAATACAAACAAGCGATTGTGTTTATAATTCATTCGCATAATCGTAGTTCATCTATAGAGTAGTTTCGTATCTTGCTAAGGGAAATCTTAGGCGATGGTTGCATCATAAATACCTTAGACCTAACATTTGCATATTAGATATCTAATTCCATGCAATAATTACTCAAGCCTTTGTCTTCATCTTGTTGTTCCATGAACCGAGTGAGATTGCACTTACGGCCTTTACATATACATGTAGGTAAAGGCTTTCTACACTAATTCATACCATACATCCTAATTTGTTTGAAAAAGTCTACTATTAAAGCTAATCCCTTGTGAAATCTCTCGACAAACTTTGCCGAAGATTATAAAATTAAGGTCTTAAGGCTTGTGAAAACCTTTCCTCGAAATGTTTATAATAACCCGCAAATGTACGATATGATGTTATCATTGCATCTCTCCCAAGCTTTGTTCGTGATGTCGGGTTTCACTAGGCTTAGGTAAACTTCCATCAATAAAACATAACTTATTTTTCATAGATAGGCTATTTTCCATACTTCTTTTCCATTTTCCATAACACTCTCCATTAAACTTTTCCGAAACCAAAGGAAGAGAGGTATTTTCATTTAGATGAATATAATATGGACTATATGAATCTAAAGTAGGAGATGAATTCAAAGAAACTCCGACATTACGATTTTCACAATAGTGAAATGAAAATGAGAATTTAGATATCACAAATCCGAATTTGAAAAGAATTAATGAACTAAAAACAAATTCTTCTCATAATTTGTGTATGAATCCGAAACTAAGAATAATCCAATGAACACTTGATCAAGAAATCCCGGTAGCCAAAGGCTTCGATTTCGCAAACTTTGATTTTTGTAGATTCATGATTCTACAAGAAACTATGCATATGATGTTTTCTCTTGATTATCAAGACGATTTTGCTAATTTTGCGAAAAGATTTTCACCGGGATTTGATTGTGATGATCATGCTCGATACCATAAATAAGTTCTTGAACTTCGGAGAGAGAATTTTGATATAGAAAAGAAAGAGAGAAGAAGGATTGAGACAATAAGAAAATCATTATGATCATTATTGTTGAATTATTACAACAAATGTACCTTATATAGTACAAGAGGTGATTTCTCTTAGCGGATACGAGAGCTTCTTACAATTTTATATCCAATCTCAACAATCGATGTGTACAGAGAATGTAACAACCTCTAACAACTTCTAACAAACTACCTAATAGAAATGTTGAGTGGGCTAAGTTAGTAGTTGAAGTTGTCGAGCCGCTAACTTGCGGATGTTGCTAGTTGTAGCTTGACTTGCTTAGTTGAATTTGCTATTTTTTCGTGAGTTCACTAACTTATTAATTTAATAGGAGGAAATTTCTACAAATACAAAGAAATTGGATAATAAGAATGTACTTCCTCGTGCCCGAATAGCCTTAACACTTTCCTTTACATGTTTGCACCTAAATTAGTTTGAACAACTTCTTTTTTTGACATGGTCCCACTATTAATATATTATTTCTTTTACACATCTTTGCCCACTATACTATACTTTATCAATAAAAAGTTATCCAAGTTTCTCTCTTCTCTCTCATAAAAAATACCCCACCAACTCCTATCACATCTACTTTTTAAATAAAATAACATTTGATAACCAAACTACAACTTATCACCTTAAATTACGTGTCCCAACAAGTGTTCGGACCTTCCGGAACTGGATGAAGACTTACGTACCTCTTTTGTCTTCTCATTTTTGTGTGGGTATATTTTGGTGTAAATAGTGTTTATGTATATAGCCCTAAGAACTACAGCCAACAAAATCCTGGGATGAAAGTGACTTAGTATAGAGTCCAAAATCTATATTCATGTAACTAGTTTTTGGCCTTAACTTATTTGAACATGCACACAGGTTTTTCCAAAAGGCTCTCCATTAGCACGGGATATATCAAATGCCATTCTTAAATTGTCCGAGAAAGGAGTGCTAAAAAAGAATTGGAAGACAAATGGTTTCCTACATCCCCAGAATGTTTAACTTCCTTGAATAGTCAATGTGTTGAGAGATTAAATCCAAGAGATTTCTCAGCACTTTTTATTTTATATGCATCTCTTACTAGCTTGTGTCTCTTCTTATGCGTAGTCCGTTATATTAAGAGATATCAAGCCAATGCAATTTCACACGTTGATAGGAATTTCAAGAGCTGGATGATTATGGTTGCACAATATATTGGTCGAGGAAATAATGGAAATTTTTAGATATCCCCTATTGTATTTACAAATGCAACACAACTAGATGATTGGAAAGTGAGCAGCCTGGAACCATCCATCCATCCTATCCCTACGAAGTAAAAGTTTGTTACCACATAATTTGTTTTGAAATTTTTTTCAGAGTCTTTGCTTGATTTGAATGATACTAAGTTATATCAATCTCATACTATATTTTATGTGTTAATCTTATACTCCATGTTTAGTTATGGCTCCCTTGATCTTGCTTTTGTTGAACTCATGAACACCATTGTGGCCGGAAAGAATGTAATATGTTCAACAATGTACTGCTATGCCAAGATCTTATTGCCAAATGTACAAGGAGCAACATATGCGTGTTGCTGCATGCTGGAAATAGGCATACAAACCATCTAATTACCAAAGTGAGGAAAATACAAAACATCCAAAAGGTTTTAACCTTGTAAGCTGAGATTTTCAACAGCAAATGCATGCTTTAAGGTTTTTTGCTTTTTTCCTGATCACTTTATTAAATTGATCAGTAGTTGTGTTAGCAGTCGTCTTTCTTATACTCTAATGTTATGTCAAATGAGCAGGTTGAGAACACGATATTTTTTTTGCATAACTTTTGAAATTTGAATTGAATGTGCATAGAGTTAACGTGCATATATTTGTTATGCACATTTTTGTTTTTTTATTAAAATATAGTTTGAATAGTAAAATATGCATATCCAGTTCCAAAAGATATGCACATGTATCGTTCTCATCTTTTTCATTTTAAGAAACCTTTTTATTGGACACCTCTCATATATATTTATCCCCTTAATAACTATGATGAGATGTAGTGATAGCCCAGCATATCCAGGAGGATTGGTTTGTGTGATTACGAAGGGCGACGCAATAAAGGGAAAGTATCAATCAGATGGGTAATTGAGAAGAGTATGGGTGCAGAGATATGGTTCATAGGAATGAGTAAATAAAGGAGGTTCGAAATTTTTTTTTTTTTTTTGCAGGGAAATAAGTAATGTAGTCCATATTAGTGGTTGAACCATTAGTCCATTAACCTGTAAAAAAGGGTCCAATATAAGAAAATAAGGATGAAAAGTAGGATTACATTGCGTTAACTTAAAGGTGGGGCGCTTGTAAGAAGGGCGGCAAAGATGGGATTACTAAATCCCCGTTTTCTCTAATAAATTATATATTCGTTTCACGGAGATTGAATCTGTCACGTTACCCCTTGTGTTTTAGATTACCCATGCATGAATAGACAATTAATAAATAGTGGGCACCCATTGAGTTAATGCTCCATTAATTATGAATGACCCGATCTCTGTGGGTGGATTGCCGATTAGATAGACAAAGTTGTTTCCTCCCTTTTCACCTACAATTATGAATATATTGTAGGATTTCATGTAGAAAATATGTCTGGAAACTGAAAACATTGCAGCGACTTCCTGCAAAGTTTTTTTTTTACGCATGCATGCATCAGAAGATGTTTGTCAGTAAGATAAGAAATCAAAGTGAGTTGTTGGGCGTACTCGTAATAAAAACTTTTCATTTCATCCATGTAGTTCCGTGTAAACTAAAATAATTTGAGAAAGATAACCATGATATATACTAATGATTGCATATATAAGTACACAGAAAGTAAAATAAAAAAATGGTAGGTGAACTTGAAACAAGCATCAACTAAACTAGTACAATTCCTAGTTGTGATATTTCTTGATCAATGTAGTTACAATCAAGTAACATACTAGTTAATCTCGAATAAATAAAGTGTACACTAAAAAACATATAAGATAACCAGCTAAAAATACAGCTCATACAACATTGAAATTGAAGATAAACTATAGTCTCCATCCCATATTGTGATCTCTAGGTCTGTGCTTACTTGTTAGTTATTGTTTGGCTCGTGTTCGTTCGCTCCATAGCTTTGTGAGTTGTAATTGCTTATTGCCTTGTTCTTCACTTTGCTACATGATTGACCGATTGTTGAAATAAAGGACGATATGCCCTCGACATTCATAATTGCCAAAGTAGATGGTAAAGCAAAACGTTAATAACAATATTGCAAAAGCTACATAAAGAAAGGCTTGATATACATTCTAAGGTTGCGGCTAAACCAATATGTATCAAAGAAATAAATAAAAAAGGGTTTTTCTACGATATACCCTTGTGTTTTTTCAATTTCTACATTGTACCCCAATCTTTTAAAAATTTCACACAGTACCCTCAAACTTACCCTTTTTAATGCACAATGTCCATACTGCTTATTATACGTCATTAATTTCGTCTACTTTTTATAATCCAGTGGAACTAATATAATTTGTGAATATTCCCTCCAAGCGTTAACTATGTATAAGTTAAATTTGTTCCAATAAATTAAAAAAATTAAACGAAATTAACGACATATAATCGCCGATAGGGCATTGTGCATTAAATAAGGTAACCTTGAGAATGCAGGTGTGAATTTTCAAAAGTGTGAAGTACAACGTAGAAATTAAAAGTAAACACAAAGCGTATAACGTAGAAAACCCATAAAAAAAGTGTGCGATCTTAATCAAGCACTACTACATGATCAAATAACAGGAGAGCACTACGTTATGGAGTTATTCAATTAGAAACCCCAAGTATGATTATTAAAATTGGGGTCAAAGCTATCATGCATTTCCATTTGTTGACAATGCAAGCTAGCCAATTTCAAGGAAATTACAAGTTCTCTAGTTTAAAACTATTACTTCAAACAAAATTTTGATTGGCAAGCTTGGTATCTAAAGGTCTATGTTCTAAAGCTGGTCTGCCAGAAATTCAAGACCAATAAGTAAAATATGCAGGGGCTCGACCAACATAAATTAAAACTACACGAAAAAACCCACAAAAGGGTATGATCTGCTTCAACTTTGCTTTAAAAAATACATTAAAAAAAAAGGAGTAGATACATACAAAAAGAAAATAGACGAAGATACTCCTAATCATTATAGCCTTGATAAACCAAAAATTTATCTAAAGAAACAAAAAGAAAAACAAGAATTCGATATCATACTTGGAAGGGTACGCGACTAAGCATCCCATGCGGAAGGAAAGAAAAGAGTGGTATACATACTTAAAAATCTTCTTTGAGACAATTCAAGTTGAATATCAGGGATGTGCTGAATAAGGGGTCAATATTCAACCCTTTGTCGATGACATCTTTTCTCGAGTTTTGGAAGACCCATAATGATAAGGTTCTTTAAAGAAGAAAGGCTATGGGATGATTATGAAAGCAAGGCCACTTTTCTACAAAGGCTAATTATTTCAAGCTGGCAAAGCTGGGAAAGGTGGCTTATCAACTCCGGTAGAGGTGTCAGATCTTATGCTACAAATGGCGCTAGGGAGCACATGCAATTTGTCGATATGTATGACGAGTCTCAAAGCAAAGAGGCTTCTTAGACCTGGCCAAGTTCTGATGTCCCATAGATCCAATTCTTCACATCTACAGATTGTTAATGCCTTAAGGGCAAAGAGATGTAGCACAACATTTGTTAGTTGTTACATGTCTCACGCTCTTACACGTATTGGATTGGATTGAAAGATTTGGAAATGCCATGATGAAAGTGTTGAGAATAGTCATTCCAGCTCAGTAATCCTCATTCACATTAGTTTGTTACACGTTGCAAAGTTGTTATTTTTCTATTTTTATGTTTCTCTTCTTTTGTATTACTTCTAGAACAAGATATAAATAGGATCATTTAATGCTTTCATAGGGTTAGCTAGTTAGTATAATCATTTGTAATAATTCTCTCGTAACATTTTTTTCTTTTTCCTCAATGATTTAGTTCTAAGTCCCGAGCTCTAAATGAGAGCAAGTGAAGGAGAAAATTCTTTGTGTTCTTTTGCTCTAAATTCGTATTTTTACATGGTATCGAGCCCGGTTGCGGGTCTCGTCTAAACTGGGTATTTGATCGCTACTGGATAAGGATTTACCTCGATAGGATGTCCAGCCCCTAAGAGGATTATTGCTCTGACCTTTCCAGTTAGCTCTGAATTTCTAAGGACACTCACAAGTGAGGGGGTGTGTTGAAACCCATTGAAAGCCCACTTGTGAGTGTCCCACATTGGAGAAAGAGGAAAGATTGTTCCACTTTATAAGGTAGAGGGGTTACTCCTACTATCACCAATTGGTTTTAGTATGGTACCGTGAGCCGGTTGATTCCACGCTCATGTTGTTGCGATTTCTCCCGGGTTTGTTCTTCGTTATTTCTCTCTCATTTCTTCGTTGAAAAGTTTCCGCCATTGTTGTGTAGCTTCAATTTCGCTATTCCGGAAATTCGTTAACTGCTTCAAAGGTTAGATGTTGTTTGTTCTTGATTTTGTTGTTTGATTGAAGTTTTGGAGTTTTGGAGGTTGTAATTTTTCTGAAGTTTGTGTTGATTGTTGATTGATTGTTCGAAATTTTGGATAAGTTTGCTGAAACTTATCTTCGTCGGAGAAATTGATTTGATTCTGGATTGTTAAGAAGTAGATTGAGGTTTGTTGATTTTTTTTTTGTTCCTTGATTTCATCTTTTCCTCGTAAACTAGCTTGTTTTTCTCAATTCAATTTCACTATGGAGAATAGTATTCCAAATGAAACACCAAATGAAACATCTAGAACTCTTGAATTGAATCAGGATCCTAGTACTCCATATTACATTCATCCAACTGAAAATTCTAGTCATAAATTTGTTTCTGAGGTTTTTGATGGAGACAATTATGCATCCTGGAAGAGGTGTATGATTATAGGTCTTTCTACTAAGAATAAAATGAGTTTTGTTGATGGAACGCTTCCGAAACCTTCCTCTACTGATAATTCTTTCAAGGCCTGGGTTAGATGTAATGACTTGGTGATAGGATGGATTCTTAGTGTCTTAGGACCTATGATTGCAAGGAGTGTTTTCTTTTTCAAAACAGCTAGAGAAATTTGGGTAGATCTTGAAGAGAGGTATGGACAAGCCTCAAATACTGAAATGTTTAGTGTTCAAGAAGAATTGTTTGCTTTGGAACAAGGTGAAGAGAGTATTCTTGAAGTTTTTCACCAAAATGAAAATGCTATGGGATCACTTGGATGATCCGAGTCCTCTTCCAAGTTGGGAATGTAATGGTTGTTCATGTACTCTCACCGCTAAGTTTCTTAAAATACAACAAGATCAAAGACTCCTACAGGTTTCTCATGAAGTTAAAAGGTAGCTACAAGCAAGCAAGAAGCAACATCTTAATGATGAAGCCACTCCCAACCATTTCTCAAGCTTATAGGATTGTTCCAGAAGCAAGAAGAGAAACACAAGAAGCCGAGTGAAATGCCAAATGAAGGAGTTGAAAGTATGGCATTTGGAGCGAGATAGACGAAGGTTTTCGATACAAGGCCTTACAAACTACCACATTCTAACTATGGTTCACAGAGACCACAACAAAGAATAATACAATGATAAGAATCATGGAAGGGCGATTATAGGACATAAAAGACCTTCACAATTCTTTTGTGATCATTGTAAAATGATCTGGGCATACCATGGACGAGATGCTACAGATACATGGTTTTCCTTCGATAACAACAAGAATTATACTCGAGAGGAGGTTTCGCACATATGGTTTAAGGTGATGAAGCGTATAATGGCAGTCCACATGATCCCCGCAAGTTTCACAAAGGAGCAATACAGTCAAATCTTACACATGCTTGATAAAAGTAAGACTTCTGAAGATTCTAGTGCACCTTCCACTCGAGACACCTCCTTCTAGCAAGGGCATATTTTGCGGGTAAAATATGCCTATTTTCTCATTCTTATACTTGGATGGATAATTGATAGTGGTGCAAACAGTACCACATATGCCATGATTTATCTAAGTTTACAACTTATAAACCCATTCAACATGAAGATAACACCATCACTATCCCTGATGGTAGAAAAGTCCCAGTTAGTCACATTGGTTCTGTTCACTTGACTCCCAACATAGTTTTGAAAGATGTTCTCTATGTTCCGGATTTTCATTTCAACCTTATCTCAGCCTCCCAAGTTGGGTGCGCATACATGTCTTGTTTCGTGAGATTCACATCCGGTTTGTGTGTGATACGGGGGCCCTCCTTGAAAAAGGAAATAGTTCTTGGTAAGTTGAAGTCTGGCTTATACTATGCTGATGAAGAGCCTCTCCATTCTGGTGATATCACTATTTCTCATTCTCACCTAGCTACTACTATAAATAAGTCATGCACTGATGATTCATGTGCTTTTGCATCTGTTACTGATGATGTCAAAATGTGGCATCTTAGACTTGGTCATTTTCCTTTTAATCAAATAAAACATGTCATTCCTGGTTTGCATACTTCTAGTATGATTGATACAATTTGTCAAATTTGTCCTAGTGCCAAACAAAGTAGAGTGCCTTTCCCTTTGAGTTCTATCAAGACTACTAGGTGCTTTCAATTAATACATATAGATGTTTGGGGACCTTATAAAGTTCCTACACACACTGGTTGCACCATGTTCCTCACAATTGTTGATGACTTCAGTAGATACACTTGGGTACATTTAATCAAACATAAGTTTGATTCTGTTGCTGTTTTGGAAATTTTTATACAACATGTTAAGAATCAGTTTGACTTGGTGATCAATTGCATCAGGAGTGATAATGCCAAAGAACTTTGTGAAGGAAAAGCTCTTGCATTATATCTTAAACATGGCATTCAACATCAGTCCAGCTGTTCAGACACACCACAACAAAATGGTGTGGTTGAACGAAAGCATAGACATCTTCTCGAAACCTCAAGAGCTTTATTTTTTCAGTCCAAGCTTCCTAGAAAATATTGGGGAGAATCAGTGTTGTGTGCTACTTATCTTATAAACCGGATGCCCCTTCAAGTCCTCCACAATATCTCTCCATATGAAAAATTATATCACACTCCTCCCTCTCTTGATCACATCAAAATTTTTGGTTGTCTATGTTATGTTTCCACTACCAAAGTACACAGATTAAAATTTGATCCTAGGGCTGATGCTTGTGTCTTTCTAGGTTATTCTTCTCAACAAAAGGGATATAAAGTTCTGCATCTTTCCACTCACAAAATCACAGTTTCAAGAGACATAGTTTTTCATGAAAAATACTTTCCATTTCATATTTCTTCTACTACTTCTCTTAAATCTCCTTTTCATTTCTTTCTTCCCGCTTCCAACCAGGATCATATTTTTCAGGATCCCTTTGAGTCTTACCCTAAACCTCACACTTCTCCAACACCTTTGAATTCATCCACATCCAGCATACCTTCAAATTCCTCACCTGCCACCTCTAATTCTTCATCTTCACCTTCATCTGAATCTCCATCTATCAATTCATCTTCAAATCCTATTTCCATTCATACATCTACCAATCTTCATGATCTTGGAGAAATCATCCCTTCTCCACCATCTCTACCTCCTAGAGTTTCTTCTAGACTTCACCCCCCTACTTGGTTAGCAAGATTATGTTTGTAATACTGTTGTTTCCTCTCACTGGTGTAACTTAGTTAGTTACAGCAGCATTCCTTCTTCTCATCAGTGTCTTATTGCTCATTCCACCTCTCTCAAAGAACCTACTTCCTATACAGAGGCTTCCTTAGATACCAACTGGATTGAGGCTATGAATAAAGAGCTAGGAGCTTTGAGTTCAAACAATACATGGGACATTGTTCCTCTTCCATCAGGGAAGAAGCCAATTGGATGCAAGTGGGTGTTTAAAATCAAGCAAAAGGCCGATGGAAGTATTGAAAGATACAAGGCTAGGTTAGTGGCAAAGGGTTACAATCGAAATATGGAATAGATTATCAAGAGACATTCAATCTGTCGTAAAAATGTCAATCGTACGAACACTTATTGCCATAGCCGCTCACAAAGGTTGGTCTCTATAGCAACTAGATGTCAACAATGCCTTTCTTCATGGTGATCTCCATGAAGAAGTCTACATGACCATTCCCGAAGGTATTCCTCACTCGCTAATCATGTTTGCAAACTAAAAAAATATTTGTATGGTCTTAAACAAGCTAGTAGGCAATGGTTTGCCAAACTAGTTGTTGAACTTACACATCAAGGTTTTCATCAAAGCAAGAATGATTATTCCCTATTCATCAAGAAGGAAGGATCAAAAATTTCTGTGGCTGCAGTATATGTCGATGACATCATTCTTACTGGAAATGATGTCTCTACTCTTACTCTCCTTAAGCAGCATCTTCATGATACCTTCAAAATTAAAGACTTGGGGTTACTTAGTTTCTTCTTGGGGCTTGAAATCAGCTATCTTCCTACTGGGATTGCTCTAACACAGAAGAAGTTTACCAGGGAATTATTAGAAGAATCTGGTTTACCTTCTTTCAAGTCTCTGTAACTCCTCTTCCAAATAATCCGAAACTACAAGCCGATCTAGGTGACTTACTCCTAGACCCATCTCTATACAGGAGTCTAGTAGGGAAGCTTAATTTCCTCACAAATACTAGACCTAACCTTGCTTTTACAAGGTACAAAAATTTAAGTCAATTCATGCATTCTCCTCGATCTTCTCACATGGAGGCTCTCACACACACACTCAGATATGTTGCACACACAGAAGGCCAAGGCATCTTATTAAAAGCAACAGATAAGCTCACATTGCAAGCTTTTTCGGACTCTGATTGGGCAGCATGCCCCGACTCCGTAAGGTCAATTATCGGTTATGTACTTCGGTTAGGATCTTCCCCTATCGGTTGGAAGTCCAAGAAGCAAGCAATGTCTCTAAATCTTCTTCGTAAGCCGAATATAGGGCCATGGCTAGTGCAATCGCCGAGGTTTCTTGGATGGTCCGGCTATTGGCTGAATTAGGAGTCTCAAATTTGCAACTTCGTCACCTTACATTGTGACAATCGGCCTGCTATCCACATTGGGAAGAACCCGAGCCTTCCATGAACGCACAAAACACGTAGATATCGACTGTCATTTCACCAGAGAAAAGGTACTAGAAGGTTTGATACAATTGACATATTTGCCTACCTCTTCTCAACTAGCTGATGCCCTCACCAAAGTTCTCCCTTCTGCTCAGTTCCAGGATCTTCTCAAGAAGCTTGGCATGTTCATTTCACCTGCCCGCCTTGAGGGGGGGTGTTGAGAATAGTCATTCCAACTTTCGTAATCCTCATTCACATTAGTTTGTTACACGTTGCAAAGTTGTTATTTTTTCTGTTTTTATGTTTCTCTTCTTTTGTATTACTTCTAGAACGGATATAAATAGGATCATTTAATGCTTTCATAGGGTTAGCTAGTTAGTATAAGCATTTGTAATAATTCTCTCAGAACATTTTTTTCTTTTTCCTCAATGATTTAGTTCTAAGTCCTGAGCTCTAAATGAGAGCAGTGAAGGAGAAAATTCTTTGTGTTCTTTTGCTCTAAATTCAGATTTTTTACAGAAAGTGACAAGGTTCTTGTTGGATTTGATTCTTAAATTTTGTAAACTATTAAAATGGATCAAAAAAGAAACTAGATTATTCATGTCCTCGATTTTCGATGCCTTTAATGCAGAAATAGTTCTTGAGGAAGATGCTGGTGCTTCTGAAAGTGATGCTAGAAGGGATTCTAGCAACTTATCATGGACCTTTTCAACAGTTAGATCCTCAAGTGATGGCAGTATCAGCGGCATTGAAACCAACTACACGCCATGATGTATTACGACCTAGAAAGACATGTGAAGTATAGAAGTAGTTGTGACATCAAATATTCATGACTTTTAGATATCATATCCGGTAATTGAACTTGAACATCATCCTTCATTTTTTATCTAGACGATACTCTCTTAATTCTGGCATATCCTACAAAAAATCTCCTTTAAGGCGGGGAAGCTAAGTATATTAAAGAACAAGGCTCTCCATCGACAGACCAGCCTTGTTCTATGTACTACAAGGTTTTAAACCTCGTAAGAAACATATATTTTAGATGAGGTAGCTGACTCTAGTACGTACGTGTGTTGTTGACAATTTATGCAGTCTTGAAGATTAAAAGTAACAAGTTTGTAAAGTAAGCATCTCTCCGATGAAGTCCTTAATCTTCAAATATTTAAGATTTAGTGGCAATTGGCAACATCAGGCATTCAAACAACAACTCCACATCACTCGATGCAAGAGTCACTTCTACGTGATGGAATGTTAAATCTAATGTGAGACTAATAAGTTGTGGGCAATCCTCCAAATTCAGCCTTTTAGATTTTAATAACCATATTTCTACTACATTTGATGAATTTAATAAATAGTTCTTGCCTAAGATCAAAATCAGCTAGTGCATCCACTCCATTACTTCTCCCCACCACAAATTTATTCATTCTTGAAGAGATTTCACACTTCGAATTCTAATGTCATATCATATTATCATTGAAGTTGCATTCCAATATCCCTAAGAATCTAAGGTTAGCCAATTCGGAAAAAAGCCTATTTGCTATGTTTTGAGATGATAGCATCGATCGAGATTCGAAGTTTCCAAAGTCTCTAACATTATGATGGCATCCGGAAGATGATCAATGTCACTCCCTTCAAGATTAAGGTATCTAGATGTCTCAACTTCCATATTTGCACGTGTCTTATCTTCAAATGATTCCAAGTTAAAGACACGTAAGGATTGAAAGCTTGGAATCATCCTTAACAAACATGACGCCGCAATATCAAAGTTCAGAAGTGATCACATGTTCCGCATTACAAGCATAGATGACGGAATGCCTCCCTCTTTAAAATTGTCACCAAATGTCTTATCATCTAAATCGCCTTCATACTGATGTCAAATTGTATTAGTTAAGATATTATCTCGTGATTATCCTTTTCTTCAACTTCTTTTAAATAAAAAAACCTAGTATTTTGGCTCGAGCAATGATGCCCCAAGTCAGTTACGATTATCAAATATATTATTATTCATAAATTTTATAATTAATTTTATTAGCTTTTCATAATTGTCTGTCTAGTGCGAAATTGAAAAATGGACGTTATAGCATGATAAGTTGTCTAAAAAAATCTATAAAGGTTTGGGGATAAAGATAACAATTTCAGTGGAACTGGGTAAAAGAATGTTATTACCTTAATAAGAGTTTTAGAGATCAAAAAGCTTGTCTATGTCTTTATAGTTTCAAATAATTATAAGACTTTATTAAATTTTACTTTAAGAACATTGAAATTGTAGTAAATTGGTGGTTAAACTCTTACATTTTGTTTTTCAAAGGTCGTGTTTTCGATTCATAGTAATGAGATTATAAACATGTGTACTAGAAGTTGAGAAGAGTGTCATGTGGCACCATTCCTGTGATAGGAGCGCCTTTTACAACTACTTTGGTTTCTTTTTAGTGAAGGAAATGAATGGAAGAAAAAGGAACAAAAGGGAAAAGAAAACGAAGAGGAAAAAAAAAGAAAAATAAACCTTAATTTCCCATGTTTGATTTAAGTTTTATCTTTACTTCCCAATTGCTCCAATTTTGGGAGCAAACCAAAATGAAAATTTTGTAATGAAGCTTTCTTTCCTCTTCATTTCATTTCCTATCACATATAACGTATTTTTTAACCAAACATTAGATATGAAATTTTTTCTTTAAAATTCCATTCTTTTTCCTTCCAAATCCGTTCTACCATACAAGCTGTTAATATATTTCTATAAATTCATGATCTAATATTTGACCTCTACGACTTAATATCATAAACATTTTAGTCACAAATATGCCTAGTAGTGTCAAAACAAGTTCTCAAACAGGTTATGGGTATACTCACGGCAAACCGAGGTCGGACCCGCACTGTAAGGATTCCGACAGTTAGTGCCCCATGTCGTGATTGGTCGGTTTTGTTCAACGGGTCGATCACACTTGAATCATGGGATTGCTCGGGTGCTAGACAAGTCCGAGTGTTCCATTTACAAGTCGATTCATTCCCAGATATGCTCGCCCGTGGACAGTTTTTAACCGGATTTGCGCAGGTCGTATTTGGGTTTCATGTGCGCTTGGGTAGAGTCAAGTGTACTGGGGTTGAGTTACTAATGACCTTAGTTCGATCATTGTGAAGCATCGGGTCCATTCGCCATTGAACGTCAATTCAACTTCGGTTAACTCCTTGTCGGGTCACTTTGTTTTTGTTATGGATTTTGTAAACGAATCATTTTATTAAAAGTATTAAAATCGACATATATATACATATGTGTGTGTGTGTGACATAAATATATGGATGATAAAGAAAAACTAATAAAAACACTATATTGTTTACCATGATGTTTAGTGTATTATATATCTTAGTCAACTCTTATTTCGACTAATCAACTGCGTAAAACCACTCTAATGAGTAAAAGAGTAGAACGACTCTTCATATGTTCTAATATTATATATTATAATAACCAACGATAATAATAACGAGTAAACGATCAATTCCAAGCTTTATATAAAGGATTTATTATTATAAGCATTATGATTGATATATAAGTTTGTAAATGGCTATGATGATAATGAGAATAATAATAATAATAATAATAATAATAAACATAAAGCGACAATGATAATAATAATAACAATACAAATAATAACAGTAATAGTAACAATGCTAACAATAGCAATAGTAATACAAAAGAACAAGATACTAACAATAACAATATAAATACTAATAGTAATAGTAGCAACAATGCTAATAATAGCAATAACAATAACAAACATAACACGGTTTTTTTTTTTTTTTATTATATATATATATATATATATATATATATATATATATATATATATATATATATATATATATATATATATTATGTTGTGACTATATATGATAAAGTATAAACAAACTATTTTATCAATATGTTTAATCATTTTAGTATAAATTGGTATCAAAATAATTGTAAAACCAATCTAATACTCAATTGATTATAAATTAGTATAACGACTCATGATATGTTATAATACTGTAACAAATGACAATCATATGTTTATAACTACGATTCATATGAGGTCTAAGTGATTATAACGAGGGTTCATATGTTGTACAGTAATAATAAACATAACAACAGTTTATATAAATGAGTAAAGTTACTAAACTGAGACTTATTACTAAACTAGATTCTTGGCTAATGGTTTATTGCATTTATGTGTTACTCCAACAGAGTATATAATTAAAAAATATACACCAATCATCAAACGATTAAGTCAAATCAACTTGTGTGAACATTCGGTTCCAAGTTTATCTTACTAAAATCCCAATTTTTCGATTCTTTCTAAAATCCTAACTTGTTAAAAATCAAAATCAAGAAGTTAACAGTTAACAAGGTTAATCTACCATAAGCCAATAAGTTAATAAGTACTTACTACATAATAACTTGTTAACAATTATATAGTAACTTAGCAATTAGTCAGTTACTCGCCTAGACCTATTAACTCAGTAATTCACTAACTTATTAGTTGTTAATTGTTACTAATCGGCTAACTGTTATTGTGTTAATAATCGGTTAACTGTTATTGTGTTACGTCTTACATATTAGCATTAAATTAATCCCTAATCACCACATGTAACATGTTCACATATTTCTAATTTATAAATTTAGAATAATAATTTCTTAAAAATCAATAATACTAATTTAATTTAGAAAGTTTATAATTTCTATTAATTTATAATAATACTACTAATTTTTAAAGTTACTAAACTAATAATATTATAATTAGAAATTTAGAATACTCAAATCAAAATAATATCAAAATACAATACTAGTTTATTAGTACTTTATGCCATCGATTTTAGAAAGATGAAAATCCAACCATTGATTAAGTTAGCAATCCATGTTTTTGGCCACTCTCAATTCTCATTGGTGAAAAAATAATGTCATAGATTATGATTATGAATTAAGACCCTTAATTTTTTTTTTTTCAAAAAAAAAGACCCTTAATTTGAAAAAGATCAAAATCCAACCATTAAATCCCTCTCTAACCCTAAACCCTTCCTCTTTCCTCCTCTTTCCTCTCATAATCGTTCCTCACGCCTCACAACCTCCCTCGTCATCTTCCTCAATCATCTTCCATCTCTCTCTCTCCCCTGATTCAGCAATTCCAGAGGCTTTACAAGCTGACTGTCAGTTCGTTGCTCTTCAAGAGAAGTAACCTTTTCTCTTTTTTTTTTGTTCATCATTTTAATACTGTTTTTTATGATTGACTACCGATTATATCATTGATCCATGGCCCTAATTTGAAGAATTAGGAAAGAAAGAGTTCTTATATTATCATTATGTGCTGTTATAATATGGCATGGATTTTTGTTTGATTCTGCAATTGTGAGAATTTAATGAGATTATTTGGATTTTTTTTTTCTATTACTCATGTATGTACATAATAGATTTCGTGCTTGGTAATTGTTTTCTTCTATTTAATTTGGCATATTGGAGATTGTGAATATGTAAGTTCTAATTTGGCTATTGCAATGTTTGAAATTTGTCTAACTTATGTATGTCATTGAGTGAAATTGAATTAGTGAGTCTTCTGATGGTTTTCATGAACTTTTTTGGGGATTGTGGTAGAGTTTTCCCTCTGCCTTTTATTTATGTCTTCTTGTAAGTTTATCATATTCTAGATTTGCTATTTGTGAAGTTAGGATTTGTAGTTTTTTTTCTTCTGCCTTTTTATTTATGTATTCTTGTAAGTTTATCATATTCTAGATTTTTATTGATGCGAAGTTCTAATTTGTGCCTTTTTTTTTTGTAGGGATGAATAGTTTATCTTACACATCTATTGAGGATGAAGATTCAATCCCTAAATAATTTGCTTTGAGCTTGTTTTTTTATTGTATCTTGTTTTCTTTCTTCTTTATTTTAATTTCAGTTTTGTTGTAATGTACATTTTACTTTATATACTTCATTGTAATTTAATCTTGTGAGTTTACTCTCTTCATCAATGTTGTTTTCCCATCCTCCCCTCCTCAATGTTGTTTTCCGCTCACAATTTTTTTAGAATTCATTCTTTAAATTACTCTCATCACAAAAGGAGTCAGGAGGAACATGTGACACATTTTTGAAAATTCATTCTCTAAATTTCTTACAATTCATTCTAGTTTACTTAAACATTGAAAAAAAAGAGTTTTATCTATTAAGTACTAATTACAACAATTTCTATGTTTATAACATATATTATAACTTGATCTTCTACTCATATGTTATAGACACTTTACAGGAATGAATATATATACACACACACACACAAACACACTCGCAAATATCTAGCAAAAACATATAACATATTTAAGTAAATTTGTAGATATAGAATAATAATTGAATTTTAATAATTTTGTGAGGTTTAGTCGTCCAAATAGGTTGGTTTGAAAATTTGGATCAAATAAGACATATCTTATTTTATCTAGTTAACATGAATTATAGTTGAATTCGGGTTGGTCATAAACAAATCGGGTTGAACCAGGTATTTACTGGGTCTAGTCGGGTTTTGGGTTAATCTAGTTGGGTTACGATCAGGTTTTGGTTTGAATGTTGTTGTGTGTGGTCGGTCGAATATAATCTTCTTGTGGTCCGTCAGTCCCGGTCATCCCGCGTCGGGTTTGATCAAGTTCTAAGCCTCGAAGGTCGAGCCGAGGGTTGAGCCAGGTCGATATCGGGTTGGCTGGGCGGCCGATCTGTTTCTAACACCAGAGCCGACTAATAGGGGGAGCAACCTGAGCGACGGCTCAGAGCCCCACCTCTTTGAAAAAATATGGCAAAAAAAATTATTAAAAAAAGTTTTTTGAAATTGTGATTTTCTTCTAAGGAAACTCTCCTCATCTTCAACCTTTTTCTCTTAATCTATTTACTTCCCAACTTTTCCTCTCCCAAATCTCATAGCTATAACTTATAATATTTTAATGTTAATAATTTTTTCCTATTTGTTCTTTCTAATTAAACCCACAATCATGCCACCAATATTTATCTTGTCCTCTCTCTTTTCTCTCATCTCAAGTTCTTATGGTGGTCGGCGTTTTGGTACGATGAACGGAAAAAAGTTCTGACAATTTAAATTAGTTTTCAACAATATATATAAGAGGCAAAAATTCCAATAATATCAAGCGCAAATTTCGACAAATACGTCACCGCTGTTTAGAAGCCCGTTTTTTAGTTTTCGCTTAGGGCTCCGAAAATGTCGGGGACGGCACTGTCTGACACTTCCTCTTCTCTACAGAGGTGATGCATTTGAACAATTTCAACAAACAACGGAGAAACCATGTCTAAACCCTCTCCCAATCTCTCTCTCCTCCTCCTCTTCTCCCTCCTAGTGCTAACCCCACCTCACCCAACCGAAGCCTTCATTTCCTTGACCCAACTGCGCACTCTCTTATCCCTCTCCCACTCTCTCTCCTCCCGCGTCGCCAACCTTCGCGCCTCCCGAGGCGACCTCGAAGGCGCGCGACGTGCTCGCTTCATCGCCAGCAAGCTTGACCATGGCCTCAGCTTCAGGTTCTTGCCCTCCGCCGTTTCCATGGCCTGGGATTACCTCAGGAACTACGCCTGGCGTGGTACGATGTCGTTTCAAGACGCGTTTGGAATCGTCGCAGATTTGAACGAGTTGCTGAGTCCACTCAGTGAATTGGCTAGTTTGAAGTCTGATTCTGAAAGGGCAGCGTGGTTTTCTCGGAATTACAAAAATGTCCTTCGAGTATTCAAGTCTATTTCCAATCGGTTACTCTCAGTATTTAGGAAATCCGTGAGTTCTTTTTTCTTTTTATTTTTATTGTCCTAATTATAACCGTATATCATTGTGCCGTTTTATGTGATTTTTATGCGTAATTTAAGGATTTACCCAAAAAAAGGAAATTCTTAATGGTAACCAATTATACATAAGCTTTGAATTTTTCAGTTTGGGAACCAAACTTAATTTTAATTATCATTGGTGACCTTTTCTACAATTGTATATAACGAAAAATGGTTAATATGAGAATTAAAATTAAATTTGGCTACCAAAACTTAAGGGTTATCAATGAAATTTAGGTGTATTTTGGGTAGTTCTCCCCCCCCCCCCCCCCCCTTAATGCACCAACTTACCACTGTCATATCATGAGCTTTGCTCAATTCATATCGAATATGATTAATTTTTCTTCATATCAACAACTTAAGCAGTATATAATATCATAAATCTAATAACATTATTGGTTTTCATATTCCATTGAATGAGCCAAACATTGGATACTATATTCATAATCCAATAGACTTTTTTTTTTCTTTAGTAACAAGTTTGTAGTTTCTCTAATTTTTTCTCTGTTTTTTCTTCTTAATCTTTTGGTGGGGTGTAAATTCTAATATTTAGACATGCATGCAGGGAGCTCTAAGAGAATTGGTGGAAATATTGCAGAAAGAAATGGCAGGTGAGTCTTTGAAGGATTATCTGGAGGTGGGTACTAATGATTTGAAAGGTTTGATTCAAATTCTGAAGGACTTAGCTTCGCAATATGCACATGTTGAGGATCACCAAGAACTCTGATTTAAATTTTTGTTGTTTTCTTCTTTTGCGTGTGGTTAGGGATTGCAAGTTTTGAATTTTGGAAAGGGTATATTGTTTGATTGGGATGTTTAGCTAGGAAAGTATGATGGAAATTGAGCTAACTGTAATGTAGGAATCATGAAAGAAAAGCGAATGTAGGGAAGTTATGGTACCATGTATTTTGTAAACATGAAAGCAAGTTACCAGAATAGACTTTACTAGATTGAGGGATCGATGTCATGTGTAATCTGGCAAGGTACCATAAGTAAATGAAGTTGGTCAGTTTCTTATATATGTTGTATCGTGTGTGTATGTGCTTCAACCAAAAGTAAAGATAACATCTGAAAGCTTGCTTATCTAAATCTTTTGGCTTATTCAGTGAGTAATCTGGAGTTTTCATGGAATGTCTTGTTTTAACACTGTGGCCTGTGGGTGAATTCTCTTTGCCTTGAGATAAACGTCTTAGGAAAGATAAACTCGAATAAGCTTCAGTATGTTCCGATAAATTCAGATTAGTTCCATTAAGCTTCAATAAGTTTAAATTAGTTCAGATAAGTTCAGCAAAATTTTGGTGAAGTGAATGCAGCTTGAGTAGTGGGCTAGTGAGAAATGTTATTAGGATGTTGAAGTTCGACTAAAGTTGTAAAACTTTGTGATCTCTTGCTGGAGCTGATATCAAGTGTGAGTAAATTCTTCCAGCTTGCCTGACCATCTATTCTGACAACATTCTGTAATGTACTTCATGATACCAATCTTTGCATGTTGGAGAATATAATTACAGGCTGCTCCTTAACAGTTGCTTGAAGTTGATTATGTGCTCATTGAATAATAACGTCAAGCATGGTCTGATGCGATATATATGCCGTAAAGAGTTGTACTGTCAAATGTTTGATTCAGAAGTAAGCTTGAAGCAAAAACCTGAACAGTCTTAAACGCCATAAGGATGTAATTTGGTGCTTGACTAAGGGGGCGTTTGGTTTGTGCAGGGGTAACTGGGTAAGGGAAAGCGAATCCGAAAGGGTTACAAGGAGAAAAGAAATGAATGACCCTGAATTTCCTTGTCTGTTTGGTTCCAACCCTGAAAGAAAATGGTATACTCTTTAATTCCCTTTGTGACTGTTTGGATTTTAAAGAAGGGGAATCAACCAGTTTATGGGATTATAGTTGTTTTGACCTATGCTTGTACTCATTGAACTTGTTTTACAACCTAAAGTTCAAAATACCATTTGAACAATATCATTTTCAAATTTGTTTATGATCAAATTTGTTTCCATTGCCACTTCATTTCAGAAAAGTTCAAAATACCATTTTTTAGCAATGTTAATACCAACTAAAAACACGTAGCTTTCATCAACTTTCGTTAATTGAAAATACATTTATAAAAAAAATTCATAGCAAAAGTCGACATTCATTGAAATCCTTCACGAAATATGAAAAAATAAATGAAGGCAGGGAAAAGAAATGCAAAATTACAGTAGATCTGTTCGAGGAAGAGGAGAGAAGTTCAAAAATGAGTGGTAAAATTACTGTAGATCTGTTCAAGGGTCGTCTGAGAAATGCAAAATTATAGTGTTCGCTCGGATTCCGGTGGTCTCGAGGTCGGCGATGGTCCGAGGTCCGGCGGTGGTCGGTTCGAGCAAGTCGCATGAAGGAGTTCGGAATCGTGGTTTTCTTCAAGAGGAGAGAGAGAGCGTTGGGGGTAAGGGTTTCCAAAACCCTTAGGGGGATGCAGAATCAAACTGGATGACTTTGGTGCTAATGAATAGGAAAATGGGTGAAGGGTTTCATGAAAGCGGTGAAACAAACAACATAAAAGGGTTTCATTAACCTTTCTTTCCCTTACCCTTTCTTCGGCACCCCCAACCAAATATATTTGCAATAGATGTGAGTTGAAAATCACGGATGAAGCCCATTGCAATTGGGTTAAGGTACAAGGAAGGATGAGTAGAGGACTATAAGGCTTTGGTCATCAGACGAAGAGAAGTGATGAATATTTTGTGATGAAAAGCCTGAACTCTATTTCAGATGAAGAGAAAGGATTGTTATCATGGTGGTGAAAATCTACTGTTGTTTATCTCTAAAAGAGGGAGGACCTGTGAATACTTTTGGGGAATTAAAAAAATAACAAGGGAACAATGTAAAGACATGTGAGAGATTTTACGAGGAAAACTTTCAAAGGCTTAATAATAAGTAAGAACTTCGACCACAAATTTTACACCGAACTCTTTTACACTTGAGTAACTACTGATGTTCCTCTAAGAACACCATTCCTAAATCCTAATAATAGTTCCTACAATTATTGTTCTTCCGTTGACTTAATTGAAAGTTTTTTTCTCTTAATTCCCTCAAAGCTCGCTTTATACATGATTTCACTCAAAATCCCAAACTCAAACAAATATTGAATATGAGTTTTTCACTAAGGAAATTAAACAAACAAGTAGCTTAAGAATATTGACACTTGTTAAGAACTGAATTAGCAGTGACTTAATTGAATATCATATATCCTATTTTTGGTATATCAATTACGCACTAAAATGAGGTTTAGAGTTGACTATTTATAGCCTCAGAGTAACTTAGCATGTTTCACTTACTAACTTAAATCTAAACAACATGATAGACTTGGTAACTCTGACTAGAAATTAAAAATTTGTTATTTTTAACAACTAGATAAACGTGATTTAACAAACTAAAATATAAACTAATTAAGAATTTAACTAAAAAATATTATTATAAAAATATAATTCATTATCCTAATTAAATCTATTCACAACAATAAAATCTGTACTTGTCTGATACTTATCATGGTTAACTAAATTATATCATAAGATCAATTTTATTTCTTAGCTTCTTCCTAATAGACTCTAAGGGCTTGTTCTCTTCGGCATAAAACAACTGAACTGAATTGAATTGAACTGAACTGAACTGAACTGAACTGAATTAAATTATAACTAAATAATAGTAATGATTATCATTTAGGAACGCGAATCGAACCGAACGAATCCGAACCGAATCGAACCGAACGGCGGCATGCTATAGCTGGGAGAATGCGCCCTAACCACAATACGGTTTCTACAAGTTGTTGATCCTATATCAAAGTAACTACTCTGCTCCCGACCCCCAAGGAACAAACCATTTGCTCCAAGCTACTGCTTTCTCCTTACGGAAGTTCAAAGGAACACCCTAATGTTCTAATCAGGGCGGATCCATTAAGGGTCCTGGGTGGCATGTGCCCCCAAAAAAAAATCAGCCTTTTTTTCCTCCGATTGAACCGCAAAAAAGATGAGTTAAAAATAATTTGCGCGCTCTACAAAACATCGCTCTCTTTGCTCCAAGTGGTTGAGTTAGGCCTCGTTCTTTTGAATTTATTTTTGCCGAACCGAACCGAACTTATTTTATTTTTGTTGAACCGAACTTATTTTTTGCCGAACCGAACTTATTTTTACTTATTTTTGCTAAACCGAACTTATTTTTGCTAAACTAAACTGTATTAACATAATATTATCAATACTTATTATTATAATAATAAATAAATATTAACATAATATTATCAATACTTATTATTATTATTTTATTATTTTATAATAATAAATAATTAATAATAAATAATAATAATAAATAATAATTGTTTAGTCCTCTACTTGTCCAACAAGTAAGCTACATGTTTAGCTTTCTTGTCCAGCAAGTAAACTACAATCCCTTAGATGTTCTTCACTTGGAAACTTGTGCAACAATGTATGAATCAACTTAGTCCGAGCCTGAGCTTTGTTCCCGAACCTGCAAAAAGGGACCCACCCTGGATGTTTGGGTGGTGGTTCCCCCTCCGAAGCTTAAGTCAGATATCAGGAGTTGTAAAGAGAAGAGTAGATCTAGAGAGAGAAAGTGAGAGAGTATTTTTACAGAGTAACTTTGCACTGTTTGCATTCAATGATCTTTCTCCTGATTTCAGGGGTATTTATAGTGATTGTAGTATGACAGCTATCCTTAAAATCTGCCCTAGAATAGTGGCATCTGATTGGCTAAGTAATCAGATCATGACACGTGGCAGACCATGATTTGAGAGTTTATCAACCAATTGCTTGCAGCCACCTTCAAGGGATGGGCTCTGACCACCTTTTGGGCCAGAAAAGTGGGCCTTTTCTCCCAACTGAGTGCAACCCAAGGGTTAAATCCTTTTCCTTGATTTATTAGAGGAGGACACGTGTACGGCTCTGATGAGCCCAAGTGTTCATAAAGGAACCGTAGATTTTTAGGCTACAACATTTGCCCCTAAAAGGGTTTTCCCCGTTGGCCTATCCGACGGTTAAGACCCTTTTACCCAAGGTAGTTTATTCAAATTCAAAATAAAGGCCATGACGTGCCCTTTTGTGGGTTTTACCGGTCATAATTGACCGTTCTAAACTTTTTCCAGTCATCCTTAACCGGCTCAACGGGTTTCTTACCCTCCTATATATATATCCTTGGTATGAATTCACTAAATCATTTCACACCTTGAGAGATTTTTTCTAGAGAGAGAAGCTCTGCAAATTTTTTTCTAGAGAGAGGGAGATAGAGAGATCGTCTAATCTCAGTCGTCTTCACCGAATCGTCCGAGCGTTTCATCGTGTATCTTTTCTTTGTTCTTTTTTGCTTTTCTTTATTCTTTATTTTTTCTTAGAAAATCAATAAAATGGAATCTTCTTCGTCAAATAATCCTAGCCGACCAAGAGCTTGTCTTGACCCTAGAACCGATACTTCTTCTTCTAAGACATTCTAGAGTTGGGCCTCTTCGGCCGAGTATATATTTTTGTGGTTTTGGCCGAGAAAGTCAGACGACCCATTCTTTACCTGTGCAGGGTAATCTGGCGTGCGTCAAGCAAACGACCCGTCTAAGACGAAAGGTAATAATCCCGTCAAATAGTTCAGACATGGAGGAATCTACTGGACGAGTTCCAGATTAGGCGAGAGAGGTCCAAAGTGCTGGGCCCTTGGGCGGCCCCCTCTCCCCTAGCCGCAGTTTTGAGGGCTCCCAAATAAATCCTGAAGCCAGTCCTTCTGGCCGTGACACCGAAATGGAGGAAACTGGCGAGGACAATAACGGTAGTGGTTCTGGCGCTGCCGATGAGTCGGACAAAGCCTCCACTACTTCGTATGAGATTAGAAGACGCCTAGGTCCCCTTTCTGACCCCGCATTTATCTTGGCCAATCGCAAATGGTTAGAAAAAATAGGACCGGACCCTAGTTATTTGTCCAGTTTCATGCCCATGCCGGGCCTTTTTTTTTCGTCATTCCTAATAAGGAGGCCGCCATTTTGAGCACTCCTAAAAATCACTTCGCCGTCTACAAGTTGGCCTTGGACGTGAGGTTAAGGTTCCCCCTCCATAACTTTATAGAACAAGTGCTTCGCTCTTACAACATCGGCCACAACCAACTGGCTCCAAATGCCTGGCACAACGTCCTGACGTTTATAGCCGTCTGCGAGCTGCGCGGCCTGACCCTCTCTATTCAAGCCTTCACCCATATTCATTATGCGGCTAAGGTTCCCGGTGCCGTGGATGGAACATGGCTCGCATCTCGCAACCGTCCCCGGCTATCTAACCGCTCGGGGCAAGCCGTCGAAGATGCATGAATGGAAGGCCGACTTCATCTACCTAAGGGCGGCCAACGACTCTGCCACGGAGAGCTACCGTTTCTATAACCGAGCCGTCATGAATATCGGACGAAAGGGGGCCCCGGGCCGTATTTGGAGGACCATTATGACGAGGAGGTAGTGGAGTACTTCGGAATAAAAGAGTACCCGTGCCCGACTACCATCCTTTAAGGGACCAACTAAAAGGATACCCTTTAAGAAAATGTTTTTCTGATGACGACTTCTTGTCGCCGCCGGCTTGCGGTTGGCCGAAGATAGAGGTATACATTCAAATTCCCCAAGTAAAATGCTTCGTCCATAGCCCATATCGGACTAACCCTCTTTCTTCTCTTTTTTCAGACTCGGCCAGAACACGTCTCAAGCATTCTTGGACGGGGGATATAAGCATGTCGAAATTCACAGACAACTTATGGAAGGAGTACGCCAAGAGCAGTGCTGAGAAAAGGGCTGAAATATTTTTTTTTTGGACGAGGATCATTCGGACTCGTCAAGGATATACTTACAACCCTTGGACGAGAATCACCCAAAGAAGGAAAGCGTCCAAGCATGGACGTTCACCTTCTTTGGGCCAGTCTCGTCTGAGATGTTGAATGGCTTTGGACGAGTACCATTTGGGTTCGTCCAAGTTGTTATCAGTCTTTGGACGAGAATCACCCGAAGAAGGAAAGCGTCCATGCTTGGGCGGCCTCCTTCTTCGGGGTCCTTCTCGTCTGAGCTGCTGATCGGCTTTGGACGAGTACCATTTGGGTTCGTCCAAGTCGGCTTTTATTTTTTGGACGAGAATCACCCGAAGAAAGAAGGCGTCCATGCTTGGACGGCCACCTTCTTTGGGCCCTTCTCGTCTGAGGAACATTGAATTCCAATACTGGACGAAGAGTTGATTTCCTGTCCTTAGACAGAAGTCATTTTAGTCCGTCCACCTTTGGACGGCTTCCTTCTTTGCATCTCCTTCGTCTGCGTGCGGAAATTTCTTTGGACGAGGTTCCCTTAGGAAAGGGGGTGTCCATTCTAGGACGCCTTCCTTCTTTGGGTGATTCTCGTCTGAAACCTTATGAATAGTTTGTAGCTTTTGCTCTTTGGACGACCAATATGATAACTTGATCATTTCTTGCAGAAAAATGCCCCTACCAACAAACTTCCTCCTGGTAAGTCCTCCTCGTCCTAGAAGAGGCCTACCACCACTGCAGACCAACCTCCGGCCAAAAAGGTCAAGGGTTTTACCCGGAAGAAGACGGAGAAGACTACTCCGCTGGTGGAGTTGGAGAAAAGGACATGCCTCCTCCGAAGGACAAGGCCCTGAAAGAGGAGCCTCCCACTGTTGTCCCCGTCGAGGGGGAGAAGAGTTCGACCCCGCCGGTCGGTGGACGCTCCGCCCGCGGACTCGCGAAATTAGGCCGTAGTCGGCCTTGGCTTTGTTATTCCGAGCCCGGGACGGCTACTGAGAACTACCCGGGCTTCAGCGACTCGGTAGCGAAGCTGGTTTCACAGATGCCACTAGCTGTTAGGACGACCTCCATCTCGTCTGGTGAGTCGTATTATCCAAACATAGTTAGGACGGTGCGGGTTGGCGGACGGTCCATGAGTCCGTCCAATAGACAAGCCATTGTCTTTCCAATCAAGATAACTGACTCCCCCCCTCTTTCAGATAAGGGCAAAGGACCAGCTTTACCCTCAGCTACTCCCACCATAGACTCGGACGAGGAGTCTTCCGTCGCCTTTGCCAAAATGTCCAAAGCAGAAAGAGATCGGCTTAAGCAGGAGCTCTTCAAATGTTACCCTGAATCCTATATTAAAGGATTAAGGGGAGCATCAGCCGGGCATGTGGGCTACATGTCTCAACTTGCTGCCGCTTTTGTTTTATACTTGTACAAAATTTTTTTTCTTTTTTTTGTAACTCGTCTAATGACTTGTTTTGTTTTCATTGTTCCAGCTTTTTGCTCGCAAAGATGCCGATCGAAGAGTGGGCGAGGGAGCTTAGAAAGGAGAACAAGCAACTCGTCCACCTTGCTACGACGGCAGGCGACAAGGCCATTCATGACATTGAGATGGCTAATACCCTCCATCGTCAATCCCTGGAGGCCTTGGAGAAGAGATTAGAACTCCTGGAATCCGAAAACAAGAATTATCTTGTTACTATCAACCAGCTATACAAGGATCAAGACCGCTTGAAGATGGTCGTAGATGCCGTCTCCGCCGAGTCAAGGGTGAAAGGGATGCTGCTATTCTAGCCGTTGTCCAACTGAGAAGGGAGAATATCCTCCTAAGGGCGAAAAATACCCGGCTGCAGAAGGAAGCGGCCCAGGCCTTTGACAACGCCAAAGAAGGCTTGGCTCAAGTCATCGAGACGTCCAAAGACTAGGCCGTAAAGGCTTTTGGGATGTTGGCTGAGCCTATCGAGGTTCCCAGCTTCGTTCGCCGTCTGGAATTTCAACAGAACGTTCATCATGCCATGGTTTGTGCCGAGGAGCCTCCGGAATTCTTAGACTCGGACGATGAGGCTGTGGTCGAGGAAGAAACCCCTGAAGGCGACCAAGAAACTCGTGCTGAAGATGATGCCTAGTTTTAGGTTTATTTTCCTAAGTTTCTTGGCTTGTTTGCCGTCGTTGCTTTGTCTCTTCTAGTCTTAAGCTGTAAATTTTTGCCAAGTATAAATGAAAAGACTTTTTTGCCAATTACTTATCCTTTCTTTTCTTGCATTCTAATTTTGACTAAGTATAAAATGAGCCTCGTCCTGATTGTTGGACGATCTACACACATATTTAAGGAAAAGGCAACGTCCTTGTCTTTAGACGATCGTAAATCTTTCCAAAATGCCTCCAAGTAGAAAAAAGAGACTCGTCCTCGACTTTTGGACTGGCCTATAAAATATAAATAAAGTAAGCTTGTCAATCCCTGATCCTTGCCCTTGGACGGTCGAGAATCTTTCCAAAATGTAGCCAAGTACAAAAAGAGACTCGTCCTGGAACTTTGGACGGTTTGCTCTATAAATAAAGGGGAAGATTGCCATCCTTGTCCTTGGACGATCGTGAATCTTTCCAAAAAGTAGCCAAGTACTTAGTGAGATTCGTCCTGGGACTTTGGACGGTCTTCTCATTCAGACGAGTCTTGCCCCGAGGGGGAAAGCGGCCAATACATATTGGTTTTGTGGACGAGCCACGCTTTAGCCGTTTTTCTCGAGTTGGTAAAACTCGTCCCGCAAAGTAGCGAACCATCACAAGGGCATTTTTTGCCTAGTTCGTCCTGGTTTTTGGACGACCGTTTCCCTTTAGCTCGTCCTATAGGCTTGTCTCATCCCCCCCCTTCTGGGGCTTAGCTCAACCGCATATGATGGACGAGCCATAGTCCAAGAAGGAGAGCGGCCAACGTTGGCCAAGCCTGCTGAAATTGCTAAGGACGAGCTTTAGATACATGTTCAAACCATGTCTTAGCCGGCTTCCTTGAGGGAGCAACACTCGTCAGGAAGTAGTGATCCCTTACTAGGGTCTTTTACTACTTAGCTGACCGTGCATTAGAAAGTAAGTATCCTTTACTAAGGGCTTATTTCGGGTCATCTTGCTCTTAAAGACTTTGACGTTTTCTCTTACTAGAGATTTTGTCAATTTGTTGGCCATTTATGCGTTGTTAACCTTTAGGCTATTACACTTTGGCCGGTCTCTTCGAGGGAGTGATGTTCGGCAGAGAAGTGAGTATTTTTGACGCTCTATTGTTCTTTGTATTTATGTCCAAGTTTTTGTCACTTTTAGACTAATAACTGATTTAATGCCCCAAAGTGAGCCAACTTGGTAAAAATAAACAAAGGCGATAGGAAAGTAGGAATTGTATTATATGAATTTTGCTTGACTAAATTACCAAGATACATGTATACAATTCTTTTTCTCTAGCATGTGCCGTGGCACTTTGGGTGATTACAAACTACTGGCCAGTTTCCTGGTGATTAACTGAGTTTAGACGTGGTACTTCTTCAGAGTGTCTGAGTTCCAAGTGCGCTGTATTGGTCGTCCGTCCAGATCTTGTAGACGAAAGGTTCCGCTTCGCACCTCTTTGACAATCAGATAAGGTCCTTCCCAATTTGGTGTTAGTTTCCCCAACTCTTTAGCTCGTCCCTATCGCTCCATCTTCCTTAGAACCGCATCCCCCACCTTGAGTGGTCATCTAGCCGACTCTCTTGTTAAACTCCCGAGCCATTCTCAGCTTGTACAATTGCATTCTTAGCAAGGCATTGCCCCTGACTTCTAGTACTTGATCCAAAGCCGTGCGCAATGCAGCCCAGTTGGCATCTTCCGTGTACTGCATGACTCGCAGGGTGGGTTCTTCAATCTCAATGGGCAAGACGGCTTCAGTGCCATAAACTAACATGAAGGGTGTCTCCCTTGTAGAATTTTTGGCAGTTGTTCTGATGGACCATAACACTAGCTGTAATTCTTCAATGCATTGTCCCTTGGCATTATCCAACTTCCTTTTGATTCCATTGGATATAATCTTGTTGAAGGACTCTACTTGCCTATTGGCTTGTGGGTGGGCGGCGACGGCAGAAGTGAGTTTTGATTTCTCTTTTCGCCAACTAATCTTTCACCTTAGGAGTTTCGAATCGTGGACCATTATCAAAGACGATGGATCGTGGCATGCCAAAATAAGTTATAATGTTTTTCCAAATAAAGCCCTTGACGTCGCTCGTTGTTATACCTCGCATGGCTTCAGCCTCTATCCATTTAGTGAAGTAGTCCACAACTACTATCACAAACTTCTTTTGGCCAGCGGCCACCGGGAAGGGTCCTAGGATATCCATGCCCCATTTGGCAAAAGGCAGAGGGAACAGGATGAGACTTAAGTAGTTGGACGACTTCTGATGCAGGTTTCCATGCTTCTGGCAACTGTCGCACTTCTTTGCATAGACGAGGGCGTCCTCCTTTAAGGTAGGTCAGTAGTACCCCGTCCTTAAAGCTTTTTCTCCCAATGCTCTTCCCCCAATGTGAGATGCACAAGCTCCTTCATGGAGTTCCTTCAGAACCTCTAGACCATCCTCTCTGGTGATGCACTTGAGGAGAGGGCGGTTGAATGACTTCTTGTAAAGGGTCTTATCCCATAGTTCAAACCACTTGTCTCGAGCCTTCACATACTTAGCCTCCACAGGATCCGAAGGCTGCAGTCCTGTTTTCCTGTATTCTATTATGGGTTCCATCCAAACTGCCCCTCGGCTAAGAAACATGATTTGTTTTTGGTCAATACTCTTTTTGGGTTTAACTTCCCAAAACACTGTTCTTGGTGCATCACCTTTAGCAGAGCTGGCCAATTTTGATAGAGCGTCTGCTTGATGATTTTCTGACCTTGGCACTTGGTCGAGAACAAATCGTTTCAAAGGCTCAATCTCATCTTTGATCAGACGCATATATTTACTCATTGATGCTTCTTTACATTCGAAATCCCCGTTGACTTGACTGACGACCAAGAGAGAGTCTGATTTGGCCTCAATTTCCAGAGCTCCTGCCGCTTTACACATTTTGATTCCGGCTAGAAGTGCTTCATATTCAGCTTCGTTATTGGACGCTTGGAATTGGAATCTGAGTGCATATTCAAACTTGTCTCCTTCTGGAGATTGACTAATGATTCCTGCCCCACATCCATTGACCGTGGACGATCCATCGACCATGAGCGTCCAATGCTTCCTTCCTTCAGCTGGATCAAGTATTGGTTCAATAATTGGCCGAGTAAGCTCAACTATGAAATCTGCCAAGGCTTGCCCCTTAATGGATTTCCTTAGTTCAAATGTTATATCGAACATGCTAAGCTCAACAGCCCATTTTAACATCCGTCCGGCTGCTTCCATCTTTTGCAAAACTTGCTTCAAGGGTTGGTCAGTGTAGACGAGTATACTGTGAGCCAAGAAATAGGGCCTTAACTTTCTGCTGGTCATGACGAGGGCCAATCCAAACTTCTCGACTGGAGTGTACCTATTTTCCGCATCCTTGAGCACATGACTCACAAAGTATATTGGAACTTGCACACTCTCTCTTTCAGCCAGCAGAACTGCACTAACAGCCTGAGTAGACACAGCCAAGTATATAAACAGTTTCTCCCCCTCGGCTAGACTGACCAACCTAGGCAACTGACGAAGGTGATCTTTGACTTGATGGAGCGCTTGCTCGGCTTTTGTTGTCCACTCAAACTTGGCCTTCTTTTTTATTGTAGCGAAAAAGTGATGGCACTTGTCGCCTGACTTAGACAAGAATCATCCAAGGGCGGCTAAGCAACCCGTCGGTCGTTGAACTTCCTTTATCTTTGACGAAGATTTCATGTCTAGAATAGCTTGGATCTTTTCGGGGTTGGCTTCTATTCCCCCTCGATCTACTAAGAAGCCTAAGAACTTCCCGGACAAGACTCCAAAGACACATTTGCTGGGGTTCAGTTTTAGCTTGTATTTCCTGAGAGTTTCGAAAGTTTCTCTCAAATCACTAACATGACCTTCCTCTTGTCGACTCTTGACTATCATATCATCAATATATGCTTCCATGTTTCTTCCCAATTGTGGTTGAAAGACAAGATTGATCAATCTTTGAAAGGTGGCCGACGCATTACGAAGGCCGAAAGGCATCCTCAACCAGCCCATACATCCCTTTTTCGGTAATAAAGGACGTTTTGTCCTAATCCCTCGACCACATGGGGAATTGATGAAAACGTGAATAGGCATCCATGAAGCTTAACAAAGCATGGCCGGCCGTGGAGTCCACTAGACGATCCCACTTAGGCAAAGGGAAACTGTCCTTGAGGCAAGCCTTGTTGAGATTAGTGTTGTCCACACACATCCTCCAAGTGCCATTAGGCTTTGGCACCATGACCACATTTGCAATCCACTCGGATAATAAGTTTCTCTAATGAATTTAGATTCCAACAACTTCGAACTTCCCGGTCGACCGTCCGATTCCTGGCCTAGGCCCCGAATGCCTTTTCTTTCGACGAACGAGGTTTTAAATTTGGATCATAGTTCGACCTGGTGGACGGCGATCTCTGGATCAACTCCGTGGCATTTCTTCAAGACAATAAGCAAACACGTCTTGAAATTCTTTTCACAGAAGCCGATCAAAAGGCCCCTCAAATTAGGAAAGAGCGAGGACTCAATCTTCAAAGTCCTTTTCGGACGAGCCTCATCCAAGCCGACATCTTCGAGACTTCCACAGTGCTCCGGACGTTCTAGTGCCAGCCCCATGATGGCCATTACCTCCTCAGACGAGGGTGACTCTTCCTCGACGAGTTCATACTTCCTTTTTTTGTTGGGGAGAAGTTGAGACGTTTTCCTTGAGGGAGCGACAGGTGTTTGAGGAATCTCAATTGCCATCTTCAACAAGGCCACTTGGTCCTTTACAATTTCGGGACGTTTTCCTTTCGCCGCGGCCCTCGTCTTATCTTTCCCAATTTCAGACGTTTTTCGTCCGCCACCGATCTTCGTCAGGTCTTCATTGCATGCTTTCCATGATGACGGCTTGAGGTTTGTTAGATAACATTCCCTAGCCGCCTACTGGTCTCCATACAAGGAGCCAATTTTGCCATCATCACACTCATACTTCATAAGCATCAAGTGAGTTACTATTACAGCTTTAACATGATTCAGAGTTGGCCGTCCAAGTATGACATTGTAGGCTGTCAAATCTCGGACCACCAAGAACTTGATAAACAGAGTCCTTGAGGCATCCTTCTCTCCCGCTCGGACGGGCAAAGTAACGGTTCCCGTAGGATGGATGATTCCTCCCCCAAACCCTATGATGGGATGGTGGACGGGAACCAAGTTCTTTTCATCAAACTTCAACCCCGGACAAGCAATCGGCACTAATGATGTCCGTCGAGCTTCGGTGTCAATCGAATTCTTCTTACTCTCACGTTTGCTATCTTCATTTCTACAACCAAAGGATCATCATGGGGGGTCCTCAGCTTGCCCCGATCTTGTTCACTAACCACCACTTTTGGGAAGGGCTCGGCCTTTGTCTGATCAGCTAGTAAGACTTGGCCAAGCTCCCTGAGGTAGTTTTTGTGCCCTCTATTGGTTGGTCCTCCAGCAGCAAATCCTCCTGAAATTACGAGAACAACATCCTCGTCCGTGCTTTCACTCTCCTTCTTCTTAGTCTGCCGATCATCCTTCCTCTGAAACTTCCTTCCCCCTTGAGGCAAATAGGAGTTCATCTTTCCTTTTCGAGCTAGATCCTCCAAAGCCTTTTTAAGGTGCTTACATTCATTAGTCTCATGACCACAGTACTTGTGAAAGTGACAGTACTTGCTCTTATCCCTATTTCTGTAAGGAGTCTTCATCTCAGTTGGAGCCTTCAACTCATATTGATCCTTTATCTCCATGAGAATGGAGTATTGGTCCTTGCTGAATTCGATGGGATTGGATGAAGAAGGCTCAGACTCTTTCCTCTTGCTTCTTCTGGACGAAGTAGTGGTGGAGGTTATGGCCCAAGTCTCGGCCTTCTTGGGGTTGCTCTTCTTTGGCTGAGCAACCTCTTTAGGCTTCTTGGACTCGGGATGCTTCGCCTCGGCACACACTTCAGTGGCGTGTATAAACGCTTCGTCTTCCCTTAAAGCCTCGGCAAGAGTGGTGATTTTCTTCTTAACAAGATCAAACTTAAAACTTCCTGGCCTTAGTCCCCCTGATAAAGGCGTCAAAGGCCACCTCGGCATTAAGATCTTGAATCTGAAGGGCTTCTAGATTGAATCTCTTAACAAAACTTCTAAGAGCTTCTTTAGGTCCTTGGATGACCTTTCCCAAGTGCATGCTTGTTTTTTGTTCTTGCTTATTGGCAACAAAGTGACTAGTAAATAAGAAACTGAGTTCAGTAAAATTGTTGACCGAATTGGGTGGAAGATTGTTAAACCACTTATGAGCTACTCCCTTCAGAGTTGCTGGGAAGTTCTTACACCAGGTAGCATCATCTACTCCTTGGACGTACATCTGATGTTTGTAAGCAGATACGTGATCGTCTGGATCTGTTGTTCCATCAAAAGGTTCTATGGTAGGATGTTTAACCTTTGGGAAGGGGGGCGCCTCCATGATCCTGGCCGAGAAGGGAGTGGGCCAGTTAATCCGGAGGGCTCCCAGCTGTCCCTCAATGGGTATGTACTCCTTACGATATTCCTTTAACACAGGATCAGACGATGTGTTTGCAGGTGCTGGACGCCTATAAACCATGGGCTGAACCACCGTCTTTTCTTGTCGTGGACGAACAAGAGAGAGACTTAAACTTCGTCCTTCCGCTCTAGACGACAACCTCAAAGGAGGGTCTATCAAGTATGGTGTAGACCCTGTTGCTGATCGTTGTAATGCAGCAGCTTTCTTCGCCTCCAGATACTCCCTGGCATCTGTTTCCATTCGGTGCCCGCTTGGACGAACATGATCCTGGGTCCTTACCACCAGGTTCCAGTCCATCTTCCTTCGGCGTGACTCGTCCCTCCGGCTGCTTTCCTCTGGCCGTCATCCTAGAGGGTTCCTGGCGAACAGGTCGACTAGGACCTGGACGGTTTTCTTGGGAACGTCTCCTAAGAGGAGCTGGATTGATAGCGGTTGGCTCCGGGTTATGATGGAAAAACAGCATGTTGCTCTTAATCTGTTCCTGGACGACTGCGGCCATCTTAGTCTGAAAGTTGTTCAAGACGTTCTCGAGGTGGGAAGCAGTCACTGGACGTTCAAGATTCTCCTGAATGACAGGCTGCTGGCTTGGTCCAGGGACATTGACGATAATCGGAGGTCTGTCCCTTCCGCGAGGCGTTCTCTCATGATCTACCGTGTCTTCGACATTGATCTGAAAACTTCGATTTCTGGCAACGTTGGACGATTGACAATCAGTCATCGTTGCGTCTCCCCACAGACGGTGCAAAATGTTTAGTCCTCTACTTGTCCAACAAGTAAGCTACATGTTTAGCTTTCTTGTCCAGCAAGTAAACTACAATCCATTAGATGTTCTTCACTTGGAGACTTGTGCAACAATGTCTGAATCAACTTAGTCCGAGCCTGAGCTTCGTTCCCGAACCTGCAAAAAGGGACCCACCCTGGAGGTTTGGGTGGTGGTTACCCCTCCGAAGCTTAAGTCAGATATCAGGAGTTGTAAAGAGAAGAGTAGATCTAGAGAGAGAAAGTGAGAGAGTATTTTTACAGAGTAACTTTGCATTGTTTGCATTCAATGATCTTTCTCCTGATTTCAGGGGTATTTATAGTGATTGTAGTATGACAGCTATCCTTAAAATCTGCCCTAGAATAGTGGCATCTGATTGGCTAAGTAATCAGATCATGACACGTGGCAGACCATGATTTGAGAGTTTATCAACCAATTGCTTGCAGCCACCTTCAAGGGATGGGCTCTGACCACCTTTTGGGCCAGAAAAGTGGGCCTTTTCTCCCAACTGAGTGCAACCCAAGGGTTAAATCCTTTTTCCTGATTTATTAGAGGAGGACACGTGTACGGCTCTGATGAGTCCAAGTGTTCATAAAGGAACCGTAGATTTTTAGGCTACAACAATAATAATAATAATAAATAATAATAATAATAATAATAATAATAAATAATAAATAATAAATAATAAATAATTAATAACGATAATAATAAATAAACAATAATAATAACAAAAATGATAATAATAAAAAAATAAATAATAAATAATACTAATAATAATGATAATAATAAATAATAAGTAATAAATAATAAATAATAATTATAAATAATAATAAATAATAAATAATAAATAATAAATAATAATAAATAATAAATAATAAATAATAAATAATAAATAATAAATAATAAATAATAAATAATAAATAATAAATAATAAATAATAAATAATAAATAATAAATAATAAATAATAAATAATAAATAATAAATAATAAATAATAAATAATAAATAATAAATAATAAATAATAAATAATAAATAATTAATAATTAATAAAAAAAAAAAAATAATAATAATAATAATTAATAAAAATAAATACTAAATTATAAATAATAAATAATAAATAAAAAATACAAAAATAAAAAAAATACAAAAATATTAAAAATACAAAAATAAAAAAAAATAATTAAAAATTTTAAAAATAAAAAAAATAAATTCATCGTTATTATAATTATAATATTAATAATAATAACAATATTAATAGTTATATTGAAAACAAAAATAATAATTACAACATTAGCCAAGATTGAACTTATTTTTGCTGAACTGAACTTATTTTTACTTATTTTTGCTGAACTGGACTTATTTTTACTTATTTTTGCTGAAAATAAGTCCAAAAGAACAGGGCCTTAAGCGCCTTGACAAGTTGACATGTCCCCTCCGTATGGGTTCGATTCCCTCAAGCCCAAAATTTTGCCCTTTTGCTTTACAACTTTTTCTTTTTTGTTTTTATCTTTTTGAGTTTTTAAAAATTGTCCTCTAAGTTGTTTTTCTTCACTTCTTTTTAACATATTCTAATTCTCTTTTTTCTCCTATTCTCTATTGGAAAAAGTTTCATATTTTTTATTTTTCAGTTTAACTCTACTTTATAGCCATTTAAATGAGGCTGAACTTTAACCTTCAATTTATCTTAAACTACGTTTTTTCACTGTTAAATAAATGAAACAATTTGAATTTATAAATCATTTATATATTAATCTTGACATGATCATATTTAATTGTTCCATCGTTTTTTTAAATTATTTCTCACTCTACACTATAAAGCATGCCTCCACTTTATCCAACTCCTGAAACTATGTGCACAAGGTATTATTGGGATTAAATTGGGATAAACTGAAAGAGAGTAACCAAATATTATTATGTACAATGCTCTTGAATTTGTCTCAATATATATTTTTTAAATATCAATTTAAAGTGATTCACAGTTAAAGTTGTATGTAAGGTTAAATAGAAAAAAAACAAGAGTATCAATATATGGTATATATTATGAAAGTATATTAATAAATGACACTCCAATACAAAATTTGGATTTATTATGTTAAAAGTCAATTTCTCATCATTAAAAATTTGATGTGCTGAATTATTGTTCAATATGTTTATTTTCTCATTACTAATAATATGGATTTATCATTGTCGTTCGATATGTGCATTAGTCTTATTGTGTATATAGTTGGTTTGTTTGTTGGTGTATTATATTAGTTGTGCCCCACCAAACGTAAAATCCTAGATCCACCCCTGGTTCTAATGAGCTTCATGTCAACAACTTCATCAAATTTCTTCAAGAATCCAACTCCTCTTGGTTCTTTTAAACTCGTTGAAGTATCTGTTTCATTTCAACAACACTTCTAGATTATTAAAACACTTCAACTGTGCTGGTATTGGATTAAGGAACTAATGATGAGGGTTCTAGGAAGATATATGAAAGTATACTACATAGTTCCTGGACAAACACTAGAGAAAGGGCTGAAGAAAGTTGATGATGATAATGAGTTGAGGGAGATTATTGTGTTGTTGTTGGAGAATAACTGTCTTGATATGTATGTTATACATTATCTAGAACCGAATGTGCTTCCGGAGGCCATAGAGTATATACAATCAGTTGTGTAGGAGATTGATAATAATAAGAGGGTGGAAAAGAAACTTACTCCCAAAAAGTGGGCCTAGGAGTTGTAGCCCTAGAAGAAGATTGGATTAGAAAATGAAAGTGAGGATGATGAGGTTATATTAATAGAAGATCCCCTTGATCTTCCCAAGCACAAAGAAAAAACTATTCCCCATGTCAAACATGTTGCCATGTTAGCAATTGTGGTCCGTCCAAACAGTGGCGAAGCTAGGATTTCAAATTCGGGGGTGCACAATTGTTGACACATAAAATCGAATTCCAGTTGAAAATCAAGAATGCGTGGGGAGCGGATCTCGTGCGCGGGGAGCGGATCACTTGTGCAGGGCGCGAATCTTGTGCACGAGGCGCTGAGGTCGCGCGTGAAGGGAGTGTGTGGAGTGCCGATGGATTGCGTGGAGCGCGTAAGTAATGTGCTGGGCGCGATGCCAATGCGTGAAGTGCAGTAAGATGCATGGAGCGCATTATTCACTTTTTGCGCGAAATCTTTATTTTTTTTTTCTAATTTGGGGATGCACGTGCACCCCCATGCCTCTAGCTGGCTCCGCCACTGCCTCCAAATCTGACGAAAATATGATAAAACTTACCTGAGATCAGCCTTCCTTAAAAAGCACTAATACCAAACCTACCACCCACTATCTGTAGATCACATGGATGCAACTGAAAACCATAAAGATGAAACCACCCTTAAAGAACTAATCTCAAACACTACTGAACCTTCACCACAAATTAGATCAAGGTCTACAGCAAATTTTTTTCCTAAGGGTTATGAATGGGAAGACCCCAAACCACAAAGTCCATTGAGATGGATCCTGATTGGCGAGGAGAGAAGTGAAGAGAACAATAGTGATCCAGAATATGAGGGTGAAGCTGATGGTGAGTATAATTATGAAGCTAATGGTGAGTATGATGATGATCAATCAAGCTGATGGTGAGTATGAGGGTGAGAGCAGGGTGAATTGTTTGTAGATAAATTTTTTGGATTAAATGAAGGAGATATTGATGACAATGATGATGAATATGAATAGCTTACAATGGAGTGAGGGAGAGTAATGACTATAGTTATTTAAACTTGCATAAGAACTTCAAACAGATGCAACAAAGGGTGGAGTTGGATTATTGAAACAAAAAGAGAGTGTTCTTGCTAGTGGAGATGGTGGATATCTAGAGAATAACATTAGTGGAAAAAACTTTATATGTCACAATACAACATATTCGGTTTTGACAAAATCGGATTCGTAAATCGTCCATTTTTTTGGAGGCAAAATGTGGCAAATTTACTGATCCGGTTTTTTAGTGAACCGAATCAGTTAATAGAAAACTGATCCGGATTTCTGTTAACTAATCTGGTTCGCATAACCGGATCAGTTAGGTCCAATGCCTTGTAAATTACGCGGCCCATCACCCTCCTCAATCTTATAAATGACGCGGCCCAATCTGACCTTCCCTCTCTTATTTCACTCATCCTCTCTCAGTTAGCACTCCTCTCAGTTAGGGTTTCCAGCGCTTCTCCTCTTCACTCAACCTCTCTCACCCCCTCTCACGCTGTCGTTAAATTTCTTCCTCCTCACTCACGCCAGTTGCTGAAACTTCTCCTCCTCTCACGCCGTCGCTGAAATTTCTCCTCCTCTCCCACACTCGTTGCTCGTCGTACTGTCTCACACTTCTCTCAGTGTTCCCTGTCCTCTTAGTGCTCGTCGTTGCTGATCTTGCTTTCATTCGTGGTCGCCTTGGTCTTATCTCCTCGATATTCTTCTAATCTAAAGTTAGATCTAGGCTTTAATTTTTTTTTTCGTTTTGATTTTCGTTTATTTGTTGATTTTCATTTAGATCTAGGCTTTAATTTTTTTTTTTTGGTTTTGATTTTTGTTTATTTGTTGATTTTCGTTTATTTGTTGATTTTCGTTTAGATCTAGGATTTGTAATTATTTTTTCGATTTGATTTTTGTTTTGATCTAGGCTTCGTAATTTTTTTTTTCGTTTTGATTTTCGTCATTTGTTGATTTTTGTTTAGATCAAGGTCTTGTAATTTTTTTCCATTTACTTTCGTTCTTGATTTATTTTGTAATTTTTCATTATTAATTTCGGTCATCTTTATCATTCTTGTCAACCGTTCATATTTAGTTGCGATTTAGAGTTTATTAATTTCATTCATATTTATCTTGTGAATATTTTGTCTTCACATTTGCGAATTTGTAATTCATCCTCCTGTCAGTTTTGTCTTCGATATTTTTGGATTCGGGTGAATTACGTTGGCTGGGATACTGGAGGCCTGGACGCATATTTTTGTTTATTTGTGGATAAAAACTCAGCTGATGCGGTTTTTACTAAAAACCGGATCAGTTGACTAGTGAGCTGATCCGGTTTTTGGTGAAAACCAACCGGATCTGTTGACTAGGCAACTGATCCGGTTTTCAACCGGACCAGTTGACTTTTATCAACCGGTTCGAGCCCAACCACGCGCTCCGGACCAAAAACCGGATCTGGAAAGCCTATTTTGACCGGAGCGGTTGAACTTTTTTCCACTAGTGTAATATTGACACACCACCTGGTAGTTGTGAAAATCACACAATTGCCAATATGAAAGCTAGAAGTGGGTTTGGTGAGCCAAACTATAGATTTCTAAGTGTTTTAGTGGAAAGCTGGCCAAAATTTGCAACTAGAGCTAATTGTAAGAAGTATGTAGCTAAGTGTGTTATTATATAGGGTAGGAATTTGAGCTTGGTTGTTAGCAACAAAAATACGGGTGAAGAGTTGGTGTTTCTTGTGTTCAAGGTTGCTCTTTCAAATTTTATGCTTCCGGGGACTCTAGGAGGGTAACATTTGTACTAAAGTCAATAGAATAGTTGAGCAACATATGCACTAGAAACACGAAAAGAAATATTCAATTGAAATCGACATGAGTAGAAACACAGAATGAAAGGCAGACCTCACTAGCCAACTAAGGAGATTGTGGATACTGTAAGGGGGTTGTATAGGGTCATTGTCAAGAAGGATTTTGCCCTTAAGGTGAAGTATTAATAGCACAAGTTGCTTGGTGGATCTATGACGGATCATTATCAGAAGTTGGGCTCATACATTGAGGCATTGAAGGGTTCATGCCATGGAATTGAGTGGGATTTGGTGACTGATCCAAGTAGCCATGTATTTCCTCCAATTTTCCAGAGATCATTCGTGTGATTCGAGGGACTATAAAACCGTTGGAAGGAGGGTTATAGGAGGACAATATACGTGGATGCTTTGCTTTTTGAAGACATTTGTGGGTGGATAATTACTCTCAACAGTAAGGAACAATGACAACGACTAGATGAACCCCATTGCGTGGGCTGTGGTAGAGGGTGATAATAACCTATCATGGGAGTTGTTTTTCAAGCACCTGCGGACATGTTTGAGACTTGGAGATGGATCAGATGTCTTAGTTGTTAATCAAGATCAGTTACCTTATTATGTTCATTTTCACTTGCCTAGGCAATTGTTAAATCATTGTTCTTATATGCAATCCTATATTTTTCATGGCATCATTGTAGGCTATTTTGCATGTTGTTACTACTGTTTTACCATAAGTTGAACATACGCTTTTTGCAAAGCACATTTTGTGCTCTTTGGCATAAGAGTTTTAAAGGGCATGTGATGAAACTGATGTTTTGAAAGATAGCGTTTTTTATTTAATTTAGCATATTACAATGAGGCTTTGGGTGAATTAGAGGCAGTTACAACCCTAAGCTATTTTGTAGGGCCTTCATGAAAACTAATACTAAGTTTGATTATATCACTAATAAGCTAGCTGAGACTTATACTTGTTACATAATAAATGCAAGGATAAAGCATTTGTATCACGAGGGCTGATAAAACGCTCATTGTGAGCGGTTTATCTTCCCACTCACAACCAATCATTAATTAAAAAAGTTGGTGTGACACCTTTGTCAGAAAAAAATAAACCCATGTTTGTGTATTTGAAACCCTGGTTATTGTTAAACCAACCCCTGTTTATGTGTTTGAAACCCATGTTTTGTTAACTCAACCCATGTTTGTGAAAAAGTAAACATGTGATATCTGACATAAAGCATGTGATATCTGACATAAAGCAAAAGTTGCATTGATTTGCGTGTCCCACTCAGCTTTTCCCCCCCAAAAAGTACATTTGATTATTGATACGAACCCATGTTTGTGTATTTAAAACCCTGATTATTGTAAAATCAACCCATGTTTGTGTGTTTGAAACCCATGTTTGTGTTAACTCAACCCCTGTTTGTATATCCCTTTTTCCCTTCCTATTCCCTTTTCCCCTTTTACCCCTGTGAGTGGGTAGTGATAACCGCTCACAATGAGCGTTTTATCACCCCTCTTTGTATCACATGCTTGTAGACATCATCGCATCACTCTGCAAAGATCTTTCCAAAAGCAGTGTCGCCAAAAAGTTTTTGAGAATTTTTTTATGCAACTTTATGTCTTTAAGTTATACTTATCCCAACACAACTAAAGCCCAAATACATGTCAGATTTAAGAACCACGTTAGACAACAACAAAAAAAATATGGGATTTAAAGTTGGATTTAGAGCAAAAGGGCTGCAACAAAAGTAAAGTTGGCAGACAAACTTTACATGTGGAAGCATGAAGTGGAAGAGCATTTCTTCTAGGCCCCACATGATCAATTGGCAGCTATCCAACGGCTCCATTAACACAAATCCAACGGCTCAAATGAATAAGAATTTGTAAACCTGCAATTTAATATTGAGTTGTTAATTTTTTTAAAAAAATTACCAACGGCTAAATTTCTTTTTTGTCTATAAATAGAGATCAATATTGAGTTACTTTCAGACATCTCATTTTTTAGTTAATTTTCTTATTGAAAGTTATATTTGTTTCCTTTCAACATTTTTCCAACCGCACAAAAATCTATTCTCTCAAATTTCTTTTTTTTTTTGGTGAAATTCTCTCAAATTTCTTGGTGTTGGCTAACATAAAAACATCAAACAAACCTCGAAATCAATAATTGTTCTGCGTAAGGCATAAACTAAACAAATTGATGTGTGTCTGTAACTAAAGAAAATAATTCTAGTTTTATGGGAATTCTCATTAGGGGTGTTCGCGGTTTGGGTTGGTGCGGTTTGGGATGTAACCCAACCCAAACCGCAAATATACGGTTTGACATTTTCCCAACCCAAACCGCACCGCACTTTTGCTCAAACCAACCCAAACCGAACCGCGCAAAACGGTTTGGTGCGGTTTGGTTTGCGGTTTAACCATTTTTTTCCTCCGCGATATTAATTTTGTAATCTAAGAGTAAAAAAAATTTGTTAATAAATATAAAGAGTCCAAATAAATATGAAGTTGACTTCATAATTAAACATAAATAATAATTTATCAAAAGTGTCCAAGTTCTTTACCTCAAACTTCTTTTTTCAGTTGTATACTTGTATGCCACCTTTTCAAGTGTATTTAAAAACAAATCAAAATAGATAAAAAAAAAATTAAAAAAAATCATATAAAATTGCGGCTTACGGTGCGGTTTCGGTTTACAAAAATTAAAACCCAACCCAAACCGCAAACCGCGGTTTGCTTGAAATCATAACCCAAACCGCAATTTTGAAACCGCAAACCAACCCAAACCGCGAAAAAACGGTTTGGATTGCGGTTTAGTGCGGTCCAGACCGCACTCTGAACAGCCCTAATTCTCATCATTCAACTTAGAATAGAGTTTAGGACAAAATTGAAAATAATATATTACTAAATGGAAAAATTCTACGCTGAACGGAATGGAGGGCTAGCCTATCTTGCTCATACCAGTTAACTCATAACATGTTCCATTTTTCTACAGGCAAACTATATGCATACATAACTTCACAATATTCATAGGGAATTGAACAAATAGATCCTTCAGCTCTGAGCTCTTCTCTAATCATAAAGGGACAAAGAAGAGGAATAAGAGGATGAACTCGGGAAATGTAATAACCAGGGAAAAAAATATATATTATTGAAGGTTAAAGTATTATTATAAGATAAATTAGTCCCTAAGATCTTATATACGTTATTTTGTCGTTTATATGATTATTTTAGATGAAATTATGTGTTTCCTTGACTTTGTGCATTTGCTCAGGGCAAGTATTATGTGCATACATATATCATTTATATTAACATTATAGTTTATAAAGTACTTTAAGGGTCAAAGATCAATAAAATTATCAATTACTAGTTTATGAGCTTATAAATATATCTAGTAGGATTTTTAGTAAGTACTGCATAAACCTAGAATGCTCCTAACTTATAAACGGTGAAGCTAATAACCAACGTAATTTAGTTTTTAGAATAATCACTAATGACTTTACCTAAGGACGGACAGTCGCTACCCATTTTAAGACAATATGCAAAATACAATATTGGTAGGTTTCAGATTTAGTAAATTTGTGACACTTGGCCATAGCTAAAGGATTGTATGTTGATATGTGATAGCCATTTACGTGAACTAGTGATACAAGCTGCAACTTTGTAATAGTTGACTTTGCTAAATAATGTTTATCTCCACCAATTCTTAACCGACTTAAGCTCACCAAAATCAACTTGGTTTTCTCCTACCAAACACTATAAATACCAGTCATCACCCTATATTTTTGATAGGCCACGACATTAGCAAAAAATAAAAGAGAGAATAAAAAGAGAGATAAGAGGAAGTTGATACGAGCTATTTAACAATTGTTGTTTAGGTACATTCTTGAATACCCCTTCTTAATGTTGTTTTGCTATAATGTATTGTTATATTAACATTTTTAGATAAATTATTAGTAATAGTTTTACCTTAATAGTAAGGGTATATTGTGATTTACAAATAAAGTGTTATAATGCAAATGGTATTTGTCACATTATGATTTATATACAAGGTGATTCTAAAAATACTATCATATGTGGTAATAATGGTGTTATATAAAGATGTTACTATGATAAAATGAAATGGAGGTTCGTGATATTATAAAATGGAGGTTCGTGGTATTATAAAATGGAGGTTCATGGTTTGTGTTGGAGGAATGAATTATATATGGAGTGACGTACGTCAATGTATGTGTGTGCACACGGAAGTATCGGGGAGAGGCTAAAGGCCCGAAAATATTATCCGGAGTGACGTACGTCATTGAAAGGGGTGTGCACACGAGATTTGTTGGGAGAAACTATAACAAATGATTTTATATAATCGTAATCGATTATTTTATATAATTATCTCGCAAAGTGTTTTTTACACAGTATTGGGAATGCCTTGAACCCTTTTGGTTGGCCGACCGTTATACAATGTTTTGTTTTCAGGTACCAGTGATGGGAATGGGCAGGAGTGAGAAATATAAAATATTAGGATTAATATACTATATGTTGTTACCTTGTTTTTTTTATATATATTAGTATCATGTTTTATTTTGTCCTCGCCTAGTATTTCTATTATTAGGAATTAATACAGCAGTAATGTCGTGTAAACTCTATATTATATAATAATAAATAAAAGATGTAATGTTTGGTTCGAACCTAATACTATCAGGTAATGTTTCATTATTAGAATTATATTAAATTATAGAGCGTTACAGGAAAGAAGGAAGAAAAATATTAAAGAAAAAGGGGCCAAAAAGACGGGGGGTTGCATGTGCAGACAAGAAATACAAAGCGAAAAACAAGGAGAATTGGTAGCTTACTCTTCTTTAACCCTGCAGGCTTTGCAAGCAAAAGAGCACTAGAAATGCAACAACATTCTCACGCAACGCATCGTCTACAAAATTCATATGTGCATCAAAGCCTCTTATTAGATGAGAGGGCATTGCGAATTATATTTTTAACACAAATGTGGTTGCAAGAAGAAAAAAAAAGTGCTCGAATATTGAGGGAGCCTAACTGCCTAAGTAGCTAGCATACCTTCTCTGATCCCAAATGAACAATCAACTAGTCACATCAAGATAAGAGAATATACTCACAAAATTGACACCAATAGTTCTAATGTAGCTCTCAACGTATGAATGAACAATCATCCTGCACATGACAATCATCAAATCTCCAAACCATCATCAACCTCAGCGTTTTCGAAATGAAGCATGAATATAACAATATCAAGCCCTTTCTTTAATTTACAGCGAATGTCAGCAGAAGGCACGATTGTCAAATGCGGGATCTCCAATAAGAAAAAGCTTAAAAAGGTAACCGCTGCAGCAAAGATATAGCTTCCAATGAATAACACACTTACATAACAACATACAAACTAACCCACCATTGCATTACCATTAGTTGACTACCTTTAAGCTAATCCGATTAAAATTTATCACAATTATGCTAATTAAATGGTCATCAAAGACAAGTCAACTAGGAACAACTTCAAACAAACTAGTTCCACACTAATTAATTCCCTAATTTCATACTTGTTAAACATAATTCCAATCAACATATAATCAAGGATAAAACAAGTGAGCAAAGCAGAAAACCCTAATTCCTCATTCAATTATACATACTTCAATCAAGTAAAATTAATCACAAATCGAACAAAAATTAAAATTGGAGAAAGTAAGAGAGAGCATACTAATCTTGATTTCGGTTAATTGCAAGTAGTGAAAGATGATCGAAACCGTAGATTTGAAATTTCACTAGTGACATGAACAACTTAGATTGATCGATGAAGAGGCGGATTCAAGTGCGATGTGATAGGAAAAAGGAACCCTAGATTTTGGGGAAAATCGTCGAATTGAGCATAAAAACCATAAAATTTAAAACAATAAAAAACTGAGTTGCTATTTACCACCCAAAAATTTCTTAGTAACACGCCAAATACGTATAAAAGTACACCCACATTATCCCTCTTTTCCCTTTCCTTATGCCACCACCATCACCACCTTCTTCGTGACTCTCCCACTCCAGCCCCATAAGAGCCACCACCACTATAAATTTCCCGGCCATGAACAACCATAAAATTTAACTCTCCAACTCCTCTTTGCTCTTTCCCCCCTTTCCTTCACGTCCAATCTACCTCTTCTTTCTCTCTTTTCTTGCACCACCACCACCACCACAACTACAAAATTTATTGCCAAATTTTCCTCAGCATGTCATCGAAAATTCCTTGTCGGAGAAGCCAAAAGGACAAGGATACACCAACAACCCAAATCGAAAGCAAAAATCAGATAAATTAAAAGATGAAATTCAAGATCCAAAAAAAATGAAAGGCATCTATAATGTATACCCCACCACAAGCTCAGGCGTCCATGGTAGCCGCCTGCACCAATGGTGGAGCGCATGTGCCCGTGTACGGGACTGTATGTCCTTGGCTAAGGGCACACCTAGGTCTACCTTGGTGGAGTCAAGGTATATAGACGACGAAGTATTGTCGCAAAGGCATGGTAGTTGATGCTAAGGTCAATACCTGTCCATGTGGCAAAGCAACTAGCATTATCATGACAATCGAATACTAGGTGCTTACGGGATAGGCCCGGAAGCCTTAGTAGTAAGGTTGGGCTATGGGGAAGCCATTTATGTTCATAAGAAAGGTAATTGGGTTTATGGGCAGGTCCAAAGCCCATTGTGAAGTTACATTCAAATGTGTGTTCACTAGGTATTCAAAGCTTCACAAGCTTAAGCCTCTTTAGGGGGAAGGTGCTAACCCATGGTTGGGGCAGCTATGGGATGCCCTGGGGCATCGCTCCTAGGAATGGGTTATGGCATAGAGTGGGCTAAGCCAAGCCATGGCACGTCGTGGGATTGGCTTTGACGGACTCTAAGTGGAGACCTTTTGACGTGGTATGTTGGGTTGCTTGGTCTAAGGCATGGCTCTTGTGTGCTGGGTACATGGTGCCTTGCCTTGTCCTATTGTGGCCATAGTAGATGGCTGATGGATGCGAGGGATGGTTGTGGTTTGCTGCTTAGTATGGGATGCTCGGTCATTTGCCGTGCATGTGTACGTGTTGCGCAAGCGCTTATATTAGTTAAACAACGAACAAGCATGGGTTACGTGGGTATGTGTATGCCACGCGTCCGTGTCATGTGCAGTTTATGAGGAGAAAATGGACACAATGGTGGGCAATGACGACTACTGGCTGACTAGGCGCGCCTATGGGAGTCCTATTACGGCGTCTATGTGCCCGTGTCATGTGCAGTGTATGAGGAGAGAATGGACACAATGGTGGGCAATGACGACTACTGGCTGACTAGGCGTATCATGTGCGGTGTTGGCGGTATTGGATGCCAGTTACTTCGCTCACACACACGGGCTTGTCTCAGTCATCGTTGCCTATATAGATGACCTTGGGGCCTGTCAAAGGTATCAAAGCTATATGAACAATATTATAAATAAAAGTGTTGTGCTTCGTTAATTACGTTGAGTGTGAAATTATATCTTACTTTGATTCATCATATGCATACTTGGTAAGCTGGTTAGATAGTGATTTAGGGCCCTCACGGCAAAATCGAAAAATTTGGCTGTGACATTTTATAGGAGCCCCACCACTGATGCAGGAGCCTACCATGCACGCCTGAGCCTGTGGTGGGGCGTCTACTATAGACGCCTCACCAAATTTTAAAAAAAAAGTTCATTTTTTTCTGGTGATTTTATTTGTTAGGAAGAAAATAGGCAAACTTTCAATGTACTTCGTTCTTTTTCTTGTCCTTTTTTTCTGAGACATTTAGATGATCTTGTAGTTGATTCAACAGTGATAATTTTAAGTTTTGGATCTCGGTGAGTTTCGAGGCGGGGTTTGTGGCTCCAGCGATGGTGGTAGCATTCCTGGAACCAGTGGTGGAAACAATGGGCGGTGTATCTAGTGGTGGTGGTGGTGATACGTGGTGGTTGTTGCCTGGTGGAATCTCATAGTGGACTGGTATGGAAGAAGAAAGGAGAGGGGAGGTGAGGGAAAGGCTGGAAAGAGGGCAAAGAATAGGTGTATAGGCTATACAAATACCATACAAATATATGTATTTAGGGTGATAGTAAGAAACTTTAGGGCGGTTAACACCAAAACCCTAAAAAAACAATAACAATTTATAAAAGTGTGAATAGAGTAAGAATTTGTGATTTATTTGCACAATTTATCCATAATTATGAATTCGAAGTAAAAAAAGAAAGAAAGAGAGATAAAGCAAAAAATTAACATTCTGTATTTTGGGAGGGTAGGCGTGTTTTTATTTCGCCTACGCGGTGTGAGCGCGTATTAAATTTGACTACCCCATTGTAAAGGTTTTATTGAAAATTGTTTTAAAGTCGCCAACAATTCTTTTTAGGAAGAATCATAAACCTAATTGGATTTGGGAAAATTGTAGGGACAAATTATCCAATGTAAATTTCCCTGTCCTGACTCCATAGATGGTCAAAATGAACCAAAGATTGAGCTCGGGGGTGAGGGTACGAATATGGTCATAATGAACCACATTCGCCCATTGTTGGCCTCTACTAAATATCAATTAACAACAAATTTTATGCCAAAGAATAATCATATAATATTTTTATACACCCTAAAAATATTTAGTCTAGGTTGGTTTAAGAAACACATAAAAAGACTATTTTTAGTGATATGTTATTAGGCAATCAATATTACAGGGAACCTAGCAAGTTGTTCAAATTAATCTGATTAATATTAGAACAGTTATTTAGGTCTTTGATTAGAAAAAAATAACATGTAGGTGATAAAAGCATTAAAGCAGGACAATCATATAATATGTATAGAATAATCAAGCAAGCATATAACAATATATGAAAAGAAATAAAGTTAAAGAAGGGAAAAAAGGTTTAGAATATACAATAGATCGATTTTATATTAAAGATCTACATCATGAAATAAATGGTTAGTAACTTCAAAGCAATAAATATAATTGATTATTCAAGGATCCTCAGGATTATACCTATGCGGCTTAGATTGAAGAGTGCAATGATCTTTAGGCGGAGCAATCGTGGAACCAGGAACACAGTATGATTAAGAATAGAAATTGATTTGAAAGTATTGAATGTATTAGAGATTCCTAATGTGTTCGTAAGTATTCGTGAGGATTTTTGTATTCGAAATAATAATGAATAGCCGTCCGTAATTCAAGAAATCACGAAGTATTTATGGGCAAAGAGAGGCGTGCGCCTCACGCAAGCCCTGCCAGGCGCACTGCCACGCGTCAGGCGCACATTGGTGTGCCTGACGCGGCCAACCCAATCAGATTTCAACACGTGTAGACACATTTCTGAAAAGATAGAAAAGAAAGTTGCGTCTCACACAGGACTTGCATCAGACGCAGGACTTGTTGTGAGTCATTAGTCCACGTGTTAGACAATCATTGGCTCGCCTGACGCGTTCTGGCCAATGCGCTGGACGCACCCGCCGCGTCCGACGCATATTCCAGTATTTTTTTAATAAGGTAAGGAGAAACCTTGACAAGTTGGGGGGAATAAAGGGGATCCCAACTTGCCAAGGGTGAGAATCGATCCCAACTTACTTCCTGTTTTGATTCTGCGCGTCTTTCGAAGATACTTTTTTTATCCCTAAAATCCGAGAATTGAACTTTACGAATTAAAAATCTGATTTTTGATAAAAGCATTATGAAAATATTCATTAAAATAATAAATATTTAATTGGGCTCTTAAAATGGACTTAAAATATTTTATGGGCTTAAGATACAATTAATCATCATGAACAATTAATTGGAATATTATTTCAAAACACAATTTTGGAATGGTTCTTTAGATTGCTCTTTCGTTGGGTCGCGCCAACTAATACCGTGGTATGTTTCATCATTGGATCCTTAAATGGGGAGACACGATTATGTGTCTACAGGGAGACTGGAGTCAAGGAGTGTCACCTTGGATGGAGTAACCAGGGAGGCCGGAGGCGAGACCACAAGGCATAAGAAGTAAATATGAAGTTGGGGAGGACCGGAGAAGACAAAAGGTTGGATAAGAGGGATAGCGTGTCTTGAGGAGGAGAGAAAGAAGAAGCAATGGTTGAGGTGCGATGGCCATAAGCAGATTGTGACGAGGGTAGAAGCCTCGCTAGTCACGAGAAAAAATTTGGGTTAGGGTCTCTTGTGGAGGAGTCGTCAGCTGTGGTTTTAGCAAAAGCGCCACCATTGACGAACTTTGAGTTATATCCATGGTGGTGGTGCGAGTCACGAACAACAATTAGCATTAGGGTTTGGATTTAATTAATGAACTTCGAGAAATAAAGAAGAGGAAGGAAGAGCTAGAGAGAAAGAGAGAAGGGATATCTAGTATAGTGTGTATGCTGGTAGAAAAGGAAAATTTTGGGGTTTTATAAATCCCAACTCTTAAGGGCTTTGGTTAATAATTGAAACAGATCATTTGTAATGAACTTTTAACAAAAAAAACCTAGACTAAGTGCTTTGTTTTTAAATTAACTAGAGCACTTGGTAATTAGTAGCATTTGCTGATGAGTGTATATCGAGGCAAATAAGCAAATCATTTCGTTGCCTGCTGATTTAAGTAGATGTCACTAAAACCATACCTATGGTGGTACTGGTACATACTGAAGATAATCATGGTGTCATTTTAGAGCAAAAAATTCATTGTAACTGGATTTCTCCCTTCTGCTCTAAATGTTAGACAGCAGGACCGATTGGGCTTAGAAGAAAGGTCGGGCTGCTTATAAAAAGTGTCACCCCTAAAGTTACTCAGAAATGGATTCCTAGAACATTAATGCCAAATGCTGAGATTGTAGTTGAGTCCTAGGTAACCTCAAGTGAGACTGAGTCTATTCCAATTTCAAAAGATATGACTGATCTCAATCGATAGAGTAGTTAATTCAGCTTTAGGGGGTGGGTTTACCTGCAGCTATGCCTCATACTCATACATAATGGGTTTGGTCCAATCAAGAGGAAGCAAAGGCAAAGTGGTGGAGGATCCAGCCCAGGTTCAATTGTGCATACAAAGGAGCAGGTACAAGTACTTACCATCTAAGGGCATTGGGGTGCACATGCACCCCTAAATTAGAAAATTTTAAAATTAAATTCAAAAGAGTTATGCGCTAAACGCACCGTCTTGCGCTTCGCGCAAAGAAGGCACGCTAAGCGCATTTACCCAGTGTTGCAATAAGCCTTATAATTAATCTGCATCGCATTTGATCGATAACAATTGTCTGGCTTAATCGTTTGTTTGGCTCCATATAAAGCTTCACTCCTTGATGTCGCGGGTTCAATGCCCACATACAACATTTTGTCTCGTTTTTCCCTTTTTTTTTCTCCTTTGTTTTGTTTGTTTCCTTTTTCGTTTTTTCTCCTTTGTTTTGTTTGGTTCCTTTCCTTTTTTTTCCTTTGTTTTTTTTATGGCAATATCTTCTCAAGAGTCAAAATGATTAACTTTTCATTTTTTATTTTATTTTCTTGCTGTACAAATCTACTTTTTCTTAATTGACATACTGCTCTACTCTTTACATTTATGTGGATAAAAAATTATTCCAAGAATTTCATAATTTTAATTGTGTTTCTGTACATCGATATTTTGCAATGCTTAAAAAATGGCTACACAATTGTTATTATTAAAGTGTTTAATCAATTTATCTTGGTTTTTTTTGGACGACTTCGAATCCACGTTAGTCAAATCCTGAATCCGTAATTGTGCATCCCCAAAATTAAAATCCTGACTCCGCCACTGATGGCCAACATGAGTGTGAGTGCATGGAATGTTAGGTGTCTCACCAACCCTACTGAAATTAGGTGAAATAAGAAAAATCTATAGCAAATAGCAGTCTCTTGTATAACTTTGCTTGAAACTAAACTAAAGATTCCTAGTAAATATTAATTGAGGGAGAATCCTTTTTCTTATCCCTCTTTGTAAGTGAAAGTTGTGCTCATTTACAAAACATTTTGGCGGAACTCCGACGCACGAGTGAGGAAAAAAAGTGTCAATGATGAGAATTTTACTTCTTATCGATAAGGTGGATTCATTGATAACATGTAACATATAATATGTTTTGTCAAAAAATAGTCATGTTTAGTATTTTTTCACTGAAATCCTAACAAATATGTTTTTTCTTAACAAAATTTCCTTATGATTTAGCAAAGTTAAGTCTAAATCTACAAAATATTTGGTTGTTGTAGCAATATATATTTCATGTGGCCGACGAAGCAAATGAATTGATAAAACAAGTTTAACGACATGCAATGCTCTCTCAATCATTCACGTCACTGGTGTTGTTTTCGGTGTCCGCTATAGTCACGTGCTTATAAATGCCGATGTTGATTTAAGTCTCAATTGTAAAACACAAAAATACATGATAAAGTTTTCACTTCAAAGAAAAATAAATGATAAAGTTGGTGAAGGAAACCATGCCCCGTCAACCTTTATCTTTTTGGTTTACTTAGCAAACATTTTACAAGAAAAAAAGAAATTGATAAAAAAAATCAGCAGAAGGAGCTAGACGTCGTGACTTTTTTGTGTAATAAAAATTCTCATCTTGTTGGTGCAAAATCAGTTCGTTGACATTCGAAAGCAAGTCGATGGACATCCAATAGTTTAGTATTAAATGCATTGGGAGACTTAGTCCCTGGAGGTTACCGGTTTTAATTAGATGAGACCTTGCTAACGTACTCTGTTGTAATTTAATTAATGATCAAACTACAATAAATTAATTTCAGGCGAAAAGCAATAAATAGAGCAAATAATAATTAATATTTTAATTAAAGTATAAAATTCCCATACATGCCACAAACTTCGAGATGGATTTTACAACACACAAAAGGATAAGCCAGGCTGGACAACTAAAGGGGAGACACGAAGGATGTTACCTCCATGGTTCCTTGCTGCAATCGAAGAATTAGAGATCTTGGCGCCATAACATGTTCTATGTCTAAAGAACTAAACTATAACCCCAGAAGGGGGTTGAACTATGCTAACGCTAAGTTACGCTAAGGAAAGAAGAAATGCAGTTTGATGAGTTATTCGTTGTCCTTTGCTTGATAATAGTTTCTCTATTTATAGAGAAACATAACATGTAACTTCTATACAGGCTTGGGAGGGAAAATGTTTGAATCATATTTGATTCAAACTTCAACTGCTTTCTGGCGCTGAATAACTGTCATCCTATAGTGCGTGTTCTTCTCCATGTTGAACCGTCTTATGATTACCCTATGATTACTTGTTTTTTTATTGCCCATGACTTTCACCTCTTGGTAATCTTTATAATCTTCCTTTGTTGACCTTGACTTATGTTGACTTTGCTCAATGGGCTTCATGTTTCTGTTGGGCCCTTTTGCTAAAGCAAAATTAAACCTTTTAAGGTTTGATTCAATGTACCACAATAAGTGTTACTTAACATCTAAAAATGATGTTAACAAATTGCCCCCCTTATTTTTTGAGTGATGCACGCAACACTACACAAATTATAAGCAGAAAGGGACTTCTAATGGTTATAGCCAATATCATCCAGTAGTATTATGAATGTGACTTCTTCCATTGTTCTAAGGTGATCAATAAATGTTCTTTTTGGATGACTGGAAGTAGTTGGGAAGAATAATCATTCATGTGTTCCTTCACCGTTCATTCTGGCCATTGTGAAATCCATTAAGAAAGTTTCTTCAAGATGCGCACTTGTAAGATTATTTGGTGATAACCAACAAGGATTTACATCATAGGTCATGAGATCATACCAAGTCTAACATGCACATTTGTATTGTACTAAATCTCTTGATGATGACCCATCCACCATTCTGTAGACTTTAACCTTATTTTTAGTTAATTTGACAAAGAGCCTTTTCAGATATCTCCAAGGAATGTTAGGTTTCCATATCTCTTCTGTAATGACTTTGCCCCATGACTTGAAAACTAGAAGAGACGTCGCCTGATCACAGTCCTTTCATGTTTCGGAAATATCAATTCTTTCATGAGATCTAGATTGGACCCTATTTGGATGGCATTAGATTCTCTTTTATTCTCCGAGCTATGTTGCATAATAGGATTGTCTCCAAAGTATTTTTGAATAGAGGAGGTCCATTTTATAGATTCATGCTTAGTAAACTTATTCTTATCTCCAGATATGATACTTAATGCTTTATGGTGATTCGAGCATTTTATCGGGTATGGCATATCTTTTGGAGAAGTTTGATGGAACATGGGAAGATGTGTATAATCCATTTTGATCTAAGTCTGAGATCTTTTGGAGATCATATATATAAAGACTTAGGCACTTTAACCGTTTAATAACTATTTCTTAACCGTTTAATTTCATAGGAAACTAAAAACAGTTTTTTAGGGAATACCATTAATATATGGGCGTATGATTGATTCAATTTGGTGAATCAAAAACTTGTGCTAGAGCAAATTAATTGTTGAAAATATATTATTAACAAGAATACCATTTGAGATAATATTGTTACATTTGGTACTATGACTTATCTTCTTAGAGATAAAGTCACTAAGAACATTTTAATTAAAATGGGTTGTATCTAGAGATAATATTTTGAAATGTTCCTTACACAATATCTTTACCATCATACTATACTCTCTAGCTTGCAACTTGTACCCCGCATTGTTCTTGGTAACTCCGAAGTAATAGCCATCTTCAAAGGAGTACCTGAACCCTGCTTCAAAGAGATTTCTTTGATAATTGCCATCCCAAGCAAATCTCCTATCAAGCAGCACAGTGAACATCCATGAAGGGAAGTGACTTTCTTGGAAAAGCAGTTTCCATAATTCACACACACATTTAAAGTGAATTATTCTCTCTTAATGTTCGTTTGGACCTTCTTCCATCCTAACCACTTTGAGGGAGGATTTGGTACTATAAAGAACTAGAGTTTTTTGCATACACCCAGTTCATTCTTTGAGGTCTTGGGAAGTTGAAGCTAGTGTAAATTTCCATTCCCCACTTTTTGTAAACTGTTAGCAGTTTGTCCTGTGATTCTTTTTCCAACTTAGGCCAAATATAGATGGATAAGAGATCCATATTAGAACCAACCTTTGTAGCGCTTGAGTCAACTAATTCAAGGTTTTCTGGCTCAATGACAAGTTCATCTCCAAAGACCCGTGCCATCTTCTCTATCCATTTGGTCCTTTCATTTGTAATAAAAGACCCATTGTATCCTTCTATGCCATTAGAGGCATGACGATGATTGAAGGAGTCATCATCGAATTCAACCATCAAATTTGCATAGGCTTCATTCTCCATTTTGATGTTTTGAGATAAAAATGTTATGATAGCATACTGTGACTATGTTTCTTTAAAAAATCAAGTAATTTGTCCAACGGTTATTTTTTGTAATAACTTCTAGGATCGGTTACTGGTTAAGTACGCTTGACTTAAAAAAAATTTTGATTTCTTTTTTATTGTCATTGGTTTTGAGATTATATAGAATAAATTAATTTATTGATAAATCTAAAACTTTATATTAAATCTTTTAGGCATTTGTGCCTAAGATTAATTATTTTGAGTCCATTGTTCATTTTATGAACAATGTCGTTTAAATCCGCATTTTTTTGCAATTTAGAGATATATTGGAAAAAGGGATAACAAAATACAATAAAAATTACTTCATACTGAAATAATCTTATTTAATCATGCAATATCTTTTAAGAAGATATTCATCAACTAAGTTCAACTAAGTCAATAGATACATAGTTTCCTAGGCAGGATCTAAACTACGCACTATCACCAGAATCATTAAGACATTTAAAATATTGCTTGATATATCAAGCACGGAGATGGGCGAAACTGTTGATGATTTGTGGTTCGAATTCCTCATCTTCATCAACGTCAGGATCCTCATCATCTGAGTAGTCTTCGCCAGGGAATATAGGGATGCCTCCTTCCAACAAACGTTCATACCACAATAGGCACGTACACTTGTACTGTATGAGTTTTTTGAAACTCTTATTTTCTCCCAGTTGGATTACCCTATACTTTCTGTTGAATACGCCCAAGCTACCTTCACAGATTATGGACTTGCGGTATTTCAACATGAGTTCAGAAGGAAAGTATTGTTTTACAATGCATTCTCCCCATGCTTTGCAGATGCTCATTAGCCTTAATAACTCACCTTTTTCCATTTTTGGCCAAAGATTTAATGCTAGGAAATCCACATCACTTCCAATGATAGTAGCATTGGACCCTTTCTCCTTAGAATCTTTAGATTGGACCTTTGGATCCTTTCCAAAGAGCTTTGTAATCTTTGATTGCCACTTCTTCATCTCCTCATCTTTGAATTCCTCCCAATCCTCTTGTGTTATGTCTATATTACAACGATGCCTCCAACATTCCTCAGGAAAGGGTAAATGAGAGATTTGTTGATTAGCCATGTTCAAGGATTTTCGGATTTTGCTGATAAAACAAAATGTTAGGAGTACAAAACCTCAGAGTTAAAAATATGTATTTATAATAAAACCATTATAACTGCCATCCCTATTTTTTAGGATATGTGAGGTATAAGATGTTATCTATCTAGATAACGTGTTACGTATTTTTATAACTAACCTCAACCATTTCAAGTTAAGGCCCTAGTGGGTAAAATGAGTTTGCCCATTAACCCTTCAATGTGTCATTTCACTTCTAGGATTTGCCATTAATGGCGTATGAAGTTGGAAGGTAATTATTACTTTTTGAAGTAACTTTTTCTACCTCATTAATACATTTTAATATATTTAGCATCCCAAGAGACACTTCATCTTTCTACATTTTAATTTAAGCCGTTGAGTGTGCATTATTTGATTTGACTGTTTATTTCTTGGAAACAAGATATCAATTTGAACAATGTTGATTGAAATAAATAAATAAATAAATAATGCAAACATGGGATAAAATGATAGAAATTCGGACAAAATATAGAAAATTAGATTTCATTAATAAAGAAATTTTTATATTAAAATAAAAATTTACAATTTTTGTTTAGAATTTTTGAATTCTAAACTCTAGGCCTAAAGTTCTACAGTATCTTTTGGAGATGGCGGTTTGTCGCCGTCCGAGTCCTCATCGGAGGCTGGCTCCGGAGGAAGACCATCTTCATCATCATCTCCAGCATCATCACCGGAGTCATCCCCAGAAGGGAGAGAACCACTTTCTCTGCTGGAGGTGTCCTCAGGGTATTCTGAGACCCTCCTCCGCTTGGCGGCGGGTTCGTCGTCATCTTCATCCTCATCCTCATCATCATCATCAGACTTAGAGTCTGATGATGGAGGAGCATCCTCCTCATCTTCTTCATCTTCTTTGTCTTCTTCCTCTTCTTCCTCCTCTCTCTCCTCCGATATCTCTGGAGGAGGGAGGAAGGGCTAGTCAACCTCTTGTGGGTTGACCTCCTGGATCCTAGTGATACAAGACTCAGCGGAGGTTGTGGAGCATCCATTGTTGAAGAAAAGGTTTTTTTAGAGAGGTTTTTTAGGAGATGAAAAGATTAGAGGGGTTGATCAAGAGATGAGTAGTGTGTCATTTGTTATTACACTGACCCCTTTTTATAAATAGATTTTTCACCGTCTCCTGGAAACTGAAAAGTTATGCACTCTTTGGAATGAGCTTCTAAGTAACGCACCCTTTGGAATGGACTTCTAAGTCACGCACCCTTTGGAAGGGGCTTCTTTAATATGACTTCAGGACCTTGCGTTTTAATTTTTTAAAACTTGGTCTTAACATGGCCCAATGAAATATGACCCAAAATGAAACATACCACGCGTTATGCGTGTGCTTTCTTATTTTATTGTTTCATTTTGGTTGTCTTCTTCATTAATACCTTTTTCAAGGATTTTAGGAAAAATTAAGATCTTTCAAACAATTTCATCACATTTCTTTAGGAATTCACAATCATTACTAGACTTCAATTCACCGTGTCTAATGAAAAATTTCTTGAAGATGAGATTCGTGAAGCGCTTGCTAAAAAACGTGATGCCATGTAATCTGAAACAACTCATCAATTATGCAATGCCATTAGAGTAAACCTTGGGACTTACAAGTCTCAAGTGTTCTGGTATGTGAACAAAAGCACTGACTCTAATATTCCTTTAGAGGACAGAATTGCCACTATTGGTCCTTGTTTTCCTTTCAAGATTCAAAAACCAAAGCTCCAAATCGTTTTAGAGTAACAATGTTATCCGTTCTTGGACCATATTATTTTAGGGGATAATAAGCTCAGAAGACTTCCATTTGCCCCAAAAACACTCTCAAATTTGAATTGGCCTTTAGCCAGCAAGCCCTTTAAAGGTTGGATTTCAGGGGTGGATGCAAGAGGATGGTTTTTGCGAATGAAACCTTTTCATGACAAATGGTCCAAGAACAAGATATTGCCTTTCTTGAGACTAGCTTCTTATGAAACCATTCCCTTCGATGGAGCTATGTCCACTGCCTTACTAGCTTGTTGGGACCCTGCCATCAATCGCTTTTTGTTCGGTGGGGACCAATGATCGTAACATTAGCTGATATTGCCTTTAATACTGGGACTTCTCCAACAGGTAAATATGGAATTGACCTTCCTATCTTTCACCATGTTAAAGAACACAATCAGCTGTATAGTCAATGTTTGTTAACCTTTCGCCAGATTGCTAGTCCCACTGTTAGTGCCAGCAAATGTGGTTTTCAGAAATTTATTGACTTCTTCATTAATAAGGATGCCAGTGAGGAAGTTACTTCTCAAGAGGAAGTACTTTTTCTTACTTTTGCATTTTCCAAATTAATGATGTCTAGAAATTTGGAGGAATAGTAGCATTATGGCTATCTCTAGTTTGTTAACATCTCCTCTACTTCTGAAGAAGTAGCTTTGGCTCCTGTTCTATTGGGACAACTTTATAGATGTCTTTTTAGGATTAGATAATCCTTTAATGGTTTTGGAATTCATACCTCTGAGTCCCCCATATTCTCTACCGACAAGGGATTTGGACCCCTACGGCTTTTGACTTGTTGGGGCCACATGTATCTACCTTGTTTGATGGTTCTCATTCCCTCTTCTGCTTGTGAAGCACCTAAGGGTTCGGAGGAGGAATATCTTTCTTTTGATCCCCTTTTGTTCCTTTCTAGTCTTGATGATTGTAGCTGTTATTGTGAGGTCAGCTCCAATCTTGTATCTCCATATGAGGTTTGGCATCCAAGCTTGATTTTCTTGTACTTCTTGGTTTTTAAGTCCAAGCCTGGTATCTGGATTATTTTTCCAGGCAAGATGGTTGTTTCGTTGAAAACAAAGCCGGGTGCCATCAAGCCGTGCTCGCTTGGCTACAATACCTTGAGATCCACTCTAGTTCCTTAGGGAGTGGAAAATTTTGGAGTAATGTTCTTAGGTCTAGAGATTTAATAGCTGTTGAGCCTGAGTACTTTGGCTTTGAAGACTACAATCCACAGCTGGTAGCTAGATAATTTGGATTGGTCCAACCGCTAGCCATACCTTACTTCTTGACCCACAATGATCCTTGGACTTTAAGGGGTCGTTTTGAAGAGGGTAGAGCCCTTGAAAGTAAAACTCTCAACCTTACTTTCATGTCCATTTCTCCTTGGAAATGGATCACCAAAGCTGTTCGAGGTTTTCATCTGTGGTGGGATCATGTATTCCCAGATAACTCAACATGCTCTGAGGCTTTGGAGCGCTTTGAGAATCAACTCTTCTTAGGTCGTAAGTAATTTCATTCCTCGGCTATTTTTATAACTTTTAGTAGGAATGAGCATTACTAAATTTTCCTTGTGCTTTCTGTTGCCTTTTAGCTAAAGCTGGCAAGAAGAAGCTAAGAGTGCTCGATGGCATGGCAACAGATTCTTGATATGACAAACTCTATTGGGCCACTATATACCAAAAGGTTCAACCTCATACCTCTTCCGAGGATGAAGATGCTTCTTATGAGCAGGGGGATTCCTATGGAGATGTCCAGACTGTGGAGGACATCCAATCCATGGGGCCAATGGAGCAGATTGACCCTTTCAAGAGATCTGCAAGAAAGAGAGATTACAATTGCCTATCTGCTTCCAAGGATACACAATCCATGGGGCCAATGGAACAAAATGAGCCTCCTAAGAGAGCTGCAAAGAAGAGAGACTACAATTGCTTCTCTGCTCCCAGACCTTCAAGACATTCCAGCAGGGAAACAGATTACATACTGTTAAGAGAGATTACATACTGTTATACCCAAGTTGAAAGCTTCTTTAGAGGTATAACAGTATGTAATCTCTTCTGATGAAGATGATACCAAGCCAATTTCTCTAATCTTTCCTAAAAGGAAACTCCTAGGAGTCAAAGCAGGTATGAATACCATTTTTACTCTTTTTATAAGAAGTTTCACTCCTTTGTTTGGAATATTAATTATTTAATCCTAGATCCTTCTAGTGTTGATGACATTGAGCCTAAGACTCCCAATGATCCTTCTTCTGAGAAGCCATCACCTCTTGGCTCTGCCAGCCAACCTTCAGTAGATACTTCCATGGTGGTGGACCCATAATTAAGTTCAAAGGGTGGTTATGTTGATGAAACTATTATCAATCATCCCCCTTTTTCTTCAAGCGATGCTGCCCCCCAGTTGGAGAATGTGGCTACTTTCCCTTTGGAGGGAAGTACTGCCCCCAGTTGGAAGAGGTTGATTATATCCATGTGGATTCTCCTGATGAGGACTCATTTCATCGGTTTAATGAAGATCCCTTGGAGCCAAGTCTTTTAGATGTTGAAGTTCCAAGCTCAAATGCCGATTCGGCGAATTTCAAGCAATGTCTTCCATTCTTTGGGAGTGAAGTCCCAAAAAATGTGATTCCTTTAGAGGTCACACCCTTAAGGAGCAATATTGAGCTTTTGACTACCTCTGTGTTCAAAGGCTCTTTATCAACTTCACAATCTTCTTCTGGGACTGGTTTGCCTTTCTTTCCTCGTGAATTCATTTTAGACTTCCTCTATATGAGTCCATGTCCTCATAATACCAGACTTCACTCTCTTGCTAACTTGGCTTCTCTACTTTATGATGCAGAGGGAAGCACTCAAGAAGCAAGTGTGATGAAAGAGTTTGATGGAGGCAAAGAAGTTAGTTTGCAAACAGCTATGATTGTGAGGAATCAGCCTGTGGACCAGCTTGCCACTACTAGCAGTGACCACTCTTCTGAGCATATAAGACAGGAAGACTCTGAACATATAGGACAAGAAGACAAAATTTAGGAACTCTACTTGACCTTAACATATAACCCTTATGATTAGGCTTCTGCACAAACACTCAAACAGATTTTGGAGTCCCTAACCTCTCAAGGCTTTGAGTATTGGATACCCTGTCTTAACTATGTCAAAGACCCTTCATCTTCAACAATGTAATGCTGAAACAAGAGTTCAATCTCCAAAGTTCTCAGCTCAAAGACTTCAGGAAGAGGAAGCTTCTTTGGAAACTCAAGCCAAGTCCTTCAAAAACTTCAGTATACAGATCCAAGATTCTTTGAGTTCTTTTGATAAAAAATTGAAGCTTCTTTCTGAGGAAAGACAATCTCTACTGAATTGCCTGGCTGAGATAAATAAAGAGGATATTAACATCATCAATGAGAAGTCTTCACTTCAGAGCTCCATTGATACTAAAGAGAAAAAACTACATCAAAGACGAACCAAACTTGCCAATTCGAGGCAAGATATATTCAAAGATATGGCTATACAGCAAGGCTTGATTCTCCAAAAGGGAAAACTTTTTAATGCTTGGTCAGCCATTAAAGACCTTAGTTTAGCTGTTAGACAATGTTGGAATGTTTAGGACATAACATTTTTATTAATGTTGTAATTTTAATAGTCCTTTGCTGTTTGAAACAATTTCGCATGTTTTTGTTGAAACTCAGGATCATGTTGTTCCCATATATGATGGATGATATTTCTTTAGAAATTTACCATTCAAAGCTCTATCTTTTATATTACCATCTATGTCCTTTAATACGTATGCATTTACAGACATCTTTTTGTGAATGATGAAGGGACCTTGTGATGAGTGATATTTATATCACTAAAATACCTTATTTTCCTCATGTTTAGAGTCAATTTTTCTATTCATTTATCATTTTCTAGCTTATTTTGCTTAATTTAGAGTAATTGAGTTTTTTTTGTAGCTTATTTGAGAATATTAATTATTTTGGCTAATTATATAGGGTTTGGTAATGCTTATTTGTATTTGATGATGTAGGATCAACCTTAGTGGCCTCCATACCACACACCAAGCATAGAGTGGAGCAATTTTGGCAAAATAAGTGCTTTTGGAAGGATTTGTGCACAAGGGTCATATTGAAATGGTCAAAACTTTCAGCTCCAAAAATATTTTTTAGTGATTCAAGTTGGAGATGAAATCTTGGCTCAATAGCTTTCCAACAAGTGGTCACAAGCCCAATTCCGATGAAAAACGAAAGATATATGGTTGTTTAAAGACGGATGCATCTGCCAGAATGGAGCACCCGCTCCGTATTGTCTAGCGCGCCCGCGCCAGAGGCCCAGAAAACATTCTGCTTGCTCAAAATTGTATGGAGAGGCCGCTCCAAACCATATGGAGCGCCCGCGCCACTTGACCTGTGCAGAAATCCCTGTTTTTCGACCCGTTTGAGGATGTAATGTTTAAATCTTTTAAAAGCACGGACCCCTAACTTTTGATAGGGGAGAAGAAGGGCTAGCCTCCATAAGCTGAGTGAGAGGTTTTAGTTAGGGTTTTTAGAGAGAGAAACTCTCATCTTCTTGAGAGAGAAGTGAGAGAAACTTGTTGAAAGCTTGGATTTTGAAGAATCTCTGAAGGAAACTTGAAGATTTGGAGACTCCTTGCAACTTTAATGAGAATTTCTTACTCTATCTCATGTTTTGTTGCTTTATCTATTTATTTTCATGTCATTTTCACTTTATTTACTTGTGCATCCTAGATTAGTGTTTGATTTCATGTTTTTTAGTTTGTTATTTAGTTCATTTAATAATATATTAGGATTTGTGAGTAGTTATTTTGCTTGGGAGGGGATGAAACCATTAATGATATCATGAGCCTTTGGGTCATATTTGGGGTTATTTTGGAAAATGAATTCAAATGAGCAATAGGGGTTTTATTGTTGGTTTTTGTGATTGGCCTCCATGGAAACTTAATTATTAGTCACTTCAATGAAGGATTGAAAGATGAAATTAAAGAGTTGACTCCCTATTTGTTCACTTAACTAAACTTGCATGAAAATAGGGGTTTTAGTTAAGGGATATTTAGTCATCTTGTTATTCATGCTCTGGAGTTGGGGGTTTGTTGCATGAAAATAGGACATAATCTCCAATTTGAGTAACCCTCTTTAGCTTAAAAGAGTAATTAGGGATTTGTTATATGATCCCTTTGATTCATTCTTTTTATACTACCCCCTTATATGCCTAATTGTTTTCATGATTGAAATAATTGGTGAATTCCCCTACCCTAGTTCCTTTTATTTAATAGTTTTTAGTTGATAATTGACAAATCTCTTTACTATATCTTAGCCTAGCTTATTATAATCAATATTTTCGGTGATTACCCTTAGTCCTTGTGGAAGAATGACCCGTGCTTGCCATTATACTTAGGTTAGTGGTTAGTTAGGTAGTTTGATTTAGGGGTTTTGTCCAACGACCAAAATTTCTATTATCAAAATGGCGCCGTTGCCGGGGACTTCGGCTAATATTGATTTGTGTTGATCAGATGAGTCTAGGCCTTTGGTGAATATTTCTTTATTCTCTTTGATTTCTTTTTCTTTTCTTTTTTTTTTTTTTAAAAAAAAAAGTGACAAATGGCAATCTTTTCCCTTCCCCAATACGAGCATGAAGTATTTTGGAGATACTATTGGAGGCTTGGAGATTATCTTGGTTATGACCATTGTTTTGAAAAATGGGAAATGTGCGATATGATGTTTGAGGGTTTAAATGATGAAACTAGAAGGGTGGTAGAGTCTATGTCTAATGGTGATTTTCATGCTCAATCTTTGGATGGCTTGGAGTCTATTTGAGTGGTTAGCTAGAGGTACATATGAATGGGAAATGTCAATGCATACTAATCAAAATCTTGAAAATTTCTCTAGTTATGAACTCGAGACTTGTATTTCTCCCCCATCTTGCTATCATTTGGATGAAGTATATTCTAATGCTAATGTTGTCCATGCATGCATCTTATGAATTATCTTCAAACCCTTGCATGAATTCCCATGATCAACCCTATGCCTCTAATGATGAATCTCACATGCTTGATTGTGAATCCCTGGCCTTCCCCAATTTGATTCTCAAAATTTTACCACACCTATTGATGATCCCCTTGTGCAATTGAAAATTAGTTTGAATTTGCTTAGGGAAAAATTGGGTTGCAATGATGACATTCTTGAGTTTAATTATGTTGATTCGAGAGATGTTAAAATAGAAAATCAATTGGGAAAGAGTAGCATAGAGCTTGAGGATGATTTTGAAGTTTCGATGAATAGTGGAGATGTTCTTGAGGATAACTCATTGATGGAAGAAGTCTCCCCTTTTAAATCTTGTGATGTGAGTGAAGTGGTTAGTGAAAACCTTTTTTCAATCCCTTCCCGTCATATTCCATTTGCAAGAAGGATTGACCTTATTCCCTCAACTCCCATTTTATATCCATTCTCTTCTCTCAAAACTCCACCTCTTGATGAGTTTCTTGCCTCTTTTGACCTTCAAGTCCCCAATTCGTTCATTGTTGAGGATAAGAGTGAGGTTGCCACCAAAAAGGAATTTGTTGAGGAGACTTTGCCATTTCATTCTTCTTTTTTTTTATTCTTGTTTTTCTTATTTCTTTGTTTTTCCTTTTGATTATTCTTGTTTTTGGCATCCCTCTCCTCTTTATGGAGTTGCATTGCACTTTATGCACATTTTCCATTGTATCATCGCATACTTAACAATAATTCAAATGTGTGCTAATGCATATGACAAACTCTTGCGATCTTTGACGGGATATTTACTAGAAAGGTCAAGCTTAGGACCTTAAATAAGCCTTTCTCGGGAAGTAACCCCTGATTTATTGCTTTCATTTTCTTTCTTTTAATTTAATTCTTTTAGCCTTAATTTTGATTTAAGTACATAGTTGGAATAACACTCATTCTCAATAGTACATGGTAGTTTGATTTAGGGGTTTTCTCCAATGACCAAAATTTCTATTATCACCTTGCCACTTAGGTGACCATTTCCCCAATTGTTTATCTTTGTAAGCTGCTTCTGGTAGAAACATCTTCCACACCTTATCATTTTCCTAGAATTCTTTAGGCACTACCTTTTTGTTATAGGCCCTAGCCATCTTTTCTTTTTGGATCCTCATTTTGGCTAGAGCTTCTTCTTTAGCATCTAGAGCATCCATAATCTTAATATTCATCACCTGTGAATAATCATCTCCTAATAATCCCATTTATTAGGCTACTCTTAATGATCTTACATTCACTTCGGCTGGGATGACTGGAGTATGCCCACAAACTAAGTTGAAGGGAGTAACTCCTGTTGCTTCCCTTTTAGAGGTTCTGTAGGCCCATAGGGCATATAACAATAATTCATCCCATTTTCTTCGATTGTTATCTATTAGTTTTGAGATCCCTTTTACTATGATCTTATTGGTAGCTTTAGCTTGACCATTTGCTTGGGCATAGTAAGGTGTTGAATGCAACATGGTAATCCCAAACTGATTCAGGTAATCCAGCAGGTCAGGATTCCTGAATACTGTGGCTTGATAAATGGTGATAGTTTCTGAAATTCCAAATCTTGTAAAGATTTTCTCTTCCAAGAAATTTATTACAACCTGGGTATTAATCTTGTTGAAAGCCTAAGCCTCTACTCATTTAGTGAAGTAATCAACCACCACTAGGATGTCTGAATGCTTCTTAGAAGATGCAGGGTTAATTTCCCCTATGGCATCTACTGCCCATCCTCTGAAGGGCCAAGGTTTAAGAATGTACTTAAGTTTCGAGGCTGGTGCCCTACTGATAGGTCCAAACTTCTGACATCCTTTGCAACCTTTAGCATAATCTATACAATCTTTTCTCATGGTGGGCCAATAGAAGCCATGCTCGTGTAACAACCATCTCATTTTTAGGCCGTTTTGATGAGCTCCACATAGCCCTTGGTGAATTTCTGCCATGAGGGTTAGAGCTTCTCCAGCATCCACACATCTTAAAAGTAATCTTCTGGATCCTTTCCTGTGTAGTTCACCAAATTGTATACAAAACTTAGTTGCTGCCATTTTGTTTCTATTTGGCACTTTTGTCCCAGTTGGGTTATGGAGATAGTGGATAATTTCATCTCTCCAGACCTTTTCCTTTCTTAATACTGAAATTCTATAAACTTCCAATATATTTTCTGATCATTCATCATCAGTTTCCCTGAGAGCCTCTAGGACTTTCTCCTAGAGAATGATATCTTCATTTTCTGAAGGTATCTCCTCCCTAGCAAAAGCTATTTGAGACAGCTGATCTGCTATTTTATTTTCTTCTCTGGGAATATGAAAGAAAGTGATTTCCTTAAATTGTTTAGATAAATTTTGTGCTTTCTTTCAACACTCATGTGATACTGATGATATACACTTGAATTCTTCATTCATTTGGTAAATGACCAACTCGGGAATCCTCATATATCTTTGCTCTCTTGGCTCCTAATTCTAGCAAAGCATCTCCAATCCAATTAAAAAAGCTTCATATTCAGCTTTATTGTTGGTACATGGACCTTTGAGGGTTACTGCTAGCTTAGTTGGGATCCTGCCAGGAGATAAAATATATATCCCAGCTCCTGCTGTTTCTCTAGTGTTGGATCCATCAAAGAATAAGATCCATGAAAGGACTTCTTCGTCAATGATTCCTGAGTCACATCAAGGATGGGTTGCTAAGAAATCAGCTAGAGCCTGACCTTTTACTGCCTTTTGTGGCACATATAGTATGTCAAATTGCAGTAAATGTAAACTAACCTTCCTTTTATAAAAGGTTGAGATATCATATATTTTATGACATCTGTTGGAGATACTACTTCTACTGTAAAGGCCATGAAATAATGTATGAGTTTAATAGATGCATCATATAAACACAAACACCATTTTTCTACCATGATATACCTTTTTTCTGTATCATGCAAGATTTTACTTAGGTCGAATATGGCATGCTCATGTCCCTTTTCATTTTCTTGAGTAAGGAGACTACTAATAGAATCTTAACAGCAGTGCATGTACGGCCTTAATGGTTTTCCATTGTGCCTTGGAGGGATCGATACAGTGGACATGCCAAATCATGTTTAATTTTGGTCAAAGGCCTTTTGATGCTCCTCCTCCCATTTGAATTCGCATTCATGTTTTAATCTTAGTAAAGGTAAAAACTTTTTAGTCTTTCCACCTAAATTAGCCATGAATCTTCTAACATAATTGACTCGTCCAAGGAATCTTTGCAATTCCTTCTTAATATAAGGTGGCTTGGTCGCCAATACTGCCTTTGCCTTGTTCGGTCAATTTCCATTCCATTTTTGTGAATGAGGAATCCTAAAAAGTTACTAGCTTTAACTCCAAATGCACATTTGAATGGATTCATTTTCAGATGATATTCTCTCATTCTACTGAATGACTTAGCCAAATGTTCTTTATGTCCTAAAAAGTCATTTGACTTTACAAGTATGTCATCCACATAAACTTCCATGATTTTACCAGCCATGTCCTTAAAGATTGCGTCCATTGCTCGCTGCTATGTGGCTCCAGCATTTTTTAATCCAAATGGCATGGCCACATATTCAAACAAGCCTAATGACTTTGGACATCGAAGGTCGTTTTGTTACAATCCTCATGTGCAATCCTTAACCGGTGATATCCCGCATAACCATCCATAGAAGATATGTATTCATATCTTAATGCTACATCTATTAGGAAATCGACCATCGGCATGGGATATTGATCTTTAGGTGTAGCTTTATTTGAATCCCTAAAATCAATGCATTCGTATTTTGCCATTTTTCTTAACCACTCGGAACTATATTGGAGATCCAGTCAAGATATTGGTAAGGCCTTATGAATTTTGCCTTGAGGAGTTTGTCTATCTCCTCTTGTATAGGCTTTGTTAGTTCAGGCACCAATCTCCTAGGACTTTGTGCCACAGGCTTAAATTCGTCTTTGATAGGTAGTTTATGCTCTTCTATTTGCCTATCAATGCCATGCATTTCATGATGTTCCCATGCAAAACAGTCTTTAAATTCTTTTAGAATTTCTATTATTTCCTGTTTTTCTTGGTTAGTAAGGAGCTGGCTTATATAAGTAACACGTGGATTTTCATTATCCCCTAAATTTATTTCCTGTTTAATATCCTCACTTTTAGCCCATACTTTCTCATCCTCCTCTTCAAAGGATTCAGTTTCAAATAAAGTTGAGCAACATACATTAGAATTTATAAGAAAATCCTCTTAGTATTTTCTAAAAACTAAATCTTTCATTACTTGATCAATAATAGGGGTAAACCCCTTACAACATTCTTCTTGGTTTATAAACATAATAAACTTTTATAAGAAAAATACATTCTAACTCTATAAACTAATAAGAGCTAGGGGCTAATCATAATCTGGCGCCTGTTGAATATATTCATATTTTGATTGAATGTCTTCAACTTCTGCGATGTCCTCCACTTCCTCAATGAAAATTGAACCTAAGCCTTTCATCTCTTGGTGGGTTTGTGACTCAAGTTGTAGAGCAACCTCAATTTTGACAGTAGGAACTGACTTTAAAGAGTCCCTAATAAAAACAGAATCACTAGATGTAATTAGACAAACTTCCTCATCTGCTTGAACCATTTCATAAGTGTCACCATTCCACAAAATTGAGACTTGGTGGAGTGATAATGGAACAGCATAGTTATGGTGTAACCAATCTCTTCCTAAAATTGCATTATAATTAATGTCACTTTCGACAATGAAGAAACCAGTATAGGTAGTTTTAGTTCCTACTCTTATCTTTATGATAGCCATTCTTTCCACTTTTTCTGACAAACCAGAAAATCAGTTATGTTGATTTGTATATTATGCAAATCCTTTCTAGTTTTTCCTAGATTTCTAAACACAGTGAGTGGCATAATATTAACAGTAGCTCCAGTGTCTATCAATACTTTCCCTAAACGAACTCCCTCAAAATCAACATTTAGAAATAAGGCTTTAGTATGCTTATTATCAACATCAACTGACCTAAAGATTTTATCTATGATTAATTTCTCTAGATTAGCTTTTAGATATGTCTTGTTAGACACTTTCTTATGAGGTGCATTTAAATAAGATGACAAGCTTCGGGAATAAGTAACTTTAAATTTAGCTTCCCTTTCTTCTCTATCAACTTCATCTCGCCCATGATGTGGTGTTGGTCCGGAATTCGATTGATCTTCGACTTTTTAAACTTTGTTGGTAACATGACCACATTACACTGCACGTTTTAGCTCTCTCTTATTTCTGTTTGAGGCTCATTCATCAGTGGGTCTCCATCCAACATCAAATCACTGTTTGACACTAGTAAGTCTAAATTCTCATATCCAAACTCTGAATCATAATCCTCATTAAAGCCATTTCCTGGTATCTCTTTCATAAGAGAGTCACCCCCTTGAGGCTGCTGGTCATCATGCTTTGTAGATGATTCACCACATTGTTTCTCCTCCGGAGGTAACAATTTAGTGATGCCAACTTGTAGTGCCTCTTTATCAATTCTTATATTTGCAATAAGGGACTCCTGCATATTTTGATTGCTAATTTGAGCCCTTCTTTGCAGCAGACTTTTGCACTTAGCTCTTTCGTCTTTGATGTCCTACTCTTGGGTAAATTTTGGACATCTTGTAGTGGCAATGGCTTGGCTGCTGGTTTGATTTTTATTTCCCCTTGGTCCCTGTGGGACTTAACCCTTCTTTTAAGAATTTTGGGAAGAGGAGTTGACTTGGCTCCCTTTCCTTTCCTTTTGAGGAAAGGCCTAAACTGGGGCTGTCATATTTTCTTGGTCCTTGACTTCTGAACCTTTTCTGGAATGGATGCTGATAGGCGGCCACATAAGCGAGATCATTTGGAATGATCTCGCGTTCTAACCACATAGCCGATCTACACATTGTGAGCACATTCCATTCCTTAGAGCCTTCAACCCTTCTATTGCCCTAGTCTGCAAAGGGAATTTCTGTGCTGCTTCCTTGTAGGTTTTAGCTCTTTCCTCATGCATTACTGGGTTTGGAGTTAGGTTGGACTTAGCAGGCGTATTAGCTTTGGCTAAGTTGGCCTTATATGCTTCTAGCTCCATGACATGTTGTTCCATTTCTGAGACGACCAATCTTTTGAGACTCAATTGCCTAGTCAGGAACCCTATGAACACTTGGCACTGGTCTGTTGTATGTGACCCATTCATGTGCCATATGCACATATCTTCCAACCCTTCTTCATTGGCTATTTTTGGCATGACCAAGATTCCATCATCGAGCAATCTGTTGAAGAGCTAGTTACCTATTTCAGTAGCTTGAGATGCCTGCAAGGTAACAGTAAACGTATTATTAGCTTCTACCATACCACAGAAAAGTTCAAATGGTTCATCCATTCTAACTACATTCACATCTTCGTCATCAGGAAACATGATATTTTTCTTATCAATTTCATCATGGATTTTATTTCTAAAAACAATGAACTCAGAAGTTTCATGAGTTACTGCATCATGTCATTTACATTATTTTTACCCTTAACTTCTTCAGCAGTTCTTACTCTATATGTGTCCCTACTAATTTTATCTTTTTTTTTAGATAATAAACAATCAAAGATAGCATTAGTTTTTGTAGCATCAAAAGTATATGTCATCTTTTGTCCAGATTTCATATCCTTTGGAGCCAAAAACTCTTTCTTCTCTAAAGGAGAACATTTGTAAGGTACTCCATTAATGCTTTATGCCACGTCCACTTTTTGTGTAGTTTCAAAGTGGAAGGGCTCCTCATTCTGAGCAAATAAACATTGGTGCCTTGCTGCACTTTCAGCTCGTCGGTTTCTCTCATACCTTACGGCTAATTCTGCTAATTCAACAAAATCACCAAAGGCATGACCATCAAACCTCTTCCTAAACTGAATTGACATTCCTTCTTGAACCATTTGTACAAATTCTTTTTCAGGAATGCTAACATGACACCTAATCTTAGCCATCTTGAATCTAGATAGGTAGTCTTCCACAAACTCTCCTAACTTCTGTTGGATTCTGGCCAGATCACTTAGGGTCACTCCTGGTTCAGTGCGTGCAAAATGATTTGTAAATTGCACTTGCATGTCCTGCCAGGAGTGAATGGAATTGGCTGGTAAATTGGTGTACCCCAAAAAGCATTCTCAGTAACAAACATGGAAAACATTCTATGTTTTCAGAAATCATTGTCAACTGCTTCTCTACACTGACAATTGAACCTAACTAAATGTTCTTCAACAGAAACTCTATAGGAAATGGATTTGCTCTATCAATCCATTCAGGGTAACGTTTTTGACCTATCTGCCTCTGATTTCTCCTAGAGGTATTACCTACTAATCTTTGGACTAGTGCCTCAACCTGTGCTGCCAGTGGATCTTGATGCCTTCCTTGGTATCCCATATTCCCATACCCCATGGTTTAGGTTGGTGTGTGTTGTCACCAACTTGTCCACCACCCATGGAAAGCAAAGGTTGATGATGTCCTGACGCCTGGTGCCAGCCTGGCTCAACGCCCTCTACCATTCCATCATTTCTCCTAAGATTTCCATGATTACCCTCTCCATGGCACATGGGTATTGCCCTTGTTTGATGTGCATGGGAGGAAGTTTGTGAATCGCTTGAGATAAGTGGATCCCTAGTTTCAGGATAGGAGAAATGTACCCTTGGAGGGTAACCTATTGGAGGAACATTTGGCGCTGTGCCATAATTTCCCCTTGCTCTATTTAACAGAACCTCTTCTAAGGTCTTAACTAGAGTCTCATTTAACTAATAGTGTTTGTCGACTAGTGGTCCTAGGTGAGTAACTACCTCAGTGGCAAGAGACTTGGACATTGTCGTGAAAGTTGCACTCATAGTATCATTGATATCTACAAGTATCCTATCAATTTGCATAGAGTTAATATCTCTATTCTCTTCACTTATCCTTTGGAGGATTTTCGTGAAGAGTCTGGCAGACTCATGGGCTAGAGTTCTGTAGTTAGAGTCAAATTGTTGTCTCTGACTCTCTCTGGATTCTAATAGTAAATTATTTACTACCTCCGTGAACTTTCCATACATTTGGTGTATAAGTCCACGACCAGTACTACCTGTAGACGAGTCATCCCTTTTGTGGGGTTTCTCCAATTGACTCTTCATGACTATGGTGAATTGGTTCACCATTACTACCATGCACCCTAGTCTCTGGAGGGACAGAAGAACTAGTTTCCATGTTATGGAAATTAGATTCACCCTGAGCAACTTCATTATAATTTTTTTTTTTTTTTGCTAAGTAAGAAGTAATATTAATAATCCAAATAAATTACAACCAAAACAGCTCAAGGCCAAACAAACCAACTAGGATGGACCATTTGAACCAAGAGAAGTTCAACATGTTACATCATCTTACAGATTTTCAAACCACCTCTGATCCTCCCTAGAAACATTCATAGGCATTACAGCAGTAATTCTCAACTTAACATCACTTTTAATTTTTCTAACAGCACTACTAATACTAGGAACAGCCTGCTCCCAAAATCTAGTATTTCGACTCTTCCAGACCTGATGCACGACAGCAGCTATACCAGCCATAGTCACCTGCTTACGAAATTTGGAGAGTCTACTTCTTCTAACCTTTCTGCAAATCATACTCAGTTCTGTTGCACTTGTTCTGAATTCTAACCACTGCTTAACCTGAGTAAAGCAAACATTGCTATATACACAATTAAACAACAGGTGTTGATGAGTCTCTGCTTGAGTACCACACAGCAAACATTCATCACAATTACTGATACCCATCTGCACCAATCTTGCTTTTGTTTGCAGCCTCCCCTGAATAGCAAGCCACTGAATAAATCTGCGTCTAGGAATACTCAAACGATTCCATACATATTTCGACCACTTAATCTTAGGCTTTGCACCTTTCATTGTCTCATAAACACCTTTAATAGAGTATTTCATCATTCTTACCAGATCTTAGTTTTGTGTATTTAGTCTTCATTTGTTCCTTGACAGCACATATTCTCTTCCAATACTAGCTTGCCTCTACTTTTGGCTTGCACTCCCACCAATCTTCACCCCTAAGATAAACTGCAGATAAACTGCATTGATCCACTTTATCCATACATTATCCTGCTTGGAAGAAATTGCCCATACATATTTCCCCAAACAAGCCACATTCCACAGTTTCACATCCCTAAATCCCAATCCACCTGAATCCTTACTGTTACACAATTGCTCCCAAGCTATAAATCCAGGTTTAGAACAAAAATGTTGGCCACTCCAAAGAAAGGCCCTGCAAATTCTAGCAACCTCTTCAAGCACTTTCTGAGGAAGTATAAACACCTGAGCCCAATATAGATGTAAACTAATGAGAACTGAATTAATCAAGTTACATCTGGCCATATATGAAAGATGTCTTGTGCTCCAGACACGTATTCTAGCTGTCATCTTGTCAATCAACACCTCACACTGAGCTGCTGATACCCTTTTGGAACAGATTGGAACACCAAGGTATTTAAAAGGAAGAGAACTCCTTTCAAAACCTGATGCCAGTTGAATCCTTTGGACCTCCTGGTCTTGCATACCACACACATACATGGCTGATTTTTGTGTATTGGCTTTCAAACCAGAAGTATTTGCAAATAATTTGAATGCCCAAACAGCAAATAAATGGAAGCATATTCCCCTTTGCAACATAATATCAAATCATTCGCAAAGCACATGTGAGTCAATCTCATGGCTATACATTTTGGATGAAATTGAAACTTATCCAACGCACTCATCTTATGTAGTACCCTAGATAGATACTCCATACATATAACAAATAGTAGGGGAGACATGGGATCCCCCTGTCTCAAACCCCTAGCTGATTTGAAGAATCCCTCCATAGACCCATTTATCATCAATGAAAACATAGGGGTACTCACACATTCCATTACTAATCCCACAAATCTCTCGGGAAACTTTAATTGTACCAACATTTCCTTCAAAAAGTCCCAATTGACAGTATCATATGCCTTTTGGATATCAATCTTCAGCATACACCCTGGAGCAGCCTTTTTCTTCCCATAATTCTTCACCAAATCCTGCACCACCATGATAATGTGCACAATAAATCTACCATGCACAAATCCCCCTTGATTTTCCATTATGAGATCTGGTAAAACTTGTCTCAACCTCCCACAAATGACCTTGGTAACACACTTATATATTGTGTTACAGCAAGATATAGGTCTAAACTCTTTCACACTCTTTGGGCATTGGACCTTAGGAATCAGTGTGATTGTTGTTGTGTTCAACTCCTTCAACATTTTACCACTATGTAAAATATCGAATACTGCATCCACCACATCACATCCAACCACCTCCCATGCATCTTTATAAAAATAAGCTCCAAAGTCATCTGGTCCAGGTGATTTGGAGCCAGGGATAGCCATTGAAGCCTTCCTCAAGAATTCAACATAAGCTGCTTGATGCTTCTGGGTATATGCCTTGACAGCTAATAATTCAGCATTTGCATATTGCCTTTATTTTGGAGGAGGGAGAGAGAACAGAATCTGGTAGCACAACATGAAGCTCTGCGTTTTTTAATAATTTTGAAATAAAGAATTGAATTTTTCAAGTTGCAGTTAGTAGTATTATAAAGGAAATATTTTGTCAAATCAATTTGTTAACTAGTGACCTCATGGTCAATAATCTGGTGGAGGTCACTTAGAGTTTTGCTTATAATGCACTTTGATTACTATTTGTGATGTATTGTTCGAATATTTTTGGTTTAATTGACTATCCATCGAGAAAGAGGGTCGCCGAACCAGTAAATCACTTCTAATATGTGTTAAATTCATTGTAAGTTTTCTATTTTCTTGTAGTTTTCGTTCGATTGATTGCTTTTCGATGCCTTCTCGCTCAAATTTTGATTGTTGTTTTGCGTTTTCTTGTTGTTGACTGATTTTCGTGCATTTACTTAGTTTGAGTTAGTTTTGCTGAGTTTTTATGTCAGTTTTTGATTTTTTTTAGTTGTTTGTGGATCTAAAGTTGCTAATTTTGTAGGGTAAGTTTGCTCCTCTTCGCACTCCTCATTTCCAAATTTTCGATTTTCAACTATTTCAATTGGTATTTCAAAATTCTTGTATAATTCTGCTGTTAGAGCTTGTGTCCATTTCAATTTCGCAATTTCCTGTCCATATCTGTTGTTAGGGAAACAGGAGGTATGCGGGGACAAGTTTTATGTGAATTTTCTTAACAGAGGGATGAAGGGTTGAATCTATTGACGCTTTAAAGAAGAAAGAGGATATTAGGTGATGAAGAATTTATTATGTTGACATAATATAAAGGAACTAGCCTTTATAACATCCATTCAACTAAGAGTTGTATACTTTATTAATCTCAAAAGGTTCACATATTCCTCTAGATTTTGCTCCCTTTTGCCATAAGTTTTTCCAATTTCTATTTAATTGAAACTTGAAAGTGACAAATATTTAATTGAGTTTGGAACTGTCAGCTGCCACGAAACTACTATTTTAATGTCTGGTTATTGAACTATTGATTTGATGTCGTGTTCTCTCCCCAACTTGCCCTCTTCTCTGGTTTGCTGCTGCTGCGTGGGTGTGGTGGTGCTGCCACCTTCTCGCTGCCGAAGATTTGGTCAGTGTTTTGAAGAAATTTCTTGTTTTTTCGGTTGGTTTTTTAGCATTGTTGGTTGAATTTTGATGCATAGTTTTTGGTTGTCTGAGTTGGTTAGTGCCTTATTCATTATGATATCCTTGCTTTAGTGTAATTTTATTGGTGGCTTTGTTTGTTTTTCTGTTCAATGAATATGAGATAAATTTGGATTATTTTTTAGCTTAGTTGGTTGAGGCAAATTCATGAAAATGCTTGAGGCATTACCGTGCATCATCTTCGCCGGTTGTTTCGATGGAGCCTTGCTAATGTTCCATTTGACATCGCTCCTAGGGATGTGCTGCTTGAAAATCCTGCAGATACATTTGTCTGGTGTGCCCTCCCCTTCACTAAATATTTTCTTTTCGAAATGGCTTCGAGTATACTTGCTTTGGTGGGTAAATTATAGTTACAGTATCTATGAACGAGTGACTATTATGAGTTGAAATGATCTAGTGACTTTAAATGAGTTACAAATTTGAAAGATATGCAATGAACCAATTTCAGCTATTTAGTTGGGTGAATTGCCAGAGTTTCAACACAATGTACCAATAATATCTTTGTAAATATTTTGGTGGAGCTTTTGTCTTAATAAAATGCCCTACTTTATGCTCTGTCTATTCATATAATTTTTAAGGGTAACAACTATTTACACTACATATGTAACGTGTAAATTGAGAGTAGAGGAAATATTTCACCATTCTCTCTTACTTTTAGATGGAAACTTATATATTTTAGTGCATGGGTGCTTATTAGTAGGATATGGGTACTTATATATTTTAGGCAGGGGGTTGGGAAAGCTGGATATGTGTTGAGGTGTGTGAAGGGTGTGTGTGTAGGTGGGTCTGAGAAGGGGTGTGTATGTAGGTGGGTGTGAGAAGGGGGGTGTGTGTGTGCGGGTGGTATGTGGAGGGGGGTTGTGTGCAGAGGGCCTGGCAGAGCTAGGGAATGTGAAGGGTGGCTGTGTGCATGGGGGCTGGCAAAGGGTATGTGAACGGGAGCTGGGAAGGGTGGATATATGTGTGGAGGTCTGTGAAGAGTACAAGTGCATACATTGTTTTCTTTTTTTTGGGCTGGGAAGGGTGGATATATGTGTGGAGGTCTGATAGCTTTGATTTTCTCACTAGCCTCTCTCATCTTCAAATACATTTACCTATAGAAAACTGACATACTGTGTGAGTGATTTGGTTTAAATGTATCAATTTCGAAGTTGATAAATTATGCTTACATGGTGCTGATCAGCCGGGAGCTTTGTTAAACATGAGCCTCTTGCGGCAGGTGAATTCACTGATTTTCTTTTTCTTTTCACTAGCGCATAATTGGCCTAAAGTATCACCCCAAAAGTGTTACTTAAAGGCCTAAAAGTGTTGCTTTAGGCAATAGGTAACACTTTTATAAGTGAAACATCTGCCCGTACTACCTATTCTCTAAGGTAACACATTCTAATGTTAATGTTTCACTTTTTTAAGTGTTACCCAAAATTCTCTAACGTAAAACTTTTTTAAACTAATGTAGCTTTTTTATAGTGTTACTTATAATTTTTTATGTAACACTTTTTCATCTATAGTATTATTTTTTATGTCATTTCTTGAATCATAATAACACTTTATTAAATGTTATGTATCATTTTAAGTCAGCATATGTAACACTTTGTTAGATATTAAGCAACACTTCTTATTAGCTAGCTTTAAAGTAACACTTCTATTTCACATGTCTTATAGTAACATTTTTTAATTTGTCGGCACATATACAATGATAATAAAACTAACACTTACAAACATAATAAACGAAGAGCAAATAGAGTGATATTATAGATATAAATGAGTTCAAATACTCAACGGTTATTGTAAAAAAAATGAGCCAAAGAGTAGTATGTATCAATTGAAAACATACTATCGCTATCAACCTATAAATAGCTGATCTGCAAATCCTGTCATAACACATATAACTTTCCAAAATAATCCTAGATCAATCTTAAGGTCATGTCTTTCTTTTGTCTTCCATTCCATCGCCCTATTCATGCATGCAGGTTTCCAGAAGCATCATGCCTACCTGCTACTCTAATCCTCCTGCAGTATTAAGAGCAAAAAAAAAGAATCTTCAAAGTCTTTATCATAACACGACTAATGATATACTTGTAGAAAATAAAACAAGTATAGAGAATGTATGAGGCATAACAAAGCTCCCCTTTTTTAAAAATACTAAACCCACTTTGATAAGGTATATAAGGGTTCAAATGTACATTCAATACCTATAAGTAACAACGATGCAAGAGTATGTCTATATTCAAATACCCAAAAAAATTAAAGAAACATTTCAACTAAAATGAAAGTATGAAGCCATATATAATGAAGAAACTGAAACTGATACTTTTTTCTTAGTTTGATTTTCAAAGAGTGGAAATCAAAGGATATATAATAGATTATAGCAGCAGTGACAAATATATGATACTGCATATTGATGATATCCTTTCTTTATGCAAATGAAACCAGCAATTTTCGGTGCAACATGCTACTAAAAATTATTCGGATTTCAAAACTAGACCATAAAACAGCATGAAGACGATCAAAGCTCCAAAATGCTAACCAAAGTTGAATTTGCTACTTTTGGAAACATCCCATCTTACCAAGATCAGAAAAATATACCATTTTCCAAATAAAAGTGACATTAACTGATTTCATCTAACAGTTTGTATCGGGGTGGCTCCACCATATTCTAGCACAGATGAACCAATTCTACTTGTTCTTAATTCTTAGTCTTTAATTAGTTCCTAGAGTAGAACCACACCCCGCACAACCCCCCCCTAACAATTAAATCTATAAAATATGGAAGTTACAACAAATGTAATTTTCCCGGTCATATAAACACGGGATGCACAACCCCCCGCACACCCACCTTGCACAACCCCTACACAAGAACCCCCGCACCGCCCCCCGCACAATGGCTTAGCAAAAATATATGGGAGCTTATAACATGCAACTATAAAATTAGCAATAATATATGGGAGTTTATAACATGCAACTATGCAAGTGGTCTATATTCATTATTCAGTATTACCTGTCACATTTTAACAAAGCATAGCACGCAAAATCTGAAACTCAGCTAACTAGTTTAGTTTAACTATGAAGAAAAGGACAATATATTAAGGAAAAAAAAAGGAAGAGCAGACAATTTCATAACATAGCTCAAAAAGTGACAAAGTAATCGGACAACCAAATACAAGGATCTAGGGAAACCTTACTATCAATTCTTAAACGATCCAATGTCAAGTTCTCTTTTTGTCGTCAACTTTGGTCAGCCTAAAAGTATAAGATATAACAATAGTAATAAGAAACTTGAAAGTTTCCTTAAAACATGAATATCAAATCCAAAACTTGTGTAGTCGACTTGCATGAATTTTTTAGTCTACCTTAACAATTAAATAGGAGTAATTTGTATCTAAACTGACGTTCAGTTTGTATGACTTACGCTCAACCAAGAAGACCTTTCTAATCCCATAACAATCAGCTAATATCTGTGTCAAGTATCCCCTCCCAGCTCCAAACCCAACAACATAAGAGATATTATCATCACAGTCAGTATGATGAAACTATTGTTATGTCAAAGCTTGAGTAGAACAGCTCAAAACCACGAAATCCTCCAAGTTGCCAAGAATTGATGCCTGTTGCTGAACATGCTTATCTTGGTACGACAATTTCCTACAAGCAACTGACAAGTGATCACCCTAAAAATATAATTCACACGCAATTGAATACTTGAAATGTTTCGATTCTTTGTTCAATTAAAGGGTAAACCACACGAGTCGATCATATGATAGTACTTCACTTGTTATATCTCATTTAAAAAGAATAAAGTGTAATATTAACATTCCTAATAGTTTCAGGGAGTAGTACCTGACGCTTCATGCACAATGGCTTAGCAAAAAAATATAGGAGCTTATAACATGCAACATCCAACATGATAACAAATCATAAACTTATAAATTTAGCCGTCCATGTTCACATATACTATAATAGGTAACCAAAATTTGAGGGAAAACACAAGCCAACTTATCCCTTCCCTCTTTTTCCTTCCCCTTTTGACTCCAACATTGCCATCCAAAGTTGAAAAAAGTACCTGGAAACCGACTCACACCAAACATATGTCTGGAGAGCTCCAATATGCAAAATAAAAGAAAAAAAATAACGCAAACTGCAAATTTATCTTCACAACGAGGTAGACCACCCGGATAGTTCCTCAACATAAGCCACTTAAAACAAAGTGATGCCAAAATCAATTAGAGTCTCTTATCAGTTTGTGTCTCCAATCTTATTTTAATCATCAATCACCCATCATAGAGCATGATAGAGCGAAGAAAGTAATTAAAAAAATTGACCAAACAACCTATTGACAACACCAAAGAAGATGCAAAAATTTCTTACCGGTATTCTATCTGGGTATTTTTCTCTGATCCTCGCAGCCTCTGCACATCTTTTTCTGAATATAATCAGGATTGTGATTAAAATTTCAGAACCATAATTCAAACAGTTGCAAAGATCGATTGAAAAATAAATCACAGATAAGAACAACCAAGTTTTTACTGCTTTGCTTCTTCTTGTAGGAAAGTAACAAAGTTAAACAACATGGAAGAATCTCAATTAACCAGCAAAAAAACCCAATACAACAGCAACATCAAAATCTTCAATTCCATTACAAATAGGAACAACCCAATACATTAGCAACATTAAAATTTTCAATTACAAACAAATTGAGCAACCCCATTACCGAAATTATACATTGAACATGATCAATTGTCAAATAAAACAAAAAAATTCGAACAATACCATTTAAACGCCTGAAAAGTTTCGAATCAAAGCTAACCGCCAAGGAGAATGATGAAGATTGATCGCCGATGGAAGAGGTTGGATTTTGGAGCGGTGGTGAAGAAATTAAGGTGCAGTGCGTGGACGAATACCTCCCTCGGTGGTGAACAATTCAAGAACGTAAACCTAGAGCAGTACTTTGCAATGAGAATTCAAAATTGTTGTTTTTTTTTGGACTTATGTTTGAAGGCTGGCGTCAACATAAAATTTGAGTTGGGATTACTCATTTAATTTAACATATGAGTTTTGTTAAGTACACTATTTCTAAAAGAAATTAATACTACCTCCGTTTTTTATTATTTGCAACGATTTGACATAAAGTAGAGAGGGAAAATGTCTAATCGTTGCAAATAATAGAAAACGGAGGTAGTAATAAAGAAAATCATAATGTTATACTTGTATTAAAAACTATACTCATTTTCAAAAAAAAAAAATACTTATACTCTAAAAAAATTACCTATTCTAAAGTGTTACTTAAAAATGTGTTACAAATATCAAAGTATTACTTAAAAGTGTTACATATCTTAAAGTGTTACATCAAAATGTTACTCAATTGAAAAAGTGCAACATCAAAGTGTTACTTATAAAAAAAGTGTTACATTAAGTGTTACATATTAACAAAGTGCTACCAAGGTGTTACATACATATTTGAGGAACTTGAATTTTGAAATGTGTTACTCTATACATGTTACCTTAGACTAACTTTGTACTAGTGTTTCTAGCATGTTTATTGCTCTGCATTAAGCATCACCATGTATTCATGGATTGTGCAACGTGGTATATATATGTCTTATAATCAATTTGTTGTATTTGCGAGATTTGCTTTCGATTTATGTCTACTAATTTTTGAAATTCTATTATTACCTTGAATCCAACTTGTCAACTCAGTATTACCTTACATTTTGTTTGATCGCAGCTTGAAACACTACTGAGTTACTAGTCTTATGGCCTTGGGTTTTTGTTGATTTGTCACCTAAAGTTTAGCTTGTTTTTCTGTGCTACTATGTATATTAAGTTTGTCATTTGACAGTTGCAATCAATCATGTATTAAACTCAGATCATTTCTATGCCTATACATGTGTGCTGATGAGAGTCTGTTTGTATTTCGTGCTACAGTCCTATTTTAATTGCATATAAACTCATTGGAATTACAGCACATCCAACCCTCTCAGCGATACATAAGGCGCATGTCTGAACTATTATCATCAGGATTAGAAGCTTCACACAAAGCATATCCAGCATCAGGTGGGTTCTCAGCGAGCAAATCCAGCATCATGATTTACTAGTTTAATGTGATACTTACATTTTAATTTGTTGCTATTTTCTTTATATTATTGTAAAAACATAATTTGCAATGAAAAATGATATATATATATATAACTGTTTGGGAACATTTAGGATAAAAAAAACGAAAAATAAATTTTTTTTTTTTTTGAGTCACAAGGGTCGGGCAAGGAAAAAACCGCGACCCTTGGTGGGTTAAGGGCTGCGGTTAAGGGCCAAAACCGCAGCCCTTAACTCACCAAGGGCTGCGGTTTTGGCCCATAACCGCAGTCCTTAACCCACCAAGGGCTGTGGTTTTTGCCTTGACCGTAGCCCTTAATACGCTAAGGGCTGCGGTTAAACCTAAATGCCAAGGGCTGCTAGTCCAATGCCTGCGGTCAAAAAACGCAGCCCTTGGGCCCTTTTTGACCGCAGCCCTTGGGCTTTTTTCCTCTAGTGCATGTAGTTTGATGCCCTTTTCCACATAGTATAATATCTAAATGGTTTCAAACCATTATTTTCTCTTGGATAAACTGTGATTAGAGCAGACGAATGATCTAATTCACCTTCATCTTGAAAGCACATTTCAATTTGAATAGAATATATCTAACCATCTAGGATTGGCCATAACTCTATCCCGACTTAGAATACACCCTTTTTCTTCCTTCCCGCTTATTGTTCCAAGTGAACAAATTCCCCACACGCTTTATATCAACAAGATCACATTCATGCATACACTCCCTGATTGCTCTTATTTCACCCTCTCTAATGACAGTCCTAATTCTTTCATCAGAATTCAGAACACAATTCAAATATCCACAAATAACCCAAGCTTCCTGAGTTTTTAAACTTCTCAAATCACTCCATAACTCCTCTCTACCCTTACTGTCATTAAATGCATATATAAACGTGCAAAAAAAACCAGTGATACCACTTAATGGTTATACATAACAATGAATAAACTGACTTGAAGCACTTACAATGTTAATATTGAAGCTCCCAGCCTTCCATGCTACAATGATCCTGCCACCTTTATGATAACTTGAGTTGGAGGTAAAACACCAACTTGAAAACATCCTTTGGTAAAGATTCCCTAAATTGGAAACCTTCACCTTAGTCTCTAGGAGACTAACAAGGCCAATAGAGAATTTGTTAATGTAATTTCTAACATCTTCTTGTTTTCTAGCCATGTTAAGTTCCCTAACATTCCAACAAAGGACTCTATCCATTTGGATGCAAAGTGGTTCCCCCTCTAGCTCCAAATGCACCATTTTAACAACATCATTCACCTCTCTAGCTCTTCCATTATCATTCAGTTCAGGCTGCTCATTCAATGCTTGAAAAGCATTTGTTACATTTGTTTCCTTCCTAGCACTCACTCTGACTCTGATTAGTTTTAGTGCTCGCTGAAAACCATTAGGATCAGTGACTCCCTAGCTCTTCTCTTGGTGATGTTGTCACTACATTCACATCTATTGGCCTTGCCATCTCTGCCTGCACTGGTTGTGCCACTCTTTGAACCCAAATCTTCCTGGTTTTCCTAATTCTGCAATCATTTGTGGCATGTCCCAGTCCCTTACAATTAGTACATTGTAAAGGTCTCCATTCATATGTCACTTGAACTGAAGTAGTGTCTCCATGTTCATTCACAAAGGAAATCTCCTCCGAAAACTTTTGATCCATTTTAACCTCCACTAAAATTCTTGCAAATTGCGGCTTCTCTCTCTTCCTTGTTGCTTCATCTCTCTTTATAGGATATCCCAATTGAGAGACAATCTTATGCAATAACTTCTCCCCCAATACTTCAAGTTAATCTTCAATTGCACCCAAATTGGAATTGTTTTGAGTTCATCACGCTCAAAATCCATGTCTGAATGCCATTTCTTCACCACAATTGGCTTATTATCAAAGAAATAGTGGCCATTCAACTCCTGATCCCTAGAATCCATCGCATTAAACCACACAAGAAATACTCCTTTCTTCACAGCTGCAACCTTATCCACATTCAAATTCCTCCAAATCCTCCTCACAAATCCTTCCATGACATGAGACGGTGGATTGGCTCCAACAACATAGCATATTATCGAGGAATTCCAGTAGTTAATTTCATCTTCTATATCCTCCAATTCAATTCTAACAGGTTCAGTTTCATGATCATAATCCAATTGAACATTCACTTTATCAAACTCATTCGAAATTTCTATATCATTCAGATTTTCTACATTATCCGCAACCTCATCAAATTCTTTGTAAGATTGGGATAACATTCATACCTTCGTTTGCCTCTTGTTGTCTACTCTGCGTTTTCGGATGAAGTGATTGCAACCACTCATTGAATGTATGCCTAGCATTCGATTGTTGTTGCAGATTTTGGATTGAGGTTTATGGAGTAAGAACAGTTCCTAATCCAAAATCCAGAGCTTCAATACCTAATACTTCATCCATCATTCTAGTTCTCAATGCCTGCGAATCCGATGAAGGACCACGAGCTTTCTCCTTCGATTTTCCAGTCTCCTGAGTTTTCCCGCCATTTTTCCTTGCCATGGCGACGACACTTCAAATGTCGAGAGAAAAGCTAGAGAGAATTCTCAGAAAACTTAACACAATTTACCACTTTAACTTTGATTCCTAAAGTTACTTCATTGTTCTTCATAGAACGTGTTTCCGGCATTTTGGTAAAAACAAAGAATAACCGTTGTCTACAGTTAATTTTCAAAAGTATGAAGAAGAAATTTCACAATTTGATTATGAATCTTCTCCTCCCACTGTGGTCGCCAAAAAACATGTTGGTGCAAAATTAGTTCGTTGACCTTGCAAACAAGTCAATGGACACCCAATAGTTTAGTATTGAATGCCTTGGAAGACTTAGTCCTTGGGGGTTACCGGTTTTAATTAGATAGAACCTTGATAACGTACTTTGTTGTAATTTAATTAATGATCAAACTACAATAAATTAATTTCAGGCGAAAAGCAATAAATAGAGTAAACAATAATTAATCTTTTAATTAAAGTATAAAATTCCCATACATGCCACAAACTTCGAGATGGATTTTACAACACACAAAAGGATAAGCCCGAGTTCGGACAACTAAAGGGGAGACACGAAGGTCATTACTTCCATGTTTCCTTACTTCAATCGGAGAATTAGAGATCTTGACGCCATAACATGTTCTATGTCTAAAGAACTAAACTATAACCCCAAAAGGGGGTTGAACTATGCTAACGCTAAGTTACGCTAAGGAAAGAAGAAATGCAGTTTGATGAGTTGTTCGTTGTCCTTTGCTTGATAATAGTTTCTCTATTTATAGAGAAACATAACATGTAACTTCTATACACGCTTGGGAGGGAAAATGTTTGAATCATATTTGATTCAAACTTCAATTGCTTTCTGGTGCAGAATAACTGTCATCCTATAGTGCGTGTTCTTCTTCATGTTGAACCTTCTTATGATTACCCTCTGATTACTTGTTTTTTTATTGCCCTTGACTTTCACCTGTTGGTAATCTTGATAATCTTCCTTTGTTGACCTTGACTTATGTTGACTTTGCTCAATGGGCTTCATGTTTCTGTTGGGCCCTTGTGTTAAAGTAAAATTAAACCTTTTGAGGTTTGATTTAATGTACCACAATAAATGTTACTTGACATCTGACAATGGTGGTAACACGTCTAAAAATCTTGTATGGACATGGTCCACACTAAATTTAGTATATCTAAACTATGAAAAAAGGGTCACTATATCAAAAAGCAATAGATAAAAAAGAGTAGTTATGAATTGTAAAGGGTGACTATGTGAAAAAAAAAAGTTATTGTGTTATAAAGTGTAAATTCTTATAATAAACTAATGTAAGAAAATGTGACTGTATGAAAAATAACTTTCACTATATTAAAAAGTGGTAGATTAGTGTAATTTCAAATTGTAAAAGATGGCTATATGAAAAAAAGGGTCATCATTCCAACCTAACACATCCTTAGTTTTCAGTTTTAAGAAAAATTCGACAGCACATTCCTACAGTTCTCCAAGTACTCGATGAACATAGTAGGTGAACTATCAACATATGTACCTAGAGAATGCTTAGGGAAATGAGCTAGATCATTCTCAGAATCGAAAACCAAACAATCATTTACATCCTAAGTGAGATAAGAAACTCAAAGACAGTGCCAAACCGGGAACTATCAAGACTTACTCATAATGAGTAAGCCCCGAACGAGTATAGGCTAATGCTGACATTGCAATTAAATATAGCACAAACCAATCCATTCCTTAGATTTCCCGCCCCACCCCATTAAGTAAATGTCCATATTTCAATTGAGGAACTAACGTAACAATCCACAAATTCATAATTTATTTATATATAACATGATAGTAAAAACCAAACCCACAACATTATAATCACAAAACTAATCCATAATATTAGAAATCTATAATAACCAATCCATATATTAGAATTACAAACTCACATTATATACTAGAATTCAATAATAACCAAACCCACATCTTTGCAATTACAGATCCAATCCATTCCGTAAATTTCCCGCCCCACCCCTATTAAGGTCTATTCATAATTCAACAATCCACAAATTCAAAATTGAAAATAATTACCAATGGAAATCCGAATCTCCACGATCACAAAACCAATCCATTCCTTAGATTTTACGTCCCCCTAATATAGCTTTGTTCATATAATTCAAACATTAGAGGGACAAATTCCATAGATATCTAAATCTCAAGTCACGTCCATCCAACGCAAATGATTTGTACAGCGAAATTTGCGTCGGTTTTCTCTTGTTCGACGCAAATGACGGGACGCAAATTAATGTTTTCCCCTAGTGATTCTCTCATATTGATTTAAGATGCCTAATTCAATAGATTAATTTGTCCAAATATCCATTCTTAATTAATGATCAAATGAGCTTTTTAGGTTCGTTTAACAAATACTCCTTATTCATCCCATTTATGTTTGAATACTTTTATTTTTTCAATGGTCCCACTAATAACTCTACATATTTCTCTACTACCCATATGTCTCACCATATACTCTATCTTTCAATAAAATAGGGTGCGCCATATTTACTCGAAATTACCCGCACATTGTGTTTAAAGTTCCAACTTCCAAATAAATCTCCTCCACTACACAACACCACCTCACTCTCTCTCTCTCTCATTTTTCCTCCTCTACTCTCTCTCCTAAACCACCACCACACTATTACCACTACTTGAACCCACGTGACAACCACCACAAATGTTAATTTAAACTTTTTTTTTGTAGGATTAAAGAGTGAATGGAGATTGAGTCCCATGTGGATGACTTATACAGATTGATAAGATGTATTTCAAATAGCAGAAAGTCCAAGTTTCAACGTGCAGCTTGTAGTGCATCAATTATAGGTGTGATGTATGGGATTTTATTTTTAGCAAGTAAGAAATGATAGCAAGTAGAAATGTAGAATCACCAGGTTTTTACTGTGTAGTACATAGTTAAGTGGATTAGAGAAAATGTTAGACACGGGATTTTTTTTTGTTTTACCTAAAATGATGTCTAGGAGGGATTTGAATTGGTTTTATACTCTATAGGTGATGTTTGTAAAACTTGTTAATTGGTTGTGGTTGTGTATGGGATTTGAATTGGTTTTATAGTAGTTTGAATGTAGTTGTCTGATACTTGTCTACGGAGGAAGGGTCCAACCTAGTTGGATTATTTCTCCCTAGATTGATTTTGGTTGTAAATTTGTTTGGTGATAATATATCACTACAAAATAATGTGTTATTAGAGACGAAATTGGAGACAAGCTTTAATTACGTCTCTAATTTGAGACGAATTTTAGAAGAATTGTCTCAAAACAAGGACTGAGACGGAATTGTATTTGAGACGGATTATTTTTTCCCGTCACTAATTTGAGACGGCCTTTTTTTCCGTTACTAATTTGAGGCACACTTTTCCTTCTGTTACTAATTTGAGACGAAGTTTTTTATTACATTACTAATCGGAGATGAACTTTTTATTTTATTACTAATTTGAGATGAAATTTTAATGTGGGACCAATCGCCTCACAATATATTAAGATAATTGATCGAAAATTGTCGAAAGAATAACTTTTCCTCTCTCCCTTAAGGAACACACTATCAAGAAACACACTTCATTCTCTCTCTTTCTCATTCTCGCCATTTTCGAAAACTCTAGTATTGTGGTACATGAGCAGCATAATTGCTCTTATTCTCACGGGCTATGGCTTTCCATATGTAGGTATTAACTATGGCTTTCTTATTGCGGGGATCTGTCAAAATTTAGTTATGATCCTAAACCGGGTCGAGAAAAGTGCACTACGGATCTCGATTAACACTCTACGGAACCAGATTTTGTATGATAGTTCCTAAGACTTGTACATTCTCTTGAGCTGATTGTGGATCTTTTTGTAAAATTCTACACTGCTTTCTATCCCCTTTTTGTAAATGTTAATTAGACCTAGGTGTGAGATATTAAAAATAGAAAGGTTCATTGTAAACTTAATAGGGAAAGTTGTTTTTCTCTTGGCGTAGGGTATGACCCCCTTCTTATCTTGCGCTTGACGCCATGGCGGGGAAATCAAAAGCTCGAAAAACTCCTCAAAAATCTCGATTAGATGTTACGGTGAATAAACCAAAAGGCGTTGTGTCGGATTCTCAGGCGAAAAAACGAAATATATATGGATACAATCCTTGGAATTTCGACAATGGAGGTTGATTCAGCGGAGGAATCGGTGGAGGAAGAAGGAGAAATTCTCTCTCCTAAAGCTTCATTTGCTGCATTGGAAGCTCAAAAGGAAGATCACATAACCTTCTCTTCGTGGTTATCGGTGATGAAATCGGGGAATTCAAAAATTGCGAATAATCGGGTATCTCCAAGTCCAATTCTTCAATCGATGTTGTTAATGGTGATATGAATGATGATGTTGTGAAAACGAAATGGATGACATTCAGGATGAGGTTGATTTTTGGAATTCAGCCATAGTTTGTTCTGTATTAGGTGTTAACCCTCCTTTATTGGTAATTGAGGGATTTTTTAGACGCATTTGGAAGGACTTTAGAATTGATAAAATTATTTTCATTGATCATGGGGTGTTCATAGTGAGATTTTTTACAATGGAAAATTGGGATAAAATTTTACGAGGATCATAGACCCACTTTTGACAAGAAACCTGTAATTTGTAAGCCTTGGCATAAGGATATTGTGAATTTTAAAGATGAAATTCGGGCGGTTCCTATATGGATTCAATTGAAGAATCTTGAATTAAAGTTTTGGGGTAGTAAATGCTTGAGTAAGATTGTTGGTTATGTAGGGCAATTTATTCAAGGCGATCATGCCACGATTAATAGAGATAAACTTCAATTTGCTCGTGTGCAAATTGAGGTGACTTTGTCTCAAAAACTCCCTGAACAAGTCAAGATTCATGATGAAAATGGGCATTTGAGGGTTATTAACATAGGGTATGAATGGAAGCCTATAATATGTGAGCATTGTAAGCTGTTGGGGCATCTTTCAAGTGATTTGTAAGAAGAAGAAGGGGTCCATGACTTGGGTGGCTAAGGCACCAAGCAAGAATGTAGTCCCCTGCGAGGCCTCAAAGGAAGGGTTTACACAAGTTGTGAAGCTTGTGCGGAGTCGGAAAGGAGGCTCCTAAGCCGGTTATTGTGGGAAATTCTTTCCATGTGTTGGAGCAAGAAGATGTTGAGAAGGGTGAAATAGATGGTGATGTAGTGGTGCTAGCTGGTCAAGGGGATGATGTTGTTGCAAGAGGTGGAAGACCTCCCGACACTCATGGATATGTTGATGTTTTGGAATGTCGGGGGGTTGAACAAGGGCGACAAGCGAGAGAGATATCAAGTCTTTTTCGCATAATAATAGGTGCGGCTTTGTTTATCTCCTTGAAACTAAAGTCAAGGCCAAGAATCTTGGGGCCTTGTACTTAAAATTGTTTAATGGGTGGGCTTTTACATCAAATAGTATGATGCATCCTGGGGGTAGGATTATTTCGGCTTGGAACCCTCTTGAGTTTCAAGTTAGTCCTTATATGTGTTCTAGTCAGCTGGTGCAATGCAAGATCACTCCTAAGAATGGCAATGAGTTTGATGGGTCTTTCATATATGCTCATAACTCTCAGTAAGAGAGATCAGTTTTGTGGCAGGATTTGTCCAGCTTAGCTAAAACTATTCATGGGCCATGGATTTTAATGGACATTTCAATTGTGTTTTGAACACTGATGAAAGAGTTGGTAGTTCTGAGAGGATTAAAGAGATGCAAGATTTTCGGGCTGTGTTAGTTGTTGTGGTGTTGAGGATGCTAAGGCTTGTGGGAATTTTTTCACATGGAATAACAAGCAAAAAAGATAGTCATAGGGTTTTCTCTAAGTTGGATAGGGTCCTAGTAAATGATCAATGGTGTTTGAATTATCCAACAAGCCGAAGTGTGCTTCGGGAATGAAGGGTACTTTGATCATTGCCACGGGATCATTTCAATTCATCCTGACATGGCAAAAGGTAAAAAGCCTTTTAAGTTCTTCAAGATGTGGCAGGCAACTGCTCAGTACAACGAGCTTGTTAATCAAGCTTGGCAGAGACAGTACCAGAGTACTTTCAAAAGCTTAAGGGTGTTAAGGGTGTGTTGAAGCAACTTAACAGGGAGGGCTTTGGTGATATTGAAGCACATGAAGTCAAAGCACATCTAAGGCTTCATGAGCGGCAAAATGAGCTCCATCTTACTCCTGATAATGCAGAGTTGGCTGACAGGGAGAGAGAAGCTCAGTGGGAATATCTTATGACTCACAAAGCATATCTGAGTTTTTTTGTCTCAAAAAACAAAAGAAGCTTGGATTAAGGATGGTGATGAAAATTCTTCCATGTTTCACGAGATCATTTAAGCACAGAATAACTCAAAACACTATCTTTTCCATTAAAGATAGACATGGGAAGTGGGGCGATGACCTTACACAAGTCTTCTTTGCTTTTTTAGATTACTATAAATGGTTGCTAGGTACCAACATGAGCAAGAGCTCTTCTATTAAGCATTGTATTGTGAACAAGGATCCCCTGGTTACAACTGAACAGAAGAATCTATTAAACCTTCCTTTTACTAGAGTTGAGATCAAGGAGGCTATGTGGGATATTGATGGTGATAGAGCTCCTGGACCAAATGGGTTTGGTAGTGCATTCTATAAGGGTGCCTGGGAGGTTATTGGTGATGACATTTGCTCTGCTACCTTGGATTTTCTGAATACAGGCAAGCTTTTGGAGGAACTCAATGCTACTAGCATCACTCTTATCCCAAAGAATAAATGCCCTGAAGGTGTGTAGGAATTCAGACCCATGTCATGTTGTAATGTTCTTTACAAGTGCATTTCTAAAGTCTTATGTGCTAGACTAAGAAATGTTCTACCTGATGTGATTGCTCAAAACCAAGGTGCCTGTGTACGTAGTAGGTTTATTGCACACAATATAATGGTATGTCAAGACCTTGCTAAAAGGGTATGAGAGGAAAAATCTTTGCTTTCTTGGGTGTCTCATTAAACTTGACCTTCAAAAGGCATACGATACTGTGGAGTGGGACTTTGTAGAAGAAATGCTTGAGTGCTCTTCAATTTCCTAGACATTTTATTAAACTCATTATGATTTGTGTCAGGTCCCCTTGGTTTTCTTTGTCCATTAATGGCACATTACATGGATTCTTTAAGGGGGAAAGGGACTTGAGGCAGGGGGGATCCAATCTTCCCCTGCTCTTTGTCTTGTGTGTTGAGCACTTGTCTAGAATTATGAATATTGTGGGTGAGAATGAGGGTTCCAAGTTTCACACTAGGTGTAGAGACACAAAATTAACCCATTTGTGTTTCGCTGATGATATCATTTTGTGCTATAAAGGAGACTATAAGTCAATATTCCTGATGATGCAAGGCTTTAGACTATTCTCTGACAATACTGGTTTGCAAGCCAGTCCTTCCAAAACTGTTGTCTATTGTTATGGCATGTCTGATTCAGAGATACAAAGGGTGCTTGACATGACTAGTTTTGCTAAAGGGTCATTTCCCTTCAGATATTTGGGCATTCCTATATGTTCAAAGAAGATTTCAGTGGCTGATTGTGATAAAATTGTTGAAAAGATGTGTGCTAGGATCAAGCTCTGGAGTTCTAGGAACATGTCATTTGCAGGAAGACTCACTCTTGTGAATTCAGTCCTAATGACTTTGCAGACCTACTGGGCACAAATTATGATTCTTCACACAGGTGTGTTCACTCAAATGAATAACATTTGTAGGAGTTTTTTGTGGAAGGGCACTGCTGGTTATGGTTGTCCTGGTAAAGTGGCTTGGAAGTCTGTTTGCAAGCCTAAAAGGAGGGTGGTCTTGGTATTGTAAATAGTAAAATGTGGAACATTCTTTGCTATGGGAAAGTATGTTTGGATGATTTCTAGCAAAAAAAGATAACTTATGGGTTCGATGGATACATTCAGTGTATCTCAAAGGGAGGAATTGGTGGGATTATACTCCCAAAAATGGTGACAGCTGGTATTGGAGGACAATTTGTCATGTTAAGGATTCAATGAAGCTATACTGTACAGAATCTCAACTTGGAAACCTATCAAAATATTCTATAAAACAAGCTTACAGCAGCATTATTCCTATTAACAGGGGTGTTTGCGAACTCGAGCGGTTTGGTGCAGTTGGGACGACCTAAACATCGATTTATAACTTGGTTAGCTATGTGGGGTAGATTAAATACCAAGCAAAGACTGATGCAAATGGGTATCACTCTAGATAACAAATGTATGCTTTGTGGTATGGATGAGGAGAGCCACAAACACTTGTTTTTTTATTGCCATTTCAGTATGAGCTGTTTGAAGCAGGTTAGTCAATGGCTTGGTTTGAGTAACTCCAAAGATCTTGCTACTCTGATAAAATGAAGCTACAGAAGGAAAATCAGCAAATTCAGGAAAGAGGTCCATTACTCCGTTGTAATGTGTATAGTTTACCACATTTGGAAAGAAAGAAATAATGCCTTGTGGAATGATACTGTGAAATGTATAGATATTGTAGTTAAAACCATACAAAAAGAGGTACATATGAGAGTAAATAGTGTTTTACCTTGAAATATAGTAGCGGGGATAGAATACGGTACATAGCTCTCTTTGAGCACTTGTCATAGGCCGCTTGTAGCTTTGTTGTTTTAGTTCTTGGCGGTGGAGGCTTGTCTTCATGCCTTGAGTTAGTTTGTATCTTGTTTTTGATGCAATACAATACTTAACTTGCTGATCAAAAAAAGTGTGAGATATTATCATATATGAACTATGATTACGTGCCACAGCAAGACAACTACGAATATATAGTTTTTTTAAAATAAAATTCCTAATTTGAGACGGATGCTTAATTATTTCGTCTCAAGTTTGAGATGGCTTATACAATAATCGTCTCAATTTTGAGATGTGCTCCAAAAAAAAAGTCGTTGCAAATTTGAGACGTATTATAAAAATTCCATCTCAAGTTTGAGGTGAATTCTAAAAGATTTCGTCTCGGGAACTTGTGACGAGTATTCCGTCTCAAATTTGAGATGAAATATGATTGGTCTTAAATTTGAAATAGAATATAATCCGTCTCAAGTGTGAGATGAGATGGAGTTGTGAAAATTTCGTCACAAAAAAAATTTGAGACGCCTCCTATAGAGACGTCCCATTTTACATCTCAAATTCGTCCCTAATTGCAATTTAAGACGGATTGTGCCCATTTAGAGACATAATTTTTCGTCTCTAATTAGGCTTTATTTTGTAGTGTATATTTCAATTACTTAGAAAAAAAACTTTTTTTTATCCCGATAAATTTGTGAATTTCGAAGCAAAACTAATTTTTTTAGTTCAAAAAGATATGGACGATTTTGATAGATATGAGCGGTGTTTAACGTGGCACATAAATTAATACCCATTTGCTCCTTTGATCCCCTTAGTAACGTCAGTTTTGACTAAGTTTAAGTGATTAACCCCACCTGCTTGACAGGTTTATTAATCATATGACAAGATGTGACATTGGTTTGCACATACTTCATTGGTTGAGAAATGTGGAATATCGGCTTGTTCTGTGCATTTTATTTTCAATTCTTATCATAGAAAATAAGTTCGAGCATGCCTAATAAGAATTAATAAGTGCTAATAAGTTACATATAATTTCAAATAAGTTGAGATAAATCCAGGTTCGGTAAATATAAACGAAGATAAAGGTCCGACATTTCTCATAAAATAAGGTGTAAGAAATTTAGATAAGTTTAGATTAGGTCTAACAACTAACTAATAAGTTCAGATAAGTTGAATAAAACATTCTAATAATCAACTTCATTGGCAAAGCAATTTGATCAGGCCCGTCCTTGGGGGGCAGGCGGGGAGGCGCCCGCCGGGGCCCAAGAAAAGTGAGCCCAAATTCATTAAAGCTTTTATTAAAAAAAAAAAAAATATCACTTCAAAGAAAAACGCTCATGAGTACTGAGTAGTCTACTGTTCTTCTTCAACCTTCCTTTATTACTCATTCAATTTCTACTCCTTATTTCTCTCAAAATCGTTCCATCTCCTCCAATTACCAAATTAATTTTGGAAAATTTCCAAGATTAAATTGAATTCTTGAACTAAATCCCTTCTTTTCAGTTTTCCATATTCTGAAAATCTCAACATCTTTAATTTTTTCTTTCCCAATTTCCATCCTCAGTCAATCTCTCAATTCTCTAATTGATCTTCACAATTGAAGATGATTTCCCCCATAAACGGCTATTTTCTATTAAAATTTCTAACGGGATTTATATTTCATATAAATAAAACTCCTATGAACTCTATATCTCACCAATTTTCATTCTTTCTTCTTATTTTTCTCACAATTATTGGGTTCGAAATTTTGATAATTTGGCAAATTTGGGTGTTTATCTGTTCGAATTTTACTCCCCTATCACTTCACGAAGTTCTAATTTGGCAGACAAAGAATCGAAGATTCGAAGGGGGTAAAGAATAGAAAATTTTGGAATTTTGGCTACTTCATCTTCAACGATTTGGGTAAGTTTTTTGTGTTCTTGCTAATAATCCTATTGTTTAGATCAATTTGATCTAAAATAAATTAGACTTGTTTAGTTGTTTGTAATTTTTTTCCCCTGATTTTCATATCTGCGTAGTATTCTTGTTATAAGTTTTTTGTGTTCTTTCTAATATTCCTTATTTTTTAGATGAATTTGATTTAAAATAAATGAGACTTGTTTGTAATTTTTTTCCCTGATTTTCATATCTGGGCAGAATTCTTGTTGATGTTGGAAACTAAATTCGAGCCTCTTTCGTTGCTCAATAATCAACATCGTAATAAACAGCCAAAACAGGTGACATTGTTCTATATTCTCTACTATTTATTCATACGTTGTTACCGAAAAAACATCTATCTGGTTATGAAAAAAGGAAAAAACGAAAACAAACACAAGAGTTACTAGAATCACAAAAGGGAGCTCTCTTCAAATTTTTCTCTAAAACAGTTGAAGGGTCTTCTAATGATTTAGGTGCGAATGAGGATGATTTTCGGCAACCTAATGAAAATATGAATGATGATAATCTTGAGCAACCCAATGAAAATATGAATGACGATAATCTTGGACAATCTAATGAACATTTGAATGGTGATAATTTTGAGCAACCTAATGAATGTGTGAATGGTGATAATCTTGAATAATCTAATGAGCACTTGAATGACGACAATTTGAATGACCATGATAATGTTCCAAATGCGTCGGCAGATAATGTGGGAAATGATGAAAACTTGGTCCCTCCTTTGGATAGTTATGATCCTAGTAATTGGGGTATTCTTGATAATCAAATGAGAGATATTTTAATTAAAAAGGGGCCTATAAGAGAAATGAATCTTACATTTCCTCTTGATAATCTTTCTAGACATTTTTCATATGCTCATTATCTAAGGAAGATGAGTAATGGAGAGACTAGTGATAGAAAGTGGTTGGTTTACTCTAAGCATGTGGATAAAGTTTATTGTTTTTGTTTTAAGTTATTCACATCGCAAAATAACAAAAGTTTTTTAGCAAATGATGGTTTGAATGATTAGAAACACCTTAGTGAAAGACTTAAAACACATGAGAATAGTGTTGAGCATATGACCAACATGATTACTTGGGTGAAGTACGCACTAGATTAAGTAATAATCAAGGGATTGATAAAGATTTACAACAAGGAATTTCAAAAGAGAAGGAGCGTTGGAGACATGTTTTGTTGAGGATAGTTTCCGTTGTGAAATGTCTTGCAAAAAATAACTTAGCTTTTAGAGGATCTAATGCAAAACTTTATGAGGATAGTAATGGAAATTTTTTGGGATTGATTGAAATGATTGCTGAATTTGATTTAGTTATGCAAGATCATGTTCGACGTATCAAAAGTCAAGAAATTCACTATCATTATCTTGGTCCTAGAATACAAAATGAACTTATTTCTTTGTTAGCATATAGTGTTAGATCTTCTATAATAAGGATCATTAAAGAGGCGAAATATTTTTCTTGTAATTCTTTGTACCCCGGATGTGAGTCATCAAGAACAAATGACTTTGATAGTGCGATGCTTAAATATGTCTAGTGTTCCAATAAAAATAGAGGAATTCTTTTTGGAGTTCTTAAAAGTGGATGATACGTCTGGATTGGGACTTTTTAATGAATTGTTAGATGTATGTAAGTCTCTTGATCTAGATATTAATGATGTTAGGGGACAAGGTTATGACAACGGTTCCAATATGAAAGGAAAACATCAAGGGGTTCAAAAAAGATTGCTTGAAATAAATCAGAGGGCTTTATACATGCCTTGTGCTTGTCATAGTCTTAATCTTACTCTTGGTGATATGGCACATTCTTGTGTTAAAGCTATTTCCTTTTTTGGTGTTATTCAACGTCTATATTCATTGTTCTCGGGATCCACAAAAAGGTGGAAAATTTTGTTGGATAATGTTCCTGGCCTAACTATGAAATATTTGTCTAATACTCGTTGGGAGAGGCGAATTAAGAGTGTCAAAGCTATAAGATTTCAATGTTCCCAAATAAGATTAGCTTTGTCAGAATTGTATGAATCTTGTGACAATGATGCAAAGACAAAGAGTGAAGCAAAAAGTTTGATTAATGCACTAGAAAGTTTTGAATTTTTACTTGGTATCGTTATTTGGTATGACATTTTGTTTGCTATATATTAATATGGTTAGCAAGAAGTTGCAGTCTAAGTCTATGTGCATTGACTCTACCATAAAGCAACTGGAAGATGTGTTTTCATATTTTGAAAAGTATTGAGATGAAGGCTTTGAAAAAAGTATAAATCTTGCAAAAAGTATTGCATTTGAAATGAATGTTGAACCTGTCTTCCCAACAAAGCGGCGTGTCATTAGAAAAAAACATTTTGGAGAGAACAATGAGGATCAAGAAAGTCAGTCACCGGAAGAATCATTTAGAGTCAACTATTTTCTTATTGTTGTTGATATGGCAATAACGTCTTTGAAAAACAGATTTGAGGAGTTGAAGACATATGAAAGTATTTTTGGATTTTTATATAATTCACAAAAGTTAAAATCACTTGATGAAAATGAGTTGAAAGAATGTTGTCAAAAGTTTTACTCTACCTTTTCTCATGGCAATTTATCAGATGTTGATCTAGATGGTTTGTTCTCCGAATTAAAAGTCTTACAATTCACTTTGCCGAATGAATCAATGTCTGCTATTGAAATTCTTAAATATGTCAAATCAGCAGATTGTTATCCGAATGTAGCAATTGCTTACGAGTTTTATTAACGGTGCCCGTGACCATAGCATCGGCCGAAAGAAGCTTTTCAAAGCGAAGTTAATAAAGACCTATTTGATATCATCAATGGCGCAAGAGAGGTTGAACGGTTTGGCAACATTATCGATTGAGAAGGATATGGTGGAAAACATTGATCTTGATGTAATTATAAATGACTTTGCATCTCAAAATGCTCGAAGAAGCCGCTTTGTATGATTTTCAAGAAAGAGATTTAACTTTTTTTATATTTTTTAAAAGTTCTTTTATGTATTAAGACTTGTTATCTTTGAAAAAAAAATTTTGGTCCATTATTGAATTTTATTCAAATCATAAAAACGGTAAGGGGCCCATTTTTCACACTTCGCCTAGGGCCCATAAAATGTCGGGGCTGAATTTGATACTCTACTTCTCCGATTTCGATTATCAAAATATGAGGGCCGATCCTAATGTAGTTACCCTGGAATAATATGTCTCCTTAGCAATAGATAAAAGTGTCCTTATCCAGGGCCGGCTAATTGCCGGTGCAAGCTGCTCTACAGAACAGGGCCTCCAAATTGGAGGGGCCCAAAAAATTTCACTGGCCTTCCTTAACAAAATTCTACTACTCTATGGCTGCATACCGTTCAAATCTTCAATTCACAAAAAAGTAAAGAAACCCTTACCTTCTTCTATTAATCTTTCTTGAGTATACATTTTTCTAAAATCTTGGTATAAATTAACGACATAATTGCTCCCAAAATGACTCTTAGTAGACTTTCAGTACTCATAATCCCCAACTTTCCTTTTTAATTTATATTCTTCACTCCTTCCTAACATACAAACAATGAATCAGATTCGCATTAAGAAGAACAAATCATAGATTTTCGAAAGATTGAAGAAATTAATTGATAAAAGGGACGAGTGTGTTCTTTGGAGAAAGAAGATTTGAATTTGTATGGTGCATGCGTATAAGAGAGAAAAGAAGAAGAAGATGAAGTTTGAGAGTCTCAATGCATTTTTTTTCCTTTCTTCCTTCATCACCTTTCTATAATTTTTTTTCTTTAATAAATAAATTAAAGAGAAGGATAATGGAGTGATTTCTTGACAAGAGTTTCAAGGGTCTGATGCCCAGCCCACGTGCCCTCAACATAAGGTTGGTCATGTTCTTTCTAGTCTTATATTAAACTCATTTTTTTTTCTATTTGTTAATTGGATGCTTTTACAAAAATGATAAATGCTTATGCTAATTGGACTTGTTGATACCAATTTTAGCTTCATAATAGAGTTTTTCATTTGCTTGGTTGTGGTAGTACACTAGTACTTAATAATAATATAATATTATGAACATTGATAATTTTTAAATAAGATTAGAGTTAGACAAACAATACTTTCTCAATATGTGGCTAGACTTTTTTTCTTGATATAATTTTAATGTTAATTTAGAATGTTCATAACAGTATCAATATGTTAGTTTAAGGAACTTTTGGTGGTATCTAGCTAGTGCGAAAACAGTTGTAAAAAGAATAATTATAATTATAATATTATATATTACAAAACTTATCACATTATACTTTTTTTAAAAGGTAATTTTACCATAGTACGTCTTTTTAGGGCCCCAATTTAATTATTAGTACAGGGCCTCCAAAATATATGAGACGGCCCTGTCCTTATCATGCACTCATGATTATCTTGATTAAGTAGTTAAGTGTCTCCTCACTAATGCAGGCTTGCGATGGCAAAGACTGTCTCTTTCATATTGGAAGGGAGATCTGCTAATATAAATCAGGACGTGATCATGTAAAAAGTTAGCTAATCACAATTTGAGTAAGCGAGGCAGCTGTACAACAATAATGGTGATGTTAACAGGCGCGGATATAAGACTTCAGCTTTAAAAAGTTCACCGAAGCTGGCATGTATAGTTACGGTATATATCTGACTCGAGCAAGGATAAAATCCCTAACAGTATTCAATCCTTGTAAACGATAAGGTTGGAGCTCCCCTCGTGCGGAGGGTCTCCTAACCTTCTTTTTCCTTACCTTTATAAAAAAAAAAAAAAAAAAAGTGTCATTTTGCTCACTAACACTATCATTATAAATTTACTATAATAAAATTGATATAAAAATAATTTTTGTGATATTCAAATAATAAATTTATTTCTCTATCTAGTACCTATATGCGGTGAAAAACCATTAAGGTCAATAAATTAAACCCACGTAATTAATATTGTCTCTACTTGATTTAAGATTTCTTCTATTTTATATAATATTGTTTTTTTTATACAAAAGAGGGAAAAACCCATACAAAGACTCTAAAACAAGGGATTAAACTATAAAACGAGAGGTTGCCACATATATATATATATATATATATATATATATATATATACACTATTGGTTCAATGGTTAGTAATATTAGTGTACAACAATATTTCAAACGATAAACACAATATTTGTTGATGTTCGGTATTTATAGTAGTATTAGACCTGGGCAAGCAGTGTTAAGTTTACCTAATCTATAATTAACTATTAGGATATATAGTCAACAGTATGTGAGGAAATATGTATTATATTTCTTCCATTATTTCAAATTCAATTGATAATAATTCTACAAAGCTATAAATATATATATCTAAAACCTAAGGAAAAAATGCTACATGTACTCTCCCTCCCTTTGAGGGAGAGGTGGTAAACTACGTGAAGATCATGCCGAATTCAAGGGCATTGCATGCCTAGGGTTCGAATCCTCATCCCAACAATATAATGGGGCATTTACTTCTAGGCTGTTTAGCCTTGTACCCAGCCTCTGAGGTAGTGTGCTCTGCAGGCTAGTAGCCTACACTAGTAGAAAAACGACAATTTGCGTCTCACCATCTGCGTCGCACAACAGGACAAACGTCGCAGAAAACTCATTTGCGTCGCATGCAACGGGGAATCGACACAAAAGACGACATATGTGCGTCGTATTTAACTAGCGTACGACGTAAAATAGCTATGTGCGTCGGATGAGCCAAAAATGCGACACACATAACAGAAGCTATGCGAGTCGCATGAAGCTCACGTGTGACGAAAATAGTCATCTGCGTTGGATCCCTCCTCACGTCCGACGCAGATGATTCTCCCTCTCTATTGCACACATCGCACTTTATTTCTCTCTCGACATGCCCTATCTGCATCGGACCAGGTGGCATGTGCGACGCAAATGGTGAAAGGCCACTATCTGCGTCGGACTCTTTGACGGGTGCGACGCAAATACCAAACTCGCACTCACTTATTACTTTCCAATGACATTTATTATCGAACCCTAAACACTTCTCAAACTCGAACTCTCTCTCTCTCTCTCTCTTGCGATTGTCAAACTCACCCACTCACACTCGTCGGCTTTCCCTGACATTCGCCGGCGCTCCCTCTCACTCGCCGGCGCTCCCTTTCCCTCGGTTTTCGGCGCTCCACTCGATTCTTCGTCGCTCCCTCTTCATCGATTTTCGGTCATTGTCTGTCGCGGTTTTCGGGACCGCCCACTTCGCCGGAGAGTCCTTGCATCCGTCTCGCCCGCCTGCACTCCGGCGACTCCTTGCGGGTTTCTCCTCTTTCTCTCTCACTCTCTCATTCTTTTTCTCTCACTCACCGCCATGCTTTGTAATTCCCGCCGTCACTTGCACTCCGTCTCGCCGCCGTTGCCGCTGCATTCCGTGTCCCGCCACCGCTGCTGCTGCCGGCAATGTAAGTCATGTTTTTTTTTTTCAATTAATCTTCTTGTTCTAAATTTCTGCCCTTTTTTTTATTTCTGTCTTATTTTTTCTAGATCTTAATCAAGGAGTTTGTGATTGTATTAGTAGAGTGATTGTAGTGCGAAGTATGTGAAAAGTGTGATTTGTAGATGCAATTTTTTGTGTGTAAATGGCATGAGAATGTGAATTTGAATTGAAGTAAACCTTCAACTTTTAGTGCATTATTTGTTCGTGTTGTGAAATTCAACATTTAGTGAATTCAACTCATGATAAACATGGGTGAAATGAATTTTAAGATTGAATTTAGGATGTTTGTAGTTTGTAGTGCTCATGAATTTGTATAGTTTATAGTGCTCTAAAATACTTCCTTGCTCCTATATAATTATATTCACAAGTCATTCTTGTTTTTTTACCATTGATCTTAACAATTCTACTTTAATCTTAATGTTGTTTCTTAATCTCTAATTTGGTAATGTCTTAATATTAGATAGTTGATGTTTATAGTTATGACTTAATCACGATTCAATTTGTGGATTGGTTAATGCCCTAATGCAGTTGCCACATTCCATCTTCTACTTATCGGCTTGTCGGTGCTCCAAGCTCACCTCGTTGTGCTTGTCTTATTTGCTCCTTGAGAGCGAGAGGTATATATTATACCTTTTGCTTTATGTGGATTTGTTTTATTTGTCCCTATAATGTTGAATTATGACCAAACCTATATGGGGGTCGGGAAAGCTATGGAATGGTTTGGTTATGTGATTGGAAAAGTATATGAATTGATGGATTTCTTATAAAATTATTGTCTTGTTATATACTTCCTCCGTTCCATAATAAGTGAAACACTTACTATTTTAGAACGTTTCAAAATAAGTGAAACATACCTTAAATGGAAAAAAGAAAGTGACAAAATGACAAGAGTACCCATCACAAACTTGTGTGGTTTGCTTTTCTCTCTCCTCCTTTTGATAATGAAAAGGGTATTTTATGACTTTTTGGCTTTTGAAAGTGATGTTTATTAAATCTTGTGCCCAATCCCTATGTTTCACTTATTATGGAACGGAGGAAGTATGAATTATGAATTTGTGGATTGTTGTGTTAATTAGTTGAGCAGGTTGAGATATGGACATACCTTAATGGGGTGGGGAGGGAAATCTAAGGAATGGATTGGTTTGTGCTGTTTTATTGCAATGTGCATCATTGGCCTAGATACCCGTTCGAGGCTTACTCATTAGGAGTAAGTCTTGAATAGTCCCCGGTTTGGGACAGTCTTTGAGTTTTTATCTCACTTAGGATGTGAATGAATGTTTGGTTTTCGATTCTAAGAAAGACCTAGATCATTTCCCTAAGCGTTCTCTGGGTACATATGTTGATAGTCTACCTACTATCTTCATCGTGTACTTGGAGAACTGTAGGGAAATCTTTTCTCGGATTTTTCTTGGAATTGAAAACCAAATGTTCATTCACTAGTGAGATGAGAAACTCAAGGATGGGTTAGGTTGGATTGAGAAGGACCCAAATGCTCATGAATGCATTTGATAAGACACTTTGGATGATGTGATCGATTGTGTTCTTGTTTGGTGTCTCTAGTGTATAAATATGGATCGAAACTGGATGTCTGGTAATCGGATTTCGGCGACATTTCTACAAGGGGTTGATGAATTTATCAGGGTTGCGTTAGAACATCAATCGCAGAATGGGTCAAAGTTAGTCTTGTGTCCTTGGTGTGATTGCAATAACTCTATGGGGTATCGTGATGTGGATCAAATGAAGAATCATTTGATTCGGCGTGGGTTTAAGAGTAACTATACTAGGTGGACATGGCATGGAGAGTTTATGATTAGGGTATGAGCTCCACTAGCTTGTGTGATGATTTGCATGTTGATCACATTGATGATGAGGTTGAGGTTGATATCGAAAAAGGAGAGGATGATAATGAGAATGATAGGGTAGTTGATGAGAATGATAGGGTACATGGGATGTTGCACAATTTGGAGAATGAAGGAACCGATCGTCCGCATATGTATGATAGTATTCTAAGTGCAGCGGACAAACCTATGTATCTGGGGTGTAAGAATTTTACTAAACTTTATGGCATCCTCACATTGTCCAATATGAAATCGAAATATAGTTGGACAAATAAAAGTCTAAGTGAGTTGTTCACTTTTTTACAAGAATTGCTACCTGAAGGGAATGAAATTCCCAACTCTACCTATGAGGCAAAGAAATTGTTGTGTCCATTAGGTATGGAATATGAGAAGATACATGCATGTTCAAACGATTGTGTGCTGTATCGAAATGAGTACAAGGATTTGGGTGAGTGTCCAAGCTAGTAGGGGTTGGTCTTCAGACCAATTATCTTTCCTAATAAAAAAAATAAAAAAATAAATGTACTATCTTCTCTCCCAAGACAATCAAAAGAGACATATTAAACAATAAAAATGTGTATTTTAAGACTCAAACCCATAATCTCTTACTTGAAATACAATTTCACTAACCAACACTCTACAATTGTAATTTTTGTAAAACAAAATTGCGAGACGACTATGCGTAGCCCAAGGCCTAGGTTGCATGCTAAGAAATCAATCAAATAAGACAAATATTTTACCTTCCTCGCTCTCTTTATTGAGCTCAAATACTAAGAACTAGTTTATTCATTTGAGAGAGAATTCTTACAGAGAAGAAAAGAAAAACTAACTGAATGAATGAATGAAACTAGGATCTTATACAAGTATTAATACTAAGCTGATTACAAGAGTAATAACTAATATCATCAGAGTTTGTAAACTGAGGAATAATTAGGTGAAACACAACTGAGGAATAACTAACATACACACAAACACACACACACACACACACACACACACACACGCACACACACACACCTTTGTTGTTAATCTATGAGACTATGATTAATTTTTTATATATTAATTTCTTTAAAATTTTTAAGTCAAAAAAATAGTTTTTTTTTCTAGTATCACTGTTTCCCTTGACCCCACTGCGGTTGATGGGTGGAGCGGATATGGGTGAAATTCTTGGCGGGTGATGGATGGTGTGGATGGAGATTTGGGTCATGGATGATGGAGGTCTACTCGACCCATCTCCGATGCATTGCCAACCCTAAAGGGAAGATGCCCAATTCTAAGATGTTATAGCTTGGCCTCATTTACAACATATTTGATCTTATTTGAACTATCATGATCAACATCACAAGTACCCGGGATAGAACGATGGCGGGGAACCTCAACAACTTGAGTAGTTGGATATCCGGGTGGAAAAAGGACATAGTAAAGACCTTGGTTGAGACTACCAAGAAGGTGAGTCTTCCTTGAAGAACTCTGTAATAAGCAATCATCACCATCAAATATCACAGAACATTGTAAGTCATTGCTGATTTTAGGAATGGATACCAAATTAAATTGGAATCCTGGAACATATTGAACAACATGTAATGTAATTGTATTAGTGAGATAAATAGTGCATATCTATGTCGCAGCAACCTTAGAGCCATCAAGTTTAGTGATGCTTTTTTCAGGTGTATCAGTAGACTCATAATCAGCCAAAGAAAGATAGATCATAGAAAATATGATATGTAGCACCGCCTGTCTAATATCCAGGAATGCTGAACTGTAGAGCTAGAAAAGCAAATTTTACCTGCTACACAAGCCTTCTTAGATGAAGAAGTTGTAGATGCTTCTGTTGAGGTGTTAGAGGATTATTTTTCCAGTAAGTTCATGAGTTATTTGTGATATTGCTCAGCAGAAATAGTAACGTCTGGTTGATCGTGATGTTCAGAATTGAAACCTTCATCACTATGGACAGCAGCAGTCACACGTTTACCTTTATGAAATCCAGTAGGAGGAACATAACCAAGTTTGAAGCATCTTTGCATACTGCAACGAGGAACCTTGTAGTGGTCACAATAATAGTTGACATTCTTCTGCTCAAATCTCCTTTCATTACCAGAATGGACTTATGATGCTAATTAGATGAATATGGATTTGATTTAGGTGTTCTGTCATAGGACTGTTCATGAAATCTCCTTCAATTCACCATAAAAGCCATATTAGACTCTTCAGCAGTTTTAGAAACATTGTAATATATTTATTTGTGTTTCTCCTCCTGAATAAGCAGCCTTAAGCATGTGAGCTCTGGCGGAGGCTGCATCAACAACAAACTTCCTCGCACAATTTCATATCCATCATTTAACTTAATGAGAAATTAAATTAGACTCTATCTTTTTGTGATTTGAGCAAATTCTGTGTAATTGTACATCGACAATTACCACAATCACAGGTTGGAAGTGTATCAACTTCATCAACATTGTCCCAAACTCTCTTGATGTTAGTGAAAAATAATGAAATACTGTCAGTACCTTGATTCATTTTATCAAGAGATTGTTGTAGAGCATATAGAACAACTCGAGATGATGCACCAAAATGCTCTTCAAGATTCAGGCATATTTCATGTGCTGTGTGGAAATATAACACACTTCAAGCCAAGTTCTGGTCCAGAACGTACTCCAAGCATCCATGAAAATAGTATGGAATTACATCTTTCCCAAGCTCACAATTCTTTTGTACCTGACGTAGGCTTATGAATAGTTCCATCGATAAAGCCTAGCTAGCTTGGTTTTTGTAGACAAGTTGATCATCATTGATCTTTCCAGTTAGTGTAAGCTTCAACATTGAATTTTTTAGATACAAGCTTGATTCCTGGATTACCAGAAGGATAAAGATAGAATGGAGAAGTAGGATCTTGTGAAGGATCAACTGTTTGCTCGTTTTATGCTTGTTAATTTCTTCCATTGATAGCTAAAAACATAGAAAATTTGAAAATGACGGAGAAATTAGGTCAAAGTTGAAGCTGAATAAGAGATTGAGTCAAGATAATTGTGAGAAATGAGCTTTGATAGTTTCTAAATTGAAACGAATTGAATCAATTGAAGCCGAAATTAAATACAACAAAGATCAATCAAGAAATGAGAATTCGAGAAAACGAAGCTGAAATTTTTGAGAAAATAGTTCAATTGAAGCGAAGAAAATCCAGGATTGAATCTGGATGCTCTGATACCATGTAATTTTTGTTAAACAAAATTGCACAAGAAATCAATCGAAGTAGACATATATTTTTTTCTTCATCGCTCTCTTTATTGAGCTCAGATGCTAAGAACTAGTTTATTCATTTGAGATAGAATTCTTACAGAGAAGAAAAGAAAAACTAACTGAATGAATGAATCTCTAAACTAGGATCTAATACAAGTATTTACACTAAGCTGATTACAAGAGTAATAACTAACATCATCAGAGTTTGTTAACTCAGGTGAAACACAACTATGATGTTGTTCAGTTGATGAAGTTTTACGTGTGTCCAAGTTGGATGTTTTATGTCACTTTGTATGAATGAGATGCTACATTAGTAGTAATCTCATCAACAATCTCATGTTGATTTTTGAGGGAAAAAAATTATTTAAAGACAACACTACCGGCTGTATTTTAGCAATCGATTTTACCGATCGTTAGAAAATCGATTGTTGATAATTAAAATACCGACCGTTTTCAAAACGGATGTTCTTTACCGTCCGACTTTAAAATTAACCGACCGTTTTTTTTTTCAACAACTGATTATTGACCGATTGAACGACGGTTTGATGCGTAGTTGCTGATTACCAACCACTTTATGTTGAGTTCACCGACCGCTCAGCGGTCGGTAAATCACTACTCTGTAATTTCGGAATTTTAAACTCCCACGTTTCCCTTTCTCATTATATTCTAATGGGTTCATAAAAAAATAACCCTAAGATTGCGTTGGAGAAACCGACGCCTCCCTCCATATTCTTGCTCATCTTCACGCCTGTTGCCGTCGCCGGTGAGCTTCCTTGGTGTCGTTGCCGCCGCGTCGTGATTAGGTATGTTCAACTTCTTTTTTTATATTCGAGAAACCAAATCTCATATATATTGCAATATAATATTTCTATTTTTATAATAATTGAATGCAAATGTATATATTAATACTTATTAAGCTAATGCTAATAATAGCATGTCCCACCTTTCAGATCTTCTTTTATTAAAAATAAAACCCTTCAAATTTTTATAACCTCCGTAATTAACACTACTACACCATTTAATTACATTGGTTATATTCTTACACACTAACCTAACTTTCAAAAAACAAGATTGTATCATATTATTTGTAGGTAATTATATATATTTCTATATATGCGCTCTCTTGAAGTCGATGATTATGTTGATGAATAATTCATATTATAGTTTACTATATAAAAAATTTAAAAGGATCTGGAAGATCGTTTCTTAAGCACAATCCAATACCTGTAACTTTTTTTTCTCATTTCTCTCAAATGTTTGATTTAAAACTTCAAATACACATTCGTAGTCCGGGTGAGACAACAACTAGTTTAATACTCAAAATATAATATTGAGTTCAATCTTGATGCATTTAACAAGATCCCTATCAAAACCTTTTTTGAATGACTTTAGGCTGGCATCCTAGAGAGTTGAAGGTGCTAAAACTCATAATAACTTAAGAAGGCATAATCAAGAAAAGGGATTTGAGACCATTTGGACTTGGTCAAAATCTGGAAAAAGATGAAGGCCAGCTCTCGCCAGACGCCAGGACAGCGATAAGCCGATAACCAAATCATCTATTTGCAGTTTTGCACAAATAATTGCCAATCTTCGATAAATCACAGCTGCCAAAAAAGAAAAGAAAAAAAGACTTAGGTAAAAAATCGATCATATGCAATATGCATGCATGCCATGTTACTCTATGTCGATAGTCAGCTTGCAATAAATACTGGTCCATATAGCAGATATGGGGGTAGTTAATACACAACTTTACGCGCGCACGCAAAAAAGCAACCCTACCCCGAAGAAGCAGTTGTCAAGTACTGTAATTCGATCCAAAAGTCCCAACTTATACCTTTATGTCGAAATTCCTTGCAAGTTATGACAAAATTGGTTTGATCGATTATGGCATTGCCAAATTTGCATTTCAGTGAATGCAGTTACATCGAGAAAAAACATGGTTAGGGCCCCTTGTTATAGGGCAGTTTTAATTTTCTCGTTTTAGGAGTAGAAAACCAAGAATGCTGCGACTTCAATAGAGGTGCAGGTTAGAAGAGTTCGTAGCTACCCCGTGGCCTAGTAAGTAGCAAGAAACCCATGATCAAGATTTAGGAAGGCGAGGAGAAATGGAGGGCTGTGCAATAGGTGGGACAAACAAGCAAGTCCGAACTTTTTGCCTTACAATTTGTTTACCACATGTATGCCACTTCTTATTATAGTTGTTTTTTACCTTGTTTTTAAAAAGTTATTTATTAAACTGTGGGACGTAGTGATAGTACCAACCAATAGAAAAGAGTAATTCAAAAGTGATACATGATTGGTAGGACATGAAATTTATATAAGCCATGATTACCCGAAAAAGTGGGTTTTAATATGATACTGCCGCCATTTCTTTTTATTTTTCGTATTTCAAATCTTGGACTATTAGATATCCATGTGTGAGTAATTAGTTTATTTGCAATCTTGAACTATTAGATTTCCAGTGTGATTAATTCGAGTATTTGGAATCTTGGACTATTAGATATCCATGTGTGATTAACACAACTTGTGCAACTTTTGTAGATTAATTTATCGACTATCCACGTGTGACTAAATTATCGTGAAATTTATATTACTCATTAGATTTGCTTTTCTTTACATATCCATGTGTGATTAATTAGTTTATTTCTAGGGTTGTGGCCAATCAAAAGGCGACTCTAATATTCTAGAGCTGATTCTCGAATTTGTGAAACAACCAAATTATGAATGCCTCTTATATTCCAATTGTTCTTTATTATGTTGTGAATATGCCTTATAGATCAAGGCTTCACGTTGCTATACTTTGCTTCCCACATATTAATGCGTGACGTTTAAAGACGGTAAACCTTTTTCTATGGAATGGTAAATCCGTGGAGCATGCGTGCATGGTGCTTGTCCATACACCATAATAGTATCCAGAGTCCAGAGCTAATAATAATTGTACTATGCATTAAGTAAACTACACGTTAAAATGTGAAAATTTGTCAACGCATGGGTATTCTAATCTTTACCAAACAATTTCAGAGTTTACAGAGAAATCTTGCATTACTAAGCCAAGATGCTACCACCACTGATGAGCAGCTAACTTAAGACAGTAGTCACACCTTTGTCCGCGTATATTTATTGCACCCACTAACTAACTTCATTAACTGTCTATTTTTCTTCTATATATACTTTAACCTTCATTTCATTTTTGTCACACAAATTTACCACATTTCTAGTCTCCTCTAGCATGCTTTAATTTACCCAATTGTTGAACATTTTATTTAATTATTTTTGTCAATTGGGTAAAAAAAATGGAGTCTAAGAATTTGTGGTTTGTTTGTTTTGCAATATTTTTGGTGATATTGTGGGGAGGAGTAAATGGAGATCCTCAAGTGCCTTGCTATTTTGTCTTTGGAGACTCATTGGTGGATAATGGGAATAATAACAACATTGCTTCTTTGGCTAGAGCTAATTACTTGCCTTATGGTATCGACTTTCCTGCTGGACCAACTGGGAGGTTTTCTAATGGGAAAACTACAGTTGATGTAATTGGTAAGTTTTTGATATAGAAAATCAATGAACAGGTGAAGTGAGATTTTTAGTAAGGAAATGGTCTAAAAGCCTCACTTAAACTAGTTAACTAATATGTCATTATATTACTTAGTTGCCGTCATTAAACCGAGTTGCATCGTAGTTTTATAAAATGTGGACAAGTGATCGTACAATAAGTAAATTTATGCAGTGTGCTGTTTAGCCACGCTCTTTACTAATTAAACATCAATCTATTGTTTTGAATTTTTCTACATGAATTTTTTAATAATAATAATTTTCTTTTATTATTGAAAGTTGACTATTATCTCTTGTAAATATATTGTTTCAAAAAACAAAAAAAAAGTATATTTGTACTATTAATCATACTTTTCTTTGTAATATTAATTACTTTTATTACAATATTTTGACAAAATAGAATAGTCATGACTCTTAAAAAGTTAAATTAGCAATTAGAAATGGGGAAAAAAAAAGTGTATAATGTTCATCTCTTAAACTTTTGGTTAAAACTTTAAGCAAGCTAATCGCAATCTTTAGATTTTAAGCTGAATTTTTGTTTATGCTTGAGATCAAATATTGAAGACAGCATGTACGTACGTATCACCATGCATAGCTATGAATTCATGTTGCAAAATATTTACGAAACCTGGATGTTTATGCAGCTGTAAGATATACTACATATTAACATGAAATTGACGAAACCTGGATGTTTATGCAGCTGAGCAATTGGGATTTGAAGATTATCCACTCGCATATGCTCAAGCAGGCGGTGAGGATATATTGAGAGGAGTAAATTATGCATCTGCTGCTGCTGGTATTAGAGAAGAAACTGGGCAGCAATTGGTAAGTCATCATCCTTTGATTTTGTGCTTATTTGAGATGAGCTAGTTGGAAAGATTAAAAGAAAATTACGTATTTCATCAAACTATGTTGTTATGTCATAAATTTAACATAGTTGGTCACAACTTTCAGTGGCTTTATATGGTAAACAATTAATAATATTAATAAAGAGTACGTAATTGATCAAGGCAAGACAATTAAAAATTACTCTTTGTTTAGTTGTTTTCTTTCTTGTTCCTTTTTTTTCTCACAGTATTTGGAAACGAACTTTGACCAGCCTAATTTTCGCTTTATATGTCAGTATAAACATTAAAGAAATCACTTTTATGAGAGTATATATGTCTGTAAATAAATTAGTAAATGATGATTTATAATATAAGATATGGTTCTTTATAAAATATTGAAAGTCCAAGTTTTTAAGTTTGATTATAAAAGTCAAAATAGGAAGAACACAAAAGAATAGAGTAAGTATTTTATAATGACATTAAATTTTGTGTACATATTAAAGTTTTATAATACAAATTATTGTTCTTTATAAGATAATAAATAGGACAATAGATTAGTCTAATATAATATGACTGATATAGAGGATGACATTAATGATACCTATAGTATAAGGGACATCTAACATGGCTAATATTATATGGGGTCACAACGTACACCTTTTAATATGCAAGTATAGATACATGTCTTTGTTATTGAAACCCTGAAATTTTAGAGCATAACTTAATCTTAACAAAATCTAATGTAGTATAACATAAAAGGGCAATAAATTAATTATAGGACATTCTTGTATTGATCAAAAATATAATATATATATTGTAGATCTTTTCTAAAGTTAACATTATATAGGTAGAGATGAATTTATGATACCCTGATAAGTTTGTTTAGGATATGATCTGACAGAAAACAATGTAAAATGGAACATGAAAAATTGCAGGGAGGCAGGATTAGTTTTGGAGGGCAAGTAAGGAATTACCAGAGCACAGTATCTCAAGTGGTACAAATACTAGGGGATGAAGACCAAGCTTCCAGTTATCTGAGCAGGTGCATTTACTCGATTGGACTGGGTAGCAACGATTACCTTAACAACTACTTCATGCCAATGTACTATCAAACTAGCCGCCAATACAACCCTCAGCAGTACGCTGACGTTCTTATTCAAGAGTACTCTCAGCACATTAGGGTCAGTTCTTTCACTTCCCCACATATTTTTTCTTAATCCCTTGGGTAAATGATAGATTATACTATAATATAATTCTGTGTTAATTAACAACAATGGTTTTTGTATTAAAAACACCAATGGAAAGAGATGCATTTAGTAAATGGGTTTGGATGGTTTTAATAATATTAACTTTTCGCTTTTTCATATGGTCTTACAGGAAATAAATGTTTGGTAAACGGTGTTTTAGTGGCTGATATAAATCCAAAATGTTCTAGTTTTACTAGTTCCTTTTTTGTTGGCTTTTGACTTTATATTTCATTTTTGGTAAAAAATTGTTGAAACGTGTATTTGGTTTTACAAAAAACAACCTATATAATATATATACTTCCTCCGTTTTTTCATGATCTTAAATAGAAAGTGAGGAGTTTTTAATAAAGGTAGAGAGAGAAAGTGGGTGATCACCACTTTTTGAATAAAAAAGGATTTGTTAAAGAAAAAGTATATGTATTTTAACAGAGAAGGTGGGGACCACCAACTTTTTAATACTCCATCCGTCCCATAATATAATGTTTATTTCTCATTTTTTACGAGAACTAAGGAAAGTGAAACATGAATGATAAACAATTAATGTTGTGGGAAAAAAGCTGATTTTAGGAGAGAGAATGGTGTATAATGGGTGAAAGAGCATTAAATATATGACTAATTCAACCATTAGGATTAATAAACAAAGAAAAAAACTATTTCCAAGGAGCAAATAAATGATGGTTGCATGGGTTTTTAGGCAAATCAAGGGAAATTATGGAATTAAAAAATAGAAACAAAAACAATATTTTGGGACATCCAAAATGGAATGCAAGCACTATATTATGGGACGGAGGGAGTAGTATTTTAAAATCTTTGTGGTAAAAAGTGATCCATTTATGGTATGTAGCATCTATTATGACATTTCCATTTAAGGAAATTCTAACATCTATAAAAAACACAGGAAGTATATAAGTAAACACAAATTCTTGGAAAAGACGGTCTCACGTTAGTCTTAACATGAGACCTGCCGAAATCCAAGAGATATATGTTTTTCAAAAACGGACCGCGTCTCACAAATTCTTACGATAATATTTTTTGCGAATTAGTTAATATTTTTGGCGAATTAGTTAAGTATTTTAGCACTATAGTTTAGAGTTGGTAATCTATATGTAGAATTACATTAGTTTTTAGTTAACATATCCAGTATATTAGTTAGTGTAGTTCTATAATTAGTTAAGATCTATTGAGCATTATTTACTTTCCAATATAAACGAAGACATAATTTTTTTTATAAATCTAAAATGTCAAATACAAAAGACAACCTGAAAAAAGAACTTAAAACAACCTATCATTTGGGAGTTTGGTTCTTGGAATTTATTTTTTTAGTCTTCTTAAAATTACTTTTCTTCCTTACACTTCTTCACTTTAATTTGTTTTTGCACGATCCAAGTCTAAAATAACCAATGTAGTTGTACTTTTTTTTTTTACAATGTTTCAACCATTACTATTAATTACAAAATGAAATACAAGCTAGAGCATTTAGCCCATTGGATCTTACTGTAACTTTAAGATCCTGGGTACTACCAACACTTTTTTTACTAACTTTAACAAAGCATAAGACTAAGAAACATAAAAAGCCATAGCTAAAAAGGATATTCTTTTGGCTTGGAGAACTTGAGTGGTTGGACTTGAGTGTGGACTTATCTTCTTCTACCCATTTACACAATGAGCAGACCTTTGCAGCTGGAATACACCGGAGATTTGATTGTTGTGAGCTCGAACCGTTATCATGTCTGGATTGCCAACATGATACCTGCGAATTTGGAAATTCGCCAACTGAGGAGTCCCAAGGATACGGAAGTATGAGAACTTCCTGGAAACCTATGAAATTTGAAGTTTAAGTCATCTCTTCAAATGACTCCAAACAATGGATATTGGACAAACCCTCCAAAGTGGGATGTCGATATCTCATGGAGGAATTTTCTTCCCTCAACCATTGAGGTTGGGGAGCCTCCGTCTTCAAGATATAGATTTTGAAAGAGGTAACCAACGAGGTTACCAAAGAAACGGGGATGGCTTTCAATTTGCCATCCTCCACAATCCAACGATTTCCTGAATTTCCTCCTAAATTCATGAGAAATGGGGCAAATTCAGGAAATAACTTCCAATATTGGAAGCCAACTCTAAAGCTACAAAACTTCCAACTTTCTCAATGACGTCATAGGTAATACTCCCAAACCTAAACATTAGAATTTGGAACCTATGAGTTTTACTCCTTATTCCATGACAACTCCAAAACCACACCCAAATAGAAATCCATACCCACTTACCACTACAACCAAGCTCAAGAAATTGAAAATCTCCAAGACTAAAAGAGGACCGCAACAAACTAAAATACAACAAAAACAAGAACTAAAGTAAGCATGACCAAGGGGGAGGGGGAGCCCTAAACGAGACCAGGGGGGTTGGGGAGGGGAAGCCCAAGACGAGACTAGGGGGACGGGGAGGGGGAGCCCGTAACCGGAATACTTAAACTGCTAGGGGAGGGGGAACTCGACGATGGGGACGAGGGAGGGGGAAGCCCAATTAACACCAAACAGGAAAGAGGAAAAACGACGCTGGGGACAAGGGAGGGGGAAGCCCAACTAATAACAGACAGGGGAGGGGAAGGGAAGACAGATGGACGAAACCGGGGAGGGGGAAGGGATACCCGACGCGGTGACAGAGGAGGAAGGCCGAAAACTTCCAGGCGCTTCACTAAGGGGTAACTCGACACTGGGGATCAAGGGAGGGGGAAGCCCAAATAACAAATGCATGGGAGGGGAAAGGGATGCTCGCCTGAGAAAGTAAAGCAAGAAATAGAAACGAAAGAAAAGGAGATTAAAAAGCAAGGAATATCGCCGGAGAACCCGCCGGAGAGCTATGCGGCGCCGGAACTCCGGCGAGTCCCTAGGGTTAGTCAAGGGTTTGTGTTTAGAGAGAAGGCATAGGATTTATTGTAGAGAGACATTAAATTTCCTAGTGCAATTTATGTAGTTGTACTTGATGAACATTGTTCTTCTATAATTAGTTTTGTAGTTAAGACTTTGGTTATACTTGCAGCAGTGTTCTTGTAGACTTCTTGCAGTACCTTTCTTGCATCTTCATTATCTTGACTTTTGAGAATAAGATTGTAGAACTTTCTTGCGGTTTCATATCTCCATGGGGTTACGTTGTTTGTAACTGCTCTAGAGATTTCTCTATCCATTTTTGTATTCCACACTTCGCTCTTTACAAATCTAGTCTAACTTTTGCAATACCAATTTAGTATTGTTGTGATTGATTAAAAAAAAAGATGCGTTATAATCTGGTTTTTATGATATAACTAATATAATTCAGCACTTAACTAATATATACTTCACCGCTTAACTAATATATTCAGCACTTAACTAATTCATCCAAAAGCAATTTAAGGCTAGTATAACTAATATGTCCAAGCGCTTAACTAATCCCGGTGCTGGTTGATGCACGCGCGTGATGTCAGTACAACATCAACTGGTCTCACGTTAACACTAACGTGAGACCGTCTCTTGAAAAACGGACTCATAAGTAAATATTGGTTGAATCAGCCAAAACAACAAATTAGTAAACATCTACATTAATTATGTGCATCTAATCAATATATGTGATATTTAATTTAAAATTTTAATTCAAGGAAATTAGCTAATATGTATTTCATCATTCTTGTTAACAATATTGACTTTTACATCTTTAACATATACGCTAATGATCATTGTATTTAGTAACATCAAGGTTATTTGAAATATCTAAATTGGAGTTACTAACTCGAAAAAGTAAACTACTGTACTACTATGGAACTAACTATAGAGGGATTGTCGGTGCCCGGTGGATTGTTTTGGGATGAAGAGTACTATCCTATATCATGTCGTTTTCGTCTATTAAAAGTTGGCCTACAATTGACATGTTTTGAAAATAAATTAATAGTTTTGAACAATATTCTTCAACTAGAAATTTCGAAAATTCCACTTGGTCCAATTTGAAGCCAGTCCATATAAGGATAATATACATATTTTTCCCAAACAAACTTCACATCCTAATTAATACTTCTTGTGTTCCTTAGCAATTAATGCTTCAACGACTAATAATTGTAATTACCATTCATTTTAGAATACATTTTTACTCATATTGCCAACCTGGAATTTTGCGAAAAAAAACTTATTACTTTCCTTTTTATGGGCAAGAACATATCTTTACGCTTTAAAAGATTTTACATTAGAGAATATTTTACCACATACAAGTTTGACAGTATTCCATCCTAAAACCAATTGGTAATAGAAGGAGTAATCCATTAAGCTTATATGTTAGTCATCCTCTCTCTCTTTCTTCAATGTGGGACAAGCTCACATATGGGTTAATACCTTAACCGTTCAACCATTGGTATTATTTTTTTTATCTTTTCTCGATATAATATCTTTCAAACGGCCATTTCGTACTCCTTGGTTAATCTCAGTACAAAATCAAATTGATTCAGTTATTTTGAGACTGACTGGGTTGTTTATAAATATGATTAGTGATTACAATAATGTATGTGTAAGAATACATAAGTTGTAAAGCATTAATTGAAGCTGAGACATCCATTCACTTGAAACGCAAGAAAAAAACTGAAACTGAATTTCTTCCGTTTTTTGTTTTTCCTTTTCCTGTTTTGGGCATAAATAATAAAGCTGAACTACGGTTTGTATTGCAGTCACTATACAATTATGGGGCGAAGAAATTTGCATTGATAGGAATAGGACAGATCGGATGCAGCCCAAACCAGCTGGCCCAAAGAAGCCCAGATGGAGCAACATGTGATGATACGGTCAACTCAGCTAATCGGATCTTCAATTCCGGGCTTAGGTCTTTGGTCCAGCAGCTCAACAATGAGTTATCTGATGCCAGATTTGTTTACATCAATGTTTACGACATGTTCCAAGACTTGATTGACAATCCTTCTAATTATGGTACACTTTTATAAACTCGGGTTAATTGATATGAATAATTTCAAGTTTTAGCTAATCTTGCTTTCGATAATTTTATTGAAGAATTTTTTTTAATAGGATCCAAAATTAATTAGTAATTAACTTAAACTTAGCTCTCATTTATTATAAATGAAAATGTTTCGTTTTGTTCTTTGTGTTTTGTTTTGTGGGTTAAATTTGAGTATCTTAAGTTATAGAAATATACATAATCACTTCAAGTTTTTAACAACATTAAATTATCCAAAATAATGTAGGTAGATTAAAGAACAATTTGCATCAATAGAAGATTGATATATATTTCGAAGATTTTAGGAAAAATTAACCTGAATAATCCCATCTTATATGTCTTCTTCAAAATAATCCCAACTTTAGGGTTGTCTTCTCAAATTAATCCAAACTCTTATATTTCTTGCCGTCACTAAACCATTTTGGATCTATTGTGTATATGAAAAGTGATAGTTCGGATTATTTTGAGAAGCTTACACCGTAAAATTGGGATTATCACAAAGATAATCCAAAGTTGAGATTATTTTGGGAAGATTGAATGAAAAGTTGGGATTATCTATGTCAATTATTCCAAGATTTTATTCCCCTATACAAGAATATAAATGAATATTTCACAAATCATTAACAAATTAAAAAAAAATTAATAGAGAGTGACATGAGCCAACCATTATTACATTAGTATTAATAATGACGTTAATTTGCCCCTCAAAAAAAAATTTGGATGATGTTTGTGGTTTTTCGTTTTTGTTCCTTTTGGTCCCGCTACCTACTTAAGAAATAACATTTCGTACTATTCTGCTAATGCACCTTCCAATTTTGGAACTATTACTAAATAATCTAAGATTGGGATGATTAAACTATGCTCAACCTGGGTGCAGGTTTCAGAGTGACAAATGCTGGGTGTTGTGGAGTAGGAAGGAACAATGGTCAAATTACATGTTTGCCCTTGCAAACACCATGCCCAAACAGAGATGAATATGTGTTTTGGGATGCATTCCATCCTGGGGAGGCAGCCAACGTGATAATAGGGAGGAGGTCATACAGTGCGCAATCGTCATCTGATGCATATCCCTTCGACATTCAAAGGCTAGCACAAATTTAACGACTAAAATAAATTCATATACAAAAGGCTGCATTTCCAAGTTGTTGAGAAGAGGGTACAAGATTTCGTAGTTACGTTGGTTCTTCAAAGAAAAGAATTCTTGTTTTTTGTGTGTGTGTTTTTTTTTCTGTAAGTTATAAAGATTATAGACATGTCTACTTATTAATATTGTGGTTTAATTTGTACAATACAATGACAAAACTTACTGTTTAAAGTTGCTGGTTCAAAGTGGAACCTCTTCATATATGATTGATGCGTTAAATGTGTCCCTGAGATCAAGTACTATTAGTAACTTTGTAATTTGGGATTTTTGGCTATTTCAAGTGCTAATATTTACTGGCTTTCTTTTGTTACATGGTGCCATAATTTATCTTTTCCTTATTTTAATTTTTTTTGAAAGGATTTCCTTCTTTTAATTGATTGTCTCAAATTTGATAAATTTAATACATAAGTGTATTAAAAATATGCTAGTATTGGTATGATTTGAGCAAATTCGTTATTCCAACATAAGCGTATGAACAAGGAAAATGAAAATTTTCAAGTTCCCCAAAAAGTACTTAATATCAGCGGTTGATTCACGAAAAAGAGCTCAACACATCTTTCATAGATCGAAATCTAAATCTGAAACTTAATTAACAGTTCCAAGTGAGGAAGTCCCTTAATTTTCATGAACAATCAACAAATAGTTTAAATAACTCGCTAGAGCAAAGCATCCTGATATTGCTAATTAGAACAGAAGTTCCTAAACTCCCACGAAGCCTAACTTGTGAGATAAGAGTTGGTGTAGAACAATACCCAAAGCCATAGTCATTGTTGTTGGAAATTCAACAATGCTCAAAGAAAAATCCTACAAAGTAGGAGAAAAATCATTTATCTCACATGGATGAAAAAGCAAGCATCTCCTTTGTCTAAATATGAAAGTTCATTAGAATATCGTGGTAAAGGACTACAAAAAATTGGTAAACCACACATGAATGCGCCGTCCAGGCAGGACTTGTGGCATGTGCGGGGAGCTGTGGGTTTGTGGTTCGTTTTGGACCCCAATCATTTTGGTTAACGCTAATAGTAAGGATCTTGCCTTATCGTTATTAGCGAGAATACGTAGCTGTTACTTGCGAGATTCTCACCTTGCTAGTTGATTGCTTCCCTGATTTCCTCCCCTAACTTCAAAGATTTTCCATTGGCTTGCTGATCTTATATATAAAAGGCTTCTCCCTTCATCAGTTAATACACATAAAAACCGAAACACTCATCACACAAAATACTCCCTTCTTTAACATTGGGCAAATTATGATCTCCATATGTTGTTTATGAGCGCACACAAACCGGGAAGCCTAATTGCAAGGATCTTGCCTTGCCATTATCAGCGAGGATACCTGGCCATTACTTGCGAGATTCTCGCCTTGCTGGTTGATTGCTTCCCTGATTTCCTCTCTATAGGCGTAGGAGATCTGGATAGGTAGAGAGATAGAATGATTAGGAATAGATAGATTGATTTTCGAAAACTATTTTTGGTAAATAAATCGGGGTCCGCAAGTGAAATCCGTAGATTACAACTTTTCGGGACTTAGGAGGAACCACCACATATATAGGAATCCCCCACTTTGGGTAAGCTTGTATTGAATTAGGCATTTTGAGCCTAGATTGGAATCTACTTGATCTATCTTGAATATTCAGAGTTCTTCACTGGGGATTCTTTTTTGGGGAGTTGATATAGGCAAAGTAAGATATCGCTAGAGACCATGAAAATGTCGGAGAGTCCTTCAGGGAAAAGGAGAGCTTGGATTGAAAAATAAAAAGTTTAACTTTGTTACTCATATAAATGTAGGTGGGAAAAAGCTTTGACGTGGCTAGGTTCAGACTCGAGTCTATGTCGGGATCTAGAAAGAGCATGCTTCTGAATTCTAGAAAGTCAAATTATTTGACCTTGATTAATTTATTTTATTGAAGCGGTCAGACCTCGAGATGAGGATTCCTACGTATCCTTGCGGAATCAGACCATTCGTAGTTCTGGATCTGATTTTTTTTGTGCCCTAACTTTTGCCTAGGCAGCCCTTTCGGGTTTTCAACCTAGCGGGCTTGCACATACCATGGAGAAGGAGTTAGGGTTGATGAAAGGTTGAAAGGTTTAAGGCTTGAGGTTTTGATGAAGGTTTAATTGGCTGGGCTAAGGTAGGATCATAGATTTGGATTATATGGGTTAGTGTTTGATGAATTGAAGGATTTGAATGAGGGATAGAACTTATGTGCAAGCCCCCTAGCTTGACTTTTTATTTCTTTGCCTTTGGCTTTTTCTTTTTGTCATGTGCGTTTTCTTTTGCTTTTTTTTCCGCACTTCGGATTTATTCACTTTTATTTTTATTTTTGCCAGGCATTGATTTTTTACTTTTTTTTATGTAGTAAGGCTTGCGCACGAGTTTTTAGTTTAGGATATTGGAAGGCTTGAAGGTTATTTTATGGAGCTTTGATTTTAAAAGGTTATATGGCTAAGGATTATGGAGATAATGGTTCATTGGATTTTTATTTTTTAGTTGCATGGAGATGGTTTATGGATGATGGTTTTTTGGAATGATGGAAGGAAGAGGGGAATAACTCCTAATCCAAACTATGGCCATTTTTTTATTTTGTATTTTTTATTATTATTAATCAAGGTCTTTTAGACACAATTTGATTTGAGTTCCATCATCGAATTCGAAGCATATATGATGGTGAAAGGCCAATGAAAATAAAAAGAAAAATAAAATGAAATGAAAATGGAAATGCTATAATAGATGAAGTCCTATAGTGACATAGACTCGATAGGAAAGGACAAAAATGGCTTAGGGTAAGGACTCTCTCGACTCATCCTAGGAAACCAAAAATAAAAGACCAAGCCTTTGAATTTTTGATACACCGCACAAAAGGCACTAGAGGAAAAAGCCTAAGGGTTGCGGTCAAAAGTGGCCTAAGGGCTGCGTTTTTTGACCACAACACCTAGAGTAGCAGCCCTTAACATCTAGGAAGGGTTGCGGTTATGAACCGCAGCCCTTGGCGAAATAAGGGTTGCGGTCGTAGGGAAACCGCATCCCTTGGCCAAATAAGGGCTGCGGTTAATAGGGAAAACCGCAGCCCTTGGTGAAGTTAGGGCTGCGGTTTTCCCTATTAACCGAGCCCTTGTGTAATTTTTTTTTTTTAAATTCAGCTATATTATATATGCTCGTTCCCCCGTGTCGCCGGTTCCCTTGTGTTCGTCGCTTTGCTTTGTACCATATTACCAACCTCATAATGCATATAGAGTTCCCAATTATGTAATAATATATATATATAATAATAATAATGTTAAAGAGTACATATTAAGGCAAAAATTATATTAATTCTAATACTAAAAGCTACATTAACGCAACCAAATAGCTAATAGCTCTAGCTAGTTATTGCAAAATCCTAACCAATGTATCATAGACAATCTTCACAAAATGTAGCTTGCCAACTTGTTTCGAACTTCATCCAATTCTTCAATTGTGAATTCATCCAACCTTGGTGCGTCGTTATCCATGTAAACCTTGCAATAATATGAATATAATAAATTAATAAGATCAAGTCAAACATTTACAATATATAATAGCAACTAACTCTTGCAATTAGCTAAACAACCAATTTTCGAGTTGATTTTGTCGATTTTTGTGAATTTGAGCTATTTTACTTGCCAAAACTAACTACATTTTACATATAGGAGCAAAAATAACACACACCACTTACTTTATGCATACTTGAAGTGTTAATGTCAAATTTAGGTGCAAAAGATTAGAAGTACAATTTTTAGGTTCGTTTTAGGGTCGATTTTTGTGAATTTGAGCTATTTCACTTCCCAAAACCAACTTCATCTTACATATAGGAGCAAAACTAACACACACCACTTACTTTATGCATACTTGAAGTGTTAATGTGAAATTTAGGAGCAAAAGATTAGAGTTCAAGTTTTGGGTTCGTTTGGTCGATTTTGGTGAAAAATCCAATTTCTCACCCAAAATGAACTTACTATTGCAACTACAACTAAACCAAACATATATCACTTAATCTATACATATTTGAACTATATATGTCAATTTTAGTTGGAATTGGTGAAAGTACCAAGTTTCGGGATGATTTTTTCGATTTTTGTGAATTTGAGCTATTTTACTTCCCAAAACTAACTAAATGCTACATATAGGAGCACAACTAACACACACCACTTACTTTATGCATACTTGAAGTGTTAATGTCAAATTTAGGAGCAAAAGATTAGAGTTCAAGTTTTGGGTTCGTTTCGGGGTCGATTTTGGTGAAAAATCCAATTTCTCACCCAAAATGAACTTACTATTGCAACTACAACTAAACCAAACATATATCACTTAATCTATACATATTTGAACTATATATGTCAATTTTAGTTGGAATTGGTGAAAGTACCAAGTTTCGGGTTGATTTTTTGGATTTTTGTGAATTTGAGCTATTTTACTTCCCAAAACTAACTAAATGTTACATATAGGAGCACAACTAACACACACCACTTACTTTATGCATACTTGAAGTGTTAATGTCAAATTTAGGAGCAAAAGATTAGAGTTCAAGTTTTGGGTTCATTTCGGGGTCGAGTTTGGTGAAAAATCCAATTTCTCACCCAAAATGAACTTACTATTGCAACTACAACTAAACCAAACATATCTCGCTTAATCTATACATATTTGAACTATATATGTCACTTTTAGTTGGAATTGGTGAAAGTACCAAGTTTCGGGTTGATTTTGTCGATTTTTGTGACTTTGAGTTATTTTACTTCCCAAAACTAACTACATGTAATATATAGGAGCAAAACTAAAACACACCACATACTTTATGCGTACTTGAAGTTTTAATGTCAAATTTAGTAGCAAAAGATTAGAGTTCAAGTTTTGGGTTCATTTCGGGGTCGATTTTGGTGAAAAATTCAATTTCTCACCCAAAATGAACTTACTATTGCAACTACAACTAAACCAAACATATCTCACTTAATCTATACATATTTGAACTATATATGTCAATTTTAGTTGAAATTGGTGAATGTACCAAGTTTCGGGTTGATTTTGTCGATTTTTGTGAATTTAAGCTACTTTACTTCCCAAAACTAACTACATGTTATATATAGGAGCACAACTAACACACACCACTTAATTTATGCATACTTGAAGTGTTAATGTCAAATTTTGGTGCAAAAGATTAGAAGTTCAATTTTTAAGTTCGTTTTGGGGTCGATTTTTGTGAATTTGAGCTATTTCACTTCCCAAAACTAACTACATCTTACATATAGGAGAAAAACTAACACACACCACTTACTTTATGCATACTTGAAGTGTTAATGTCAAATTTAGGAGCAAAAGATTAGAGTTCAAGTTTTGGGTTAGTTTCGGGGTCGATTATGGTTAATTTATGCTACAATTGGTTTCCAAAATAAACTAATTCTTACCTATCAATTTAATCTAAATTAAATAAACTAATTAGTTACATAGCTTTTGAAGATAATCGATGTCAGTGCAACGGTTGACTATATCAAACATGTACCTCAGCACGTAATAGCCACAATCAACACCATTCTTTTGTTGCGGACACTAAAATTCACCAAATTTAAACATCTAAAAACATTCATGTTAAATTTAGAGTATATGAAAATAAATGGTTCAACATAAGATTCACCAAAGTAGTTACCTCAACTGATATCCAAAGAGGGGCTTTTCCTAATCGAAGTCCAAGTCCACAATGATGCTTCATCACACTACAACAAGACATTATATGATGTTTATTTTATATATATATATATATATATATATATATATATATATATATATATATATATATATATATATATATATATATATATATATATATATATATATATATATATATATATATATATATATATATATATATATATATATATGTGCAATATTAGGTACACATATTGTTCTAGTTAAGTTACCTATTCAATAGTGACTTGACTAGTAAGGTCCGTGGTGGTTGTCGACGAAGAGAATCAAAGTGGTAGACGTGATTATTTGACAAATATATCACAATGAGCGTCCAATGGAGACTACATAAGGAAATAATATAAAGTTACTTATTCAACAATTCGGTGAATTTTGTTATCGATATATGGAACAAGAATGAACTTCTCTCCTAAACAAGGAAATAAAGTTATAGAAAATAAAGTAAAGCATCAAGTTTGGTGTAACAAGCTTACGTTTCAATATATGGAACAAGGATGAACTTTTCTTCTAACCGATGTGATTGTTTGAAACTAGTATTGAGTTATTCTTTCACATCGGCTTTGTTTTTTAAACAATTGTCATCTCGCATCATACTTGGACATAACCAACCAATCTTTGTCTCACTCATTTTTTCCTTCAATTCAGTACACAATAACCTGAGAAAGCATATAATAAAAAGTAAACATACTTATCATGGAAGTTGAAAACTATTTTAAACTTGTAAAGCAAGATATGTATCACCTCATGAAAGCTTGTATCATTGTTCCACTCAACATTTCCCCACATAAGAATTCTTTAACATCGTCTTTGGAAATCCATGTAGATGACTCATCAGTGTAGCTGAATCGTTCCTTCCCCAAAGGAACTTGTATTGGAGTATTCTTGGGCAAATCGCTAACGCACTCATGCAACCAATAACATGCCTTAGTAAGGCCTCGCACCACCAACGGCTCGAGAAGTGGATTGTTTGACATACTAACTTGGTCATCGATCACATTTGGTTCACTTTCATCACGTCCAATTGCCTCCTTAACCATGTTGTTGGGTGAACCGACCTTTTTAGCCTTCTTGTCATGTGAACCAGCCTTCCTTGAAACCTAGTAAAAAGTAAAAATAAGAATATTACTAATTATTATATGACATAGAAAAGTAATATCATCGGAGTTGATTATTACATAAATTCACGCATATATATATGTATGTTTATCGGTGTACCTCATCTGAAAATCGCACCCATGCACGCGGCCACATAACATAACTACCATGGGCGTCACTCAGTGTATGTAGACTAACCTCCGATTTTGGCATCGGAAGACCTAAGTCTTCAAAACCAGGCTCAATGTAGTCGATGCTCACCACATAGTGATCATTGTTCACTATCTAATGATGCACTCGTACTCGATCACCAGGAGGTTGTGCATGGCCACTAGCTACCACAATCAGACTATCAGAATCATTTTCTTGAACTAATAGTCGGCATGGGGTCTCCTCCTTTGAATCAAAACAAGTCATTAATAGTTAAGCGATGAAACAACATTACAGTTAGAATTGCTTGCACTTAGGGACAATATATAGTTGTTTAATAAAGTAAAGTGATTAAGCGTGATAAATTAAACCAAATAAAGTGATTACCTTCAACTCGGGTATTGGTGGATCAGGTGCTAGTATCGTTTGATTATCCGATGTTTGTGGAACACCGATCGACTGGCTAGATGGAACATCACTACCTTTCTTCAATGGGAAGGTCGGTAAACCCATTTGCTCCATCATGGCATTGAAGTTATGTGTCATCTCCTCTCTAAGCTCCTCCCGAATTGCAGATTTGATAGCCTCCACATCTACCGACACCGAATTCACACTACTCGCACTTGATTTTGACGTTGTGGTGTATTGTTCACCATATACCTTTCGCACGCCGAGGCGGACACCTTCTACGCCCCTCACACGACCACTATGGTCCTTTCCTAGAGTTTCGTGCAAAGCATCCATGTGTGTGGTAGGAGTGAAATCACCGGTTGCCTCCTTTTCCTTTAATCCGATCTAGAAATTAAACAACAAGAGACAATTGAACGTTAAAATTAAAAAAAAAAAACAAAACCTACCTCCGAAGAAGTTGCCAGCACTATTGCGGGGGGTTGTGCAAGGCGGGGGAGCGGGGGGCTGTGCAAGGGGGGAGCGGGGGGCTGTGCAAGGGGGGGGAACGGGAGGCTCGAAATATACAAAAAGACATAAAACGCCGAAATAGGCCTAAAATGATATTTATTTTCCCGAAATCCAACCATCAACAAAGTAGCTCGTATAAATCTACTTAATAGCAACATTGTAGGTTATATGATCATATTCCACAACAAATTGGAGTAACATGACTCGAAATACACGAAAATGACATGAAACGGTCGAAATAGGCTTAAAATGACGTTTACTTTCCCGAAATCCAACCAACAACAAAGTAGCACCTATAAATCTACTTAGTAGTCGTATTTTATGCAATATTACCACATGCAACAAGAAATTTGAGTCACATGACTCGAAATACACGAAAATGACATGAAATGGCCGAAATAGGTTTAAAACGACGTTTACTTTCCCGAAATCCAACCAACAACAAAGTAGCACCTATAAATCAACTTAGTAGTCGTATTTTTATGCAATATTACCACATGCAACAAGAAATTGGAGTCACATGACTCGAAATACACGAAAATGACATGAAACGGTCGAAATAGGCTTAAAATGACGTTTACACTCCCAAAATCCAACCAACGACAAAGTAGCTCCTATAAATCTACTTGGTAGTCGTATTTTTATGCAATATTATCACATTCAACAAGAAATTGGAGTCACATGACTCGAAATACACGAAAATGACATGAAACAGACGAAATAGGCTTAAAATGACGTTTACTTTCCCGAAATCCAACCAACAACAAAGTAGCACCTATAAATCTACTTAGCAGTCGTATTTTATGAAATATTATTACATTCAACAAGAAATTGGAGTCACATGACTTGAAATACACGAAAATGACATGAAACGGACGAAATAGGCCTAAAATGACCCTTACTTTCCCGAAATCCAACCAACAACAAAGTAGCACCTATAAATCTACTTAATAGTCGTATTTTATGCAATATTATTACATTCAACAAGAAATTGGAGTCACATGACTCGAAATACACGAAAATGACATGAAACGGACGAAATAGGCCTAAAATGACCCTTACTTTCCCGAAATCTAACCAACAACAAAGTAGCACCTATAAATCTACTTAGTAGTCGTATTTTTTGCTATATTATCATATTCAACAAGAAAATTGAGTCAGATGACTCGAAATATATGAAAATGACATGAAATGGACGAAATAGAGATAAACCCGAGTATATGTCTCATGATTTGTTGACCTTCCGCCGTTTCTTAGGAGTTTCAACATGTATCCCTTTCGTGTGATCAACACGCATATAGTTCTCAGACATATTTACATCATCTTCCACGCTATTTTCAGGATAGGTAAAAGTTGGGATGATCTCAAATGCATCATACTCTTCCTCATCCTCAACATCACCAATGCCCAGGATACTCCTTTTGCCAGGTACAACAATTGACCACTTATTATCAGCAGGATCAGTTACATAGAATACTTGTTTAGCTTGTGATGCAAGTATAAATGGCTCTTCAGTTTCACGTAGACGACCCATGTCCACAAAAGTGAATCCGCAAGGATCATCTTTTTTTACGCAACGTTGATTATCATCAACCCACTTGCAACAAAAGAGGCAAATATGAAAAGCTGAGTAGTCAAGCTCCCATATTTCTTGAATTCGCCCATAATAGTTGGTGGCAACAAGAATGGGAGACTTATCTTTCGAGCTTGCGTATTGTGTAGATGACGCCACAAGTGAAACACCACTATTCTGTCGCGATGTCGACTTAAAATCTTGACGTTCAGTCCAAAACGTATACCCGTTAATATCATAACCCTCATAAGAGTGTACAGATTCACAGGGACCAAATGCTAACCACTTGACTGTTTTAGAATCATTTTCATCTAAATCCTTCACTACTCGATGATGAAACCAATCAATGAACGTCTTATTATGCATTCGCGTCAATGCCCTTATTCCTTTTCCAGGGTTGCTAACACGTAATTCCCCCAAATGCTCATTTAAAAAAGGATGGACAGCTGCTACGTGATGCAACATAAATAAGTGAGCTTGTGTACGCTTGTCGATAGAAGGTGAGATCAATTTTGAGCCAATCGTACCCTTTCCCTCGAGTCTGCCCTCGTGTCGAGATATCGGAACGCCAATAGGATTAACACCAGCAAAATACTCAGCCACAAAATTACTGACCTCTTCAGCCACAATCCCTTGAATAATGCTACCTTCTGCTTGTGTAAGATTTCGAACTTTATCCTTCAAAGCACCCATATATCTCTTAAAAGGATAGCGCCACCTCAAAAACACTGGACCACACAACTTAATTTCTCGAACTAGATGGACAATGAGATGCACCATAATGTCAAAGAATGCAGGGGGGAAAATCATCTCTAATTTGCATAAAGTTTCAACTATTCTAGCCTGCAAGTCATCGAGTGTCGACGGTTGTAGCACTTTGCTGCATATTGTATGAAAAAATGAACAAAGTTCTGTAATGGTGTGTCTCACATGCTTTGGAAGTATCCCACGAATTGCAATCGGTAAGAATACTTGCATCATGACATGACAATCGTGAGATTTCAAACTCGATAACTTCAACTCACCATTTAAGGTAACAAATCGCTTCATATTCGATGAGTACCCAGTTGGAACCTTAATGCCATACAATGACTCGCAAAAAATCCGTTTCTCAGCTCTCGACAGCGTGTAGCAAGCTGGTGGCAAATAATTCTTCTCCAAATCATCCACCTTCTTTTTTCTTTTCCCAGTTTCCTTATCAACCCTTTCCTCCACTACTTTATTTTTCCTTCCGTCCCTTTTTTGAGCCCACAACTCTGGTCGAAGCTTATTTTTTTCCAAGTGAAGACGTGACGCTTTAACATCCTTTGTATTACCCGTAATATTCATAAGTGTCGCAAGAATTGCATCACAAACATTCTTCTCTATGTGCATGACATCCAAACAATGTCTGACCTTTAAATCTTTCCAATATGGGAGTTTCCAAAAAATAGACTCCTTTTTCCATAATCCTGTAGTTCCATCAACGTCGCTCGTAGGTTTACCATAGATCGTTTCAATGCCCTTAACCTGATTATAAACTTCAGTACTAGTTAATGGTCTACGAGCAACTTCCTCTTCAACCGTCCCATCGAAGGCCTTTTTCTTAAACCGATAGGGATGGTCGCGTCTGAGGAGCCTTCGTGTGCGCATATAGACATGTTTGCAGCCCTTAATGTGTGTAGACTTCATGTCATCTATACAAATCGGGCACGGTTTTTTTCCTTTGGTTTTATACCCAGATAAGTTCCCATAAGCTGGAAAGTCGTTCATTGTACAGAAAAGCATGGCACGCAGAGTGAACATCACATTAGCATACGCATTAAATACCGACACTCCTTCGTTCCACATCTTCTGTAAATCTTCAACAAGTGGTTGGAGGTATACATCTATGTCATTTCCAGGTTGTTTCGGCCCCGATATGAGAAGCGACAACATGATGTACTTGCGTTTCATGCACAACCAAGGAGGCAAGTTATTAATCACTAAAACTACTGGCCATGTACGATGCAGAGAACTAAGATTGCCAAAGGGGTTCATGCCATCCGTACATAATCCATGCCTCAAATTCCTATCCTCGTTACCAAACGGCTTATGCACCCTATTGATACTTTTCCACTCAGGGGAATCAGCCGGATGCTTCAACAAACCGTCTTTCTTCCTACGATCTGCATGCCACCGCAAATTCTTTGCATCTTTTTTTACTGAGAACATGCTCTTAAATCTAGGTATTATGGGAAGATACTACAGTACCTTAGCTGGTGGTCCTTCACTACCCCCAGCTCCTTCACGCCTGTACCTTGACAATCCACAACGTGGACACTCATCTAAATGCTCATACTCACTACGATAAAGCACACAATCGTTTGGACAAGCATGTATCCTCTGGTACTCTAAATCGAAAGGACACATGAGTTTCTTAGCATAATAGTTCGACTTTGGCAGTTCATTTCCATCAGGGAGCATATCAGCTAAAACTTCCAACAACGACGTGAAACTGCAATCCGTCCAACCTGCTTTCGACTTAATATTGAAGAGTGTTACCACAGCGGAAAGTTTGGTGTACTTTGTACAACCTGGATACAATGGCCTTTTAGCAGCCTCAGGCATAGACTCAAACATACGAGGTCGTTTACGAGACTGATCTTCAACCTCTTGTATCATCTCGTCTACCCGATCTCTATCATCATCCCCATATTCATCATCCCCATACTCATCATCCTCGAAATCATCACTTAATCTATCCTTCTCCTCTTCACATATATCGTTCATTATCCTACAGCTTCTTGCATATCTCCCCTCCTCACCATGCCAAACCCATACGTGGTATTGAGGCCTAAACCCACGACGAAAGACATGCTCCCTAAGCAAATGAATACTACTAACCTTGCTCACATTTCCACAATCTAAACAAGGACAATAAAAGTCAACTGCTCCAGAAGATGCTTGGTATTCTAATGCAGATTTACAAAATTCTGAGACCCCATTCACAAACTCAATCGATTCACGGCTACCATACATCCAAGTACGATCCATCTCATTCACGAAAACCTCTAATTAAACACAACCAATTATAAGTATCAATCATATAAGCACATTCACATGCAAGACAATCACATATTGAAAACACGCACATATAAATGGAGGCTAAAAGAGTCACATGTGCAAATGTATGCACGCATCCGAAGGTCCTTATCACTCCAACCTAACCCATCCTTGGACGTTTAATCTCACTAGTGAATATATGCCAACTTTTCAATTCTAAGGAAAATCCGGCAGCATTTCCCTACAGTTCTCCAAGTGCACAATGTAGATAATTGATTATCTACATATGTACACAGAGAACAATGTAGAGAAACGACAAGCCAAGACTTTCCTTAGAATTGAAAAGAAGACATACATTCACCACCTAAGTGAGATCAAACGTCCAAGGACAGTCCCAAACAGGGGACTATTCAAGACTTACTCCTAATGAGTAAGTCTTGAACGGGTATCTATGCATATGATTGATGATGATGATTCATATAACTTATACATTTCATAGCTTAATTAAATTATTTTCATCCAATCTCATATCAAGAAATATACATACACATAAATTGAATCTACATATATACACAATAAATGAAGATATATAATGAATTGTCTTTATCATAAATACATACCAATAACAACTAATATGGAGATCGATCTCTATATATACTCTGCACTATCTCCTAGTTGATTTGCCGCTTCCAATATGCTAATATCTAAGACACATAAAACCGAAAAAATTATTAGCATATAGTAAATGCAAATTGCATATTATAATAAGAAACACATTACAACTAACTTTTCTCATTTAAACTATTAACAAATTATAAATGAAATATGTTCGCATTAAACTAAGTTAATAGCTAATGTAGCTCATCAAATAATTCAAACAATCATAAAAATAACAAAATCCCAATAATTCACTAGTTTCAAATTAAATTGAGAAAATTGCAAACCTAGCTATAGGACGCAGTGGTGGTAGCTGGCCCAGGGTAGTGGCACGCGACTGCGTGAGAAAGGGTGGGTGGCGCGCAGGTGAGTGGCGCACAGGTGGCAGGCGCTCAGGTGGTTGGTGCGCAACGGAGGGTGGCGCTCAGGTGGTTTTCGGCAATGCAACGTTGCTGAGTGGGGAGGAACTCGCCGCTACACGTGGCGTTTCGCTTTTACGTGGTGCGGTGGGGGTGGTGCGTAGGAGGGTGGTGCGCACAGGAGGGTGGCGTTCAGGAGGGTGGTTCAATTCACAAGGTTAGAGCACTCAGGAACTCGCTGCTGCGTGGAGAGGAGAGGGAGTGAATGAAAATTAAATGTGTGGAGGGAAGAAATTAATGAGCGCAGTTAGTTTGGGGAAAAAAATAAAACAAAGAGCTGCGGTTGAGTGGTAAACCACAACCCTTCCTTTAAGGGTTGCGGTCAGGCCCAAAACCGCAACCCATTATTGCACGAAGGGCTGCGGTTTTGGGCCTGACCGCAGCCCTTAAAGGAAGGGCTGCGGTTTACCACTTAACCGCAGCCCTTTTACAACAGTAAATGGCTTTTTTTCCTCTAGTGAGGGTTGCCAGTTATACTGATTCTCGTTGTAGCAAGTATTAGAAGTCTATTGTCATCAACCATGTTTTGTAGTGCATTTGAGGTATTTGACACTAGATGTCAGATATTCATTATTTCGTTGGAATCTGCAGTAAAAATATAGGTTTCACCTAATGAATTTTCTTTTAGGTGCAAGGTTCGGAGCAGACCTTGTGGAAGTGATCGCGCCTCTATTGTGAAGGCGGTGAAAAGTAAAATCATGACTCTAAATGAAGTCAGGGTGGTGATAGTGCGATTGATGAGCTCTATAATGGGCTCACTTTTTGTTCCTCCATTAGGCGTTCCTAATGTTGTAATCTCTCGACCGATCATGAACAGAACCGAGTGGACCTCGCTTGTAAGTTTTAAGAAATGATTTTCGAAATAGAAATGGAAATGAGAAATGGAAACGGGAAATGAAGGTGGGAAATGGGAAATGAGAAATGAAAATGGAAATGGAAATGGGAAATGATAATGGAAATGGATTTTGGAATGGTATGGGCTTGACCATGATGCTGACATGGGCCTAACTATATGCATATGAAGACATGAACTGGACTGGACTGGACTATGCAAGCAGATTGGACTAGACTTTGAACTTACAAGTGGCCAAGCAGACTAGACTCAAAAGGATTGCCTATGTGGATTTAGGGGATGCTAGCTTCGTTAGACTTAGGGGTTGCCATTATAGTTTTAAGGGATGAATAGCCTCGCTAAACTCAGAGGGTGTCTTTATGGTCTTAGGGATGACTAGCCTCGTTAGGTCAAAGGGTGCCATTATGGTCTTAAGGATAACTAGCTTCGCTAGGTCAAAGGGTGCCATTATGGTCTTAAGGATAACTAGCTTCGCTTGGTCAAAGGATGCCGATATAGTCTTAAAGATAACTAGCTGCGCTAGGTCAGAGGGTGCCGTTATGGTCTTAAAGGTGAGTAGCCTCGCTAAACTCTAGGGGTGCCTTTATGGTCTTAGGGATGACTAGCTTCGTTAGGTCTAAAGGGTGTCATTATGGTCATAAAGGATGAGTAGCTTCGCTAAACTCAAGCGGTGCCTTTATAGTCATGGGGATGACTAGCTTCGCTAGGTCTAAAGGGTGCCATTATGGTCTTAAAGGATGAGTAGCTTCGCTAAACTCAGGATTTGCCTATGGGTCTTTAAGAAATGCTAGCTTCGCTAGGCTTAGAGGTCTTGCGTTTTAGAATTTTAACTTCGCCCTATATGGTTTGGAATTGGATTTGATTAGACTTAGGGTATGAGTTGGGCCTTATATGAACCTAACTTTGGACTTAGTCCAATGTTGGCTTGAAGTTAGACTTGGAAATGCACATGGACTTGACATTGGAAATGGACTAGCGTTAGACTTCGATTGGAATGAATTGGGATTAGCCTTGGACTAGGCTTGACATAGACTAGAGTTCACATAAAGATGCAAATGGGCCTAGATTTTGAATTGAACTAGACTTATATGGGCTTAAGATGGACTCTAATGCTAGTGGGCCTATATAAATGCAAGGATAAAAGTTTAGATGGGCCTAAGATGAAAGCAAAATGGACTCTAATGCAAATGGGCCTAAAATGAATGCAAGGACTCAAAACTTAGATGGGCCTAGGATGAATGCAAATGAATTTGGATTGGTTGGATTGGATTGGATTAGAGGTATTTGGATTAGTTTAGAATTTTCGAAATTCATTTTTGAAAAGGACCCCTTGTTCTAGTCTTTTGTTGGGAAAAGATAACGGATTAAATATGTAGTATGTAGTATGATGATGATTAGTAAATATTTTCAAAAAATTAGAATAAAAGAGGGTGTAGGATTGATTTGGAAAATGAGATTTTTTTGTAAAGGTGAAACATGATAGGATAGATGATAGATAAGATTTGGGAGGAGGTAGACATGCATGATGACTCTAACTCTACCATGATTACTTTTGTAGATGCCCTTTTTTAGGATAGACTCTACCATAGGTCATATGCACGAAAAGATCGATTTTTATGTTTGAATTAGGTGATATTCGCTTTAGACAAAAGGACGCCTAGAACGATCATAACTCTATACGAATGCAGACGGAAAGAACGCATAATTGACCATTAGGACGACTAAATCGGCAAAAACATATTATGACAGACTTATTAACTTAAACGATAGCCGAATTGGTAATAGCATGAGACGTAAAGGTTGCGCGCCACACAACTGTGTTGCCCTTGGCGCAAAGCTGTGCGCCAGGCGCATGATGGTGCACTCGGCACGCGGATTTGCGCTCGGTGACGGTACCTTTGCGTCCGCGCAAGGGCTGTGCGCCAGACACACTGCCCCGGCATGCAATTTGTCAATTCGGTGAAAGTTTGGTCAGTTTGACGATGTTTTTAGACGCAATTTTAGGCGCAATACACATTAACGATTTCACAAATTAATAACAGGCAAAAATCACAATCACAAGCAGATGTCATATAACATGGATGCAAAAGTTCTCATCCTAAAGTCCAGTTCTATGTTTGAAACTATGATCAGGTTTAGGTTAAGGCTGAAAAGGGTCCATGACTAAGAGATTGATCCCACGCTTCGTACCTTTGCTTAAAAAGTGGCCACGTGTATGACGCACTCCAGTTCTCGAGTCAGGTACAAGAGAACAATGCCATGGTTGGGTAAGTTTGCTTATGACTAGGTTCCAACACTATCACTCAGGAAGCTTTCGGAAGGACAAAGCACAACCCCCTGGGGGTGGCCTCGCGCATAGAACATGCGCTAATGAGGCAAGGAAGATTGTCCTTATGGTGGCTTTAACAATAGTCATGCATATGCAAAACTGTAATGTCATTCAGAGGCGTAAAACACATGTATAAATCATATTTTTCGAGTTTCACCCACTCATTTAGAAAAGATTGATTTTTTTAAAATCCTCCCGGTGGAGTCGCCAAATTGTAGGCGTGATTTTATTTCGCCTACGCGGTGTGAGCGCGTATTTGACTACCCCATTGTTAAGGTTTTCTTGAAAAATGTTTTGAAGTCGCCAACATGTCTTTAAAAGGAATATTCATAAACCTAATTGGATATTGAAAAATTGAAGGGACAACTTTGGGACTTATCCAATGTAGATTTCCCCCGTCATGACTCCATTAATGGTCAATGAACCATAGATTGAGTTCGGGGGTGAGGGTACGAACACGGTCAAGAAAAACATTCGTCCATTGATGGCCTCTACTTAATATCGATTCATATCTATATTTATGCAATTAACTAACCAAGCAACGTTTTAATGCAATGTATAATTAATCTATGTTGGTTCATTAAACAAACAAAAGACTAATTTTTGGGTGACATGTTCTTATGCAATCAAATTACAGGGAACCTAACAGCTTGTCCAAATTATCTGAGTTTAATGTTAGAACAGTTCTTTAGGTCTTTGATTAGCAAAAATAATTGTGTGAGGTGATGAAAGAATTTAACATACAATTATGCGTAGGCATATGAATAATAATAATATAATATAAAAAAAGAAATATAAAAATTTATAGAGATTAGGGAAGATTGTAAAATATAGCGTTAATTCTTTTGAAGATCTACATCATGACAAGTAGATTGTTAGTAAAACAAGAATTAAATTGGAATTGACCCTCAGGAATTATACTTTTCTCGCCTGGGTTTTATGCAACGATCTTCATGATGAGCAACCTTGAAGCTTGAAATAGGAAATTCGAAGGTATGAATGTGTTTGAATGTATTTAAATACGAGTTTTAGTGTTTGAATATGAGTTCGAGTATTTGAGAGTATGTGTAGAAGTCGTAGGAAAGCATTGTTTCAAAGTATTAAAGCGTAGGAAAGCATTGTGAAAAGTCGTTCGAAGAAACCATGTATTTATAGGCAAAGGAAACCGAAAACAAATTGAAAAGAAAAAATAAAATTGTGCGCTTGGCGCACAGCTTTGCGCATGACACACAATTGTGCGCCAAACGCACAAACAGCTATGTTCCAGACGCACAGTTTTGCACAACGCGCACAACTGTGCGCCAGAGGCACAACTTTGCGCCACGCGTAATTGCTTTCTGGCCGGTTTTTTGATTGTTTTAAGATTATTTTATCCTTTGATAAAATCTATCCTTTGAAATCCAAAATAAGCTATCTTTAGGAATAAATCCTTTTTAAAAATTAATTATCAAGAATAATAATTATTAAAATATTAAAAATACAATTAATTATGAGGAATAATTAATTGAGCCTTTGAAATTGGGCTTGGATTTAATAAATAGATTTTATATTTTCGAATGCTTTTGGGCGTAGCTCGTTCGATTGCTCTTCCTTTGGACCCGACCAATTAGGACAACGGTATGTTTCATCATTGGGTACTCGATGGAAAGACACGATTTTGTGTCTACACTCCCTAACTTCAGCATTTTCCATTGGCTTGCTGATTTTATACTTCCTCCATTTCTTTTTAAATGCAACAAACTAACTTTCACGCAAAACGAGACAAATCTTTAATTACATATAGGTAAAAGTTATAAAAATTACATATTATGAAAGTGGGTCACCAGACAAATCTAACAAGATCCCACTTCACTATGTTTTTCATTATGTACAAATCACAAATCTTAGTCAAAGTGATAAGTGTGAATAGTGGAAAAGTCCAATTGTTGCATTTAAAAAGAAACGGAGGAAGTAAAAGACTTATCCCTTCATCAGCTTAGACACAAAAAAACTGAAACACTCATCACACAAAATACTCTCCTCTCTGACATTGGGCAAATTGTGATCTCCATCTGTTGTCTGTGAGTGCACACAAACCGGGGAGATGTGCTAATCCTGAAGGACGATCGTGGTGATGTCTACTTGCGTTGGTCGTCTTTTAGGACAATGGTTCTTCCACGTTGCGGAAAGTTCATTCACTCAATCGTTCTACAAGTCATTTTTTTTATTGCAACAATTATTTCATCAAGTTTTGACCATAGAGATATTGATAGCAAATCAAATTATCAGCTAGCAAATGAATAAACTAAAACCTGGAAAAAAATTCGGAACAACAAAAGAACTTTGAAGGAACCAAGTTCTCTGGAAATTGTCAATTAAATCATGAGAAGAAAAAGAAAAAGGATAAGGAATATCAATCAAACCTGTTGGAAATTTAATTGCGGCAATTTGATTCATTGCCAAGAACAAACAGAAGTACGAAATGCTTCAAACCATGACTAACCAAAACGACCAACTGTCATGTATGTGCACACACCAAGCACTAATCCGCCATTAATTCACCATTATAACCCATCTTGTGGAACTCAAAACTAAAATACAAACTAGAGCCGACAATCTCTCGACCCGACCTCATAACCCGATCTGAAACAAATCCAAACTCCACTGGATATGACTCAATAATTATATTTTATAGTGACTTTACGTTTTATAGTGTTTCTGATATTTTTAAAGCACAATCCAAAATTGAACCAAAATCCAACCCGAACCCGACCCCTTGACCCGAATTGTAACTCCTAATACAAACCCATAAATTCACAAGAACAATAAACCGAACTTCAACCAAAGTAATTTTTTTAGCACGACTTTGAAAGTGATACCAAACGGGCTATTTTGACCTTAGCTTCAAAACGACTTTTTTATGGGACGAAGGGAGTATTTGAGAGAGAATGTAGGAGTGTCCCTTCTCTAATATTATGTCACAATTTGAGCTTGAACTCTGTCAATGGAGTTTAGAGAAAAAATAAAGTAAATAGAGACGAAGAGATAGAAGAGAAACGAGACGTAAAAGGAACTAAATTTTGTATTATTATTCAAATAGAGTAAAACTAATGAATTACAAGGTGTAAACAAGTGGCGGAGCCACTTGGTAACAAGGGGTAGCACGTGCTACCCCTAAAACTTTTGGAAGAAATTTTATTTTTGCTACCGCATTTTCGGTCGCAAAAAATTTAGCGACCGCTTAAGACGGTCACAAAGTGTATTAGCTACCGCATAAGCGGTCGCAAATTGTATGTTTGTGATCGCAAACCGGTGTGAGGTTCTTTATGTTCTTTTTTATGGCGAGAGGAGACAAGGACTACTACACAGTTCTTTTATTAAATGATTTACCAGTCGCAAACTGGTGTGAGTTGCTCAACTATGAGAGGAAGAAGAAGGATTGTAGGAGGAAGGAGGAGGAGTGGGGCGTTGATGGAGTAACAAGACGAGCCTAATACTTGAAAGTAATAGTTTGTCCGATTGTTTTATTTAATTGCGTTAGTGATTATACAACAGAGTAGTAATAAACATCAAGGCTACAAATAAGAGATGCTAACTAACAATATACAAAGATTATTATCTATCTTTGATGTAAAAAAAAAAAAAAGAATATTATCTATCTAAATATAAAAGATTTACATTTTATAATATGATTTACTTAATGTTGAACGACTATCAAAACTCCACATATTAATAATAACTCTTATATACCCTCAAAAGAAATACTTCTTTCCATTATTTTACTTGGAACATTGAAGTACGGGATAAGTGTGAGGTCGTTTCTATTGTGTAGAAAGATATTTCAAAATCACGAAGCTAGAGAAAACAAGATAGGAATATCTCAAGGCATTATATGTTCAAGAGGGACACCTAACAAAAATGCGGATAATTTTCTTTTTGGCGTTTGATATAAACACAATATTGCGCTACCCCTAACTATATATCCCGGATCCGCCCCTGGGTGTAAAGCTAATTAGACTATTTATATTAGTACAAATAACTAACTAATTCCAAATATTAATGAAACATAACAAGAACTAAGTTAACTTGGTAAACTTCTAACCAATATCTCAACAGCCAAGAATGCCAGAATTCTCAGCAATTGAAGCCATTTTTAGTGGAAGATTGAGTAGAGTTCCCTTTCAAATTAGTATACCATCAGGGTAGCCTAATAATTTAGAATATAATGATTACAATGCCATCTTGTATTGATCACAAAATGTCTCAAGCTTAATCCTTTTGTAATGCATCACTTATAACCTTAGTAGTTGGAGATTATTATACTTTTCAGCTGTTTTGAACGATTTGATATGCTCTATTCTATTAACAACAAGTCGAGGATCCATGTTGAGAATACTCACTAAGTCACTTAAGCTTGATTATAGGATTTATTCAAGCCAAATTAAGGTAAATTTTTTTAAAAAAATAAAGTACTTTATGTTAATATTCCTAAAGTTAATGTCAATATTAAAAAGAAAAATCTATTGACAAAAGCAGCTGGCAAAATATTTTTGACTGGTAGTTTTGAATTATGTTAACTATACACTACTACAAATATGTCAAATTGTATTTGCTGATTTGCGTCAAACCCTAGGACAAACGACACAGATATTGAATTTGCTTGAATTCCTCTTTAGCACCCGATGCAAATTAACTGAAAAATGGAAACCGAAAGTGAGATTTGCGTCGAAACTTATCTTTCAACTGACGCAAATTACTTTGAGAATAAGATTTACGTCGAATCTTGTCAGTCAACCGACCCATATGAGAGTTAGAAATAACACAAAGATTTGCGTCGGATATAGCTGAGGTTCAACGCAAACTAGCTTAGATATAACCCACTCCAAACATTTCTTCGATCACCCTACCCAATTTCCCAAATCCTCTATCCTCCCTAACTCCTCTCCCCACCCAACTCCCGAACTTTATTGGTCCTCTCCAAACCCAACTCCCAAACTCCCCAACTCCTCCAATCAATGCAATTTTTCCCCTTATTTCTAGGTTAAATCACATTTTTCATTTCTTTTTTTTTTCCACAGAAATTTGACTTTTTAGAAAGAGAATAAATGTTTAGCCCAGAACTCAATATCGAAGACTTTTTCGAAAGAAAGAAGAGAGTCAGGAACTCCTTAGTTCCAACTGGTAAATTTCTCATTTTTTAATCTTAAATAAAATATTCAATTGATTAATTTAAATGTTATATTGTATTATTTGCATTTGTTTTTATGCTTTTGATTTACTTACGGTGTGAAAGTTGAAAAAAAGAGAGAAGAAGACGGAGCCCATGAAGGAAAACAAAGCAGATTTGGCATTTTTGCACGATGAATAATTAGGGTTTTCATCATTTCTTCTTGGGAATTTGCGGCGCAGTATTAAGGTTACTCCCACGCACTATCTCTCTCCTCTTCGACTATCTTCGAAATTTGGAGTGGTGGTCGCAACGGTTTCGCCCACTTAAAACTTCGCCGCCCATCCCAAATACGAACAACTTCGTCAATTGGGCTTTTGTGGTGCTTTCATTTTCCCAAGTTAAGAGTATTTATTCCTCCTATTTTTTTAGTTTTTTCTTTTGAATTTGTTTCCACTAGAGAATTTAGGATGATTTTTGGCGGTTTTAATTTGCAAAGAACATTGTAATTTATTGGAAAAATTGTAATTTGTAATCAGTTAGCCAATTGTATAATTTCGTTCCTTTTTAAAAAAATAAAATTGAACTTGTTTTTTCTCGTCTTCGAAAATTACTTCATTTTATTTTGTAATTGATCTGAAATGTTGGAGAAAAACGGCATATCTGATTATTGTTGGACTTAGTGTGAAAATTACTCTGATTCGTTGTTCAAATTTATTATTTTAATTTAAAAATATGTTATCTGCATCGGTTTTTGACTATATCCAACGCAAATCATGCGTCATGGTCTCCCTTTGCATCCCATCAAATTCTTATCGGCGTCGGTTGGTGCTTCTAAATCCAAAGCAAATAGTGCATCCTTTGCATTGGTTTCCCATAAGACGCAAATGAATTTTGGACAATTTGCGTCTGAGTCAGTCGTGTCGAATCCGGAACATATGCAAATGGGGGACTCGCAATGGACAAAAATAGTTGTTTCTCTACTAGTGTAGCTAGATGATAAGTGCATGTATTTTTTATGTTTGTGGTCCCTAAAAATAGTCTTATGGTTTTTTTTATGTTGTTATTTATATTCATATTATATTTTATTGAGTAATTAGCTTAAATAGTGTATTATTTTGGTTATAGGTAATTTCACATTGGCAATGGAAGACCAAAAGAATAAAAGAAAGGAGAAAAGAAAAAGGAAAAAAACTAAAAGAAGACCAAAGAACAAAAAACAAAAAACTCACGTGAGCTTTTGTAAAGTAAAAGGGGCAAAAATCCATCTTTTCTTACTATATGATTTATCATCCTTTTTACCAACTTAATTGAAGGAAAGAAAGTAGGAAACCTTCCTACTTCATCAACCAGAGAAACAAAAAGATAGAAACATATCTTCCTTCCTTCCTTCATCCACGCAAAACACAAAAAAGGGATGAAATTACATCTTCTTCTCATCCAAATCTTTTGGCAATTCCTATCTTATTCTCTAATCCCTTTCCATATCTAATGGGGTATATATTACCCATATTATTTACACACTAGGGACACACAACTTAGCCTAGAAAATTCATTGAGCAAGGGTTTTGGGAAGGATTAGTAATTGGACAATTGGGCGGAAAAGACAACCATTGGAGGGAATTAAGCTTATTAGTCTCGATTCCAAGGTCGAACAAGAGCAACATTAATTCGTGGGGTCGGAATCGAGTTTTGTACGAATGTTCTTGGGCATATAATTCATAAGTTCTTCTTTTTCTCTATTGTTCTCAACAACAGTTCTTTCAATTCACTTTGTTAATTATCATATTTTTATTGTTAGTATGATGAATTGGTTTGGATATTAATATCTCCTTGAGTAATTTTGCCAATAAATTATTATTTGAAGTTGCTTGTGAATCATTGCTTGAATTACAATTACACGTATTACTAGTGTATGTATGGTTGTTAATCATTGTTAGCTATATTGTCTGGCTTAGTTTAGATCATATAGCAAAGTGGCCCCTGATTTACGTTAAGTACGCGATCATGGTTTAATTAGAGATTAAGTTTAATCTAATTATTGTAAGCATTTATGTGATTAGAAAATTAGGATTAATGATGTCTCCTAGTTTATAATGCTTCCAATTTTAATTCATACAAGTTGCGATCATATTTGTGTTAATTATATTGGTTTAGAATCGATTTTGGCCTAGTTCAAAATTGGTTTTATGTAAGGGAAGATAGGGAGTCTTTGCTTTAAAAGTGATATGTGCATATATTTCTATATTTTTGGTCCCTAAAATTAATGGGAAATTCAATGGTGACCTCGAACTTTTTGAGTTTCCCATTGGTGACCCTCAAATTTTGTTTTTTCCTATTGGTAACCCTCAATTATTGTTCTAGTTTCAAATGTGACCTTATAATAAAGCAAAAAACAGTTAATTCCATTAACTTTCCGTTAGAACTAATGTCTTGGCACACAAACCAAGGTGCTTTCGGTCATTTTTTGTCAATTTTGACGTTAGATTTGACCCTTAATTAAGGACCAAAATGACACTCAATTCCTTAGCCGACCAATTTTTGGGCATAAAAACCAATTTAGACTTTAGATTTGACCCTTATAAGCTAAAATGAGCCCTTAAACTTTAACTGAGCAATATTTACGGCATGCAAACCTTAACAATTTTCAAGCATGCAAACCGAGACATTTATTCTAATGAAAAGTTAACGAAACTAACGGTTTTTTACTCTATAAGGTCACATTTGGGAATGAAACAGTAATTGAGAGTCATCAGTGGGAATAAAAAAACTTAGGGCCACCAATGGAAAACTCGAAAAGTTCGAGGTCACCATTGGGAATTTTCCAAAATTATTCTTATTATTGTCTTAGCTTCTACATGCTATTTTGTTATTTTATTTATCTTATTTGACTTAGGAGTTTATTTATGTCTATGTAATATATTATTGAATGTTTTAACAAATTAAGTGTGTTATTAAGGCAATAGTTATTTTACCAAGAAAAGCAATCAAGCAAATAAAGGAGGAAGTTATTAATAGATGACCAAGAAAGAAGAGCTATAAAGGAAAAGAGAAGATGTCAAGTGTACGTGAAATTGTGATGACAAAGAAGTTAACACTAAGGCTTGGTTGAAGTAAGACTTGAAGCCAAGAGTTGATGTAGTAGCTCACGTGATATGCAAAGGAGGCAATAAAAAATAATACACAAAGTTTTATATAAGGCCGGCGACACTGAACAAATGGTATGGCCAACTAATATAAAGGCCCAAGCGCTAGCCAGATAACGGATCCCAAGCATTACTTTGTTTTCTCATGTTAAGCCACGAACGAAAGCCCACATTAACCTACATTTGTTCATATCCCGCTCTCTCTCTCTTTCTTTCTTTGCCTTTGCACAACGACCTCCATTTTTCTCTTTCGGGATATGAATTTTGTTCGATTTTGCTTTAATTTCTTCGTTTTTCTTTGGGATTTTCGTTTTTGTTTTTTTAATGTTCGAATTGTTTGCTGAATAATTATGGCTAGAGTTAAGACTACAGTTCGTCGTGGTGGCAGTGATGGTGGTGGCCGTGGTGGTCGTGGTTCAACAAGTTATTTCACCTTGAACAAATGTCTGTTTGCTCATGCTAAGCCACGAACAGAAGCCCATATCCCGTATTTTCTCTCTCTTTTTTTTTGGCGTTGCATATATAACCTCCATTTTTCTCTTTCATAAATCGAATTTTACTCGATTTTGCTTTCTTTTCTTTGTAATTTTCATTTTTGTTTCTTCGTTGTTCGAATTGTTTGCAGAAATGCTCAAATGTATACCATCTATGATTGAAAAAGGTGATGGAACTTGAAGATCTAATCACGAGTCATTCAATCACCGATTGCAGTTCTCGTCAATTTTCGTCTTCATTTGTTCAATGCCCACATCTTGAATTTAAATAATAGATTTCATCTTTTGTGTGTTGAGCTGGTCGAAGTTTGGCTGTTTGGAGAAGAAGTTGAGAAATGACCCTTTTCGATTGATGTACGAAGCTCATCTTCATCAACTTTCTTTACTTTCTGAACAGGGAGTGGAAGGCGAGCAAGAGCAAAAGGCACTGATCATAGCTTTCTTTGAATTAATCAATTAAATGATTTAATAGCTTTAATAAGTGTTTTTTTATTTATGAGTGTTTATCTAATTATTCATAAAAAGTAATCTTAATTTAATGGATGGGTAACCTCATCTATTTGTTCGGGTAACCTCATATGTTCATAAAAAGTAGCCCCAATTATTATATAATTAGCTTGTAATTTTTTATAAAAAGTAACCCTAATAAAAGGTACGAATAACCCCTTAGTTCATAAAAAGTAACCCTATTTGAACGTACGTGTAACCCTTATTATTTGTAATCTTATTTTATCATAGGAGTAACCTATTACTTTTTTTAAAGTGAGTAACCCATACTTCATAATAAGTAACCCTTATTATTTGTAACCTTATTTTATCATACGAGTAACCCATTTATTACTACAAGTAACCCATTTATTACTACAAGTAACCCTCATATATTATTTCGAATAACCCATTATATTATAAAAGTAACCTCATTAGTTCATAAAAGTAACTCTTCTTATATGTATGAGTAACCTCATTTATTTGTTCGAGTAACCTCATATGTTCACAAAAAGTAACCCCAATTATTATATAATTAGCTTGAAATGTTTATAGAAAATAACCCTAATAAAAGGTACAAGTAACCCCTTAGTTCATAAAAAGTAACCCTATTTGAACGTACGTGTAACCCTTATTATTTGTAACCTTATTTTATCATACGAGGAACCCATTACTTCATACTCCCTCTATTTCTTTTTAATTGTTATACTTACACTCTTCACGCATGCCAATGTAAAACTTTGACGAGTAATATCTCTAGTTTTCTATTTGTAAAAATTATAAAAACTACATATTAATAAAATACATATTTAGACAAATCTAACAAGATCCCACATGACTATATTTTTATTCACGTATAAATCACAAACGATGGTCAAAGTGAAATTTGTGAATAGTGTAAAATGTCAAAGTATAACAATTAAAAAGAAACGGAGGTAGTAATAAGTAACAATTATTAGTTGTAACCCTATTTTATCATACGAGTACCCATTTATTAGTACAAGTAACCCTCATATTTTTTTCGAATGACCCATTATATTATAAAAGTAACCTCATTAGTTCATAAAAGTAACCCTAATTAAATGTATGACTAATCTCTTTCATTTGTTCGAGTAACCTCATATGTTCACAAAAGTAACCTCAATTATTATATAATTAGCTTAAAATGTTTATTATAAGTAACCCTAAAAAAAAGTACAAGTAACCCTAATTATTATGGGGACTAGGGATTACTTTTTGTAATGCTAAGGGGTTACTTTTTGCGAAAGTATGGGTTACGTTTTGTAATTATAAGGGGTTACTTCTCTACGTAATTAGGGGTTACTTTTTGTAATTATAAGGGGTTACTTTTCTTGAAACTAGGGGTTACTTTTCGAAACTAGAAGTTATTTTTAGGAGTTACCTTAGATTTATCTTAAGGGATTAAATGTTGTGCAAGAGGTTACTTTTACATTTATTATAGGGTTACTTTACACTTATGCAGGGGTTACTTTACACTTATGCAGGGGTTACTTTTTATTGAATCTATGAGTTTTTTTTTCTAATGCTAAGGTGTTACTCTTAGTGAAACTAGGGGTTACTTTTTCGAATGTTAAGGGTTACTTTTAGTGAAACTCGGGTTACTTTTTCAAATGCTAAGGGTTATTTTTTTTGTAATGTTGAGGGGTTACTTTTTACTGAAAGTATGAGTTACTTTTTGTAATTCTAAGAGTTACTTTATACAAACACTTAAACAATTCTCAATTCTCCCTCATCTCTCTTTGATCAAACCATGGAACCACCTCCTCCTCCTCCTCCTCCCCACCACCACCACAACCACCATCCCTCCTTTCAACTCCTCCATCAAACTGCTGCAAATGCGGTGCCCCCACTTCCATAACCCCATCACCACCCGACCCCACCTCCCTTCTATCTTACCACCCCATCCAGTTACCCCGCCATCAACCTTCCCCGAAAGCGCCTCACACACTCAACAATCCATCATACTCACACTGTCCCTCAACTTCTACCTATTCCCCCTCTTTCCCCTCCTTTGCACTTCATTCCCCCCATCAAACGCATCTCTACCTCAACAGACGCTTCTTACTTCGTCCAATTCCCTCATAACTTTCTAGGTCACACTTTATCTTCGATTGTAGGTTTTGTAGGCTTCAATTTGTCAGTGGAGAGCCCAACTGCTGACATTGCCACCGGCAAGAGGATCTTGACTAATTTGACTTTGATTTGTGTTTAAATCATCGATGATTTGTCGGATGTTAACATTGATTTTGAATTTGTTGATTTCGACATTGATTTTGAGAGAAGATGGGGGGTTTTGAGAGAGAAAAAGCAATAAGTAGGGAGGAGCGAGGAGAGAAACGAAGAATGAGGAACTACGAGCAACAAGTGAGGAGTCCATTACATTTTAATGCGCGACTCCCTTAGTTGTTTGATGATGCATGTGGCCACACACTTTGGTTTTCGTGTGGCGTGTTGCACAAAAAACGCGTTGATAATAATAAGAGTAATTGAAGACTAAAGAAGAAGAAAAGAGTTTGGATGTAACACAAACTTCTTCCCTCTTCTTTCATCTCATGAGCACCAACCAACAAAAAGGAAACATTCATGCTTCCTTTCATACGCACAACTAGGGGTGGCAATGATGCGAGTCGAGTTCGAGTTTGAGCTAACTCAACTCGACTCGTTAGCATTCGAGTCGAGTTTGAGTTGAGTCGAGCTCACTCGAGTCGAGTTTTGACCGAGTTTTGACCGGAGCTTTGACCGGAGTCGAGCATTGCTCGAGTCGAGCTTTAACCGAGTAGATTTCGAGTAGCTTGCAAGTGTCTCATGTTAAAAGCAACAATATGGTGAAAAATGTTGAATTTAGGTATTTTGCTATTGATAATTGAGTATTCGAGCTTCTCACGAGTTTTCGAGTCGAGTATCGAGTTGCTCAACTCGACTCACCAACATCTCGAGTCGAGGCTCGAGTTCGATTCGAGCTCACTCGAGTCGAGCTTTGACCGGAGTTTTGGCCGGAGTCGATCTCGAGTAGCTCGCGAGTTGTCTCAACTCATTGCCACCCCTACGCACAACGAGTCAAAGTAAGAGTATAACCTTCTTCCTAATTCCAAGATTTATTCCTCTAATTCTCGAGTTTAATTAGGAATTATGGAGCAAATTAGATTTTATTTTCTCCGCTCTACAAGTAATTTCCCTAATTACAAGTGTTGGAAGAGATTCAAATGGGTATAAAAATACCCATTTTAACGTCAATTAGGGAGACACACAAGCATACACAATGTAAGGGTTTTGTGATATAGTGAAGATGGTGCGAGTTCGATTTAGGGCTATGATTTGAAGGCCTATGAAGGTGGGCAGTCATTCTTTGTGGGTGAAATCGAGGATAGCGGCTACATCGGCGGATCTCCAATCTATGAGTTTTTCCCTTCTTACTTTCAATTGATTAGTTTTTTATTGTTCTTGTGATCATGACTACTTAATTTTAGATTTAATTTCCATTTGTTTCAATGTTCTTATATTTTTAGTTTACATGATTGAACGCGGCGTTAGTCATGATTTAATTGTTGATTTAGTAATTATTCAATTCATACTATCATTTTCTTATATATAAATTTAATCTATTTGCTTGTGATTGTGCGCGCGGTTACAATTGGAGAGTAATTAAATTATGCTAAGTAGTCGTTAGGCGCGGTGTTTAATGGTTATTAAGAGTTAACGGTTTAATATTATTAGAGTGAGCAGCTCCCCTCAATTCTATTAAGTATATATATGAATTGGTCTAATAAAACAAGTTTGTTGGGGTTGTATTTGTCTTGTAAGATTCTAGTTTTCTAGTCCCTCCGGTTCCGAAAGATCTTCCTTGTTACTGTTACTACAGATACCAAGGAGGATCAATTTGTGTGGGGTCTTGGGTGGGTAAAGTAGGAGAGAGAGGGGGTTAAGTAAAATAAACAAATAAAAAGGGGTAAAGTAGGAGAGAGAAAGGGAGTAAAATTGATTTAATAGTGTAATGGTGGACCATATGATAGGGACATGAGAGGGTAAAAAGGGAAAAAAATTGCCAAATAAGGAATAAAGTAAAAGAGGGAAGATCTTTTGAAAACGCACTAAAACGGAAAGGGGAAGATCTTTAGGAGCCGGAGGGAGTAGTGAACAAGATAAGAATTGATTGCGGCGATAATTTACCAACCTAATTGCTAAATGGACTATTAAAGGAAACTAGAGTATAGGTATTAAACAACTTGTTAATTGTCTAATTAATCTATGATCAAACCGTTATATTGGCTTGCTTAGCTTGTTTGTCACTTGTACATATTTATATTAGTTATTAGTTATTAGATTTAGATTAATAGATACTCTAGTATGATTTCAAAACCCCCCATTCTATGTTCATATGAGTAAATAATGTATATATTAGTGGTTATGTTCTTCTTGTGTATAATAGTTTATTTTTGTTATTAGTTAAACTTTAAGAGTTAGGAATTTTAATAATCTTCTCGTGGGATCGACCTTTCTTACCCTTTTACTAGTTGTTAATATTTTTGAAGGACTAAGATGGGTATTATAAATTATTAATTTGTATACGGTAAACGACACGTATCACAAAGTCGTGACACTTAATCAAATAATTATATCGGGTTAAGCTCTCAAGGTCGACTATTTATCATACTTATAATAATTAAATCTACTAAAACTATGAAGTTGAAACGGTTAATTGTGTCGTCACTTGTAAACAGTAGATTAGTTTTTCATTTACTTAGTTCTATTGGTTAGTATTATCATCAACCCCTCAATCTATGTGAATAGTGTAAATAATTATGTAGTCTAACTTATTAATGTAACTAGTATTGTTTTTTAGCTAAACTTTGAGTTTAGCAAATTTAGTAGTCTCTCCATGGGATCGACCCTTACCCTTTTCTACTTGTTAATTTTTTTGAGGTATAATAATAAATTTTTAATTTTATACGGTAAACGTCACGTATCACTAGACAATTATAATGTAAATGCACTGAGTAGGAAATTCTATCTTTTTTTTTAAATTATTTTGTTACAATTGGTATCTATATAACTATTTAAAAGTCGAATGCCCGAAAGACCTCCAAATATTTTAATCCTCACCTCTCAACTACTTTTCACCTAAAAGGAAAATAGAATCTTGAAAGATAAGTTAGAAACTTTGTCTAATACAATCATCATTCATACAAAACCTAATATAAGGAAAACTAAAAGTGAAAATGCATTTAACATATCAATCCTATATCACAAAGCATGATGTTAATTATCCATTTCCAGAAACAGACCATCATAGTGATGATTATAAAATATATATTTATTGTAGCTTATGTATTATTAAATATCATATTGTTGTTATTTAGGCATATTTTAAATGAGTAGAACATGCATGATGCGAATATAGAAACTAGAAGTAAATTATATACTTCAGAACAATATGTAAAAAGAAAGGTTAAAGTATACACCTTTGATGATGAGTTGAACTTGCAGTGATTATTCCACATACATAAAGTTTTATAGGAACATTTATGGGGCTGATTATTGTGCTTTTATGTACTCTCCATTTTTTATGGTATTGAGTCTTTGTTGTAAAATACCACCTCCGTTTTTTAAGTTATATCCACTTCTATTTCATACAATGTCTAACTAATTAATGTCCACTTTTGGATATGTTGAACATCATATTTGTTGTGCACATGTGAGTTGTCCCATATTAGAGCAAGAGGAGAGAAAGTATCACATTATAAGCTAGAGGAGCTACTCCTACTATTACTAATTGGTTTTAGGATGGAACCCCACCAACCTTGTATTAGGTCAAACTCTCATTTCGGGTGGGCTTGTGTTAGGCCCAAAAAAGTTTATCATGGTATCAGAGCGCAGGTTGTTGGGCCTTTCATATTGGGCATTGTCAAGCAACATTGTGTACCTTTACGCAATGTGCTATAATTCTAAGGACACTCACTTGCGAGGGATAGTGTTGAACTCCATCTTTGTTATCACATGTGAGTTGTCCCATATTGGAGAAAGAGGAGAGAAAGTATCACGTTGTAAGTTAGAGGAGCTACTCCTACTACTATTGCCAATCGGTTTTCGTATGGAACCTCTTTTGGGCTTGTATGTGGACCGAACTCTCCTCCTCCTTATTGGGTTACCATGGCCCATTTTCAGTTTCTATCAAACTTATGAGGATATCAACATCTTTTTAGGCATATTATTAAAAACGGTTTTTCACCATATACCACGATAATTTTTTTTATTCACCGAGATACCCCTACTTTTTTTGAATTCACGAGATACACCTCGATTTCTTGAAAATACATTAGAATACCCTTAATGACTAACGTCGGTTAACTCCGTTAGTCATTAACCCTAATTAACCCTAAAAACCCTAATTAACCCTAATTCTCTCTCCCTAACCACCAACACTCAACCACCACCACCTGACCCCCACCCTAGCCTCACCAGCCACCATCCCCCCCCCCCCTCCCCTCTCCTCCTCCGCCCTCGAAACAACCCTCTTGCCACTTTGTCACCCCTCGTCTCCCCCACTCCTGAAAACACCCTCCCTCCCCTTTTCCACCCATGAAATTACCCCCACCCAAGCCACCCTCCAGTGAAACGCCGCCCCCTTCCCTTCCCCTTCCCACCCACGAAACCGCCCCTTTCTCTCTCTCTATGTCAAAATTCAAAAGCAATAGGGGAAGTTTCGAGGGTGGGGGAATGGGAGGAGAGAGGAAGGGGTTGCGATGGTTTGGGGGTTAGTTTCGGGGGTGGGGAAGGAGAGGGGAGGGGTGGCAGGGGATGGTGGGATGGTTTAGGGGATCGGGGAGGGGAAGGGGTGGCTGTGACTGGGGGCAGTTTCGGAGTTGGTTTTGGGAGCGGGGTTGCAGTAGCTAGCAAGGGAGGGAGGCGGGGCTAGGGTGGCGACGGGGAGGGAACCCGACATTATCCGTTGCATACCAGCGCGGCACGGGTGGACTAGGGTGGAGAAGGGGAAGGGGTGAGGAGGGTGGGGTAGTAGGGCGGTGGGGGAGGGTGGCTTGTGGGGGTGGGGTGGGGGGGAGGGTGGTGGTGATTGAGTGTTGGTGGTTAGGGAGAGAATTAGGGTTAATTGGGGTTAATTAGGCTTAATTAGGGTTAATGACAAACGGAGTCTACCGCCGTTAGTCATTAAGGGCATTCTAATGTATTTTCAAGAAATTGAGGTGTATCTCGGTTAATTACGAAAAAGTAGGGGTATCTGGTGAATAAAAATTTTTATCAGGGGTAAATGGTGAAAAAACCGTATTAAAAATTTGCGAAAATGCGATATTGCAAAATCATACATCGAAATGAACATAATAAGATTTCACATGAATAAAGATGGTCAAAGTTTGATCAATTTGACAGCTTGAATAGTAAATCGGTTGAACTTAATTAGTAAAATGGAGGGAATCGATTGGATTACAAATTTAAAGTTGAGTATGTCTAAGAAAACATGTGTTTTGACATCAGTCGAAGAGTTTCAATGTCATATATGATGGTTGTTATCCTAAAAAATGTCTTACTATATAAAACTCTCAAATATACATGTGTTATTTCTGTGTTAGGTGAAATATTTTTGGGTTTGTAATGCAGTGCTAAGTATTGACACAACTATGCCACTCTTTTTTGGATCATGTCATGACACTTCACAATAGGTATAAGTTTTTTGGATGCCCGCTTATCTTGCAAAAAGAATCTCTTTTTTTTGTCAAGTAATTATGAGATATATTTCAAACAAAAACTTTACAACCGTAACACCAAGAGCAAACTAATTACAATTCATAGCAAGCTCCCTTAACCACTCCTTATCATTCCTAGAATATTTCTTAGGAAGAACACTATATATTCTATCTATAATTATTCTTTTGATCCTATACACTTGTTTATACACAATTTCAATCTTACTGTTCCATTAAACATCATTCCTAGCCAACAAAATATGGTACACAGAAGCACAAAGAGCAGCACCAATAGCTTGGCGTTGAAATCTTAATTTCCCACTGTTAGAAATATTCAGAATCATGTCCTGTATAGACCTTCCCTGACTATTAATCCTCAGCCATCTCAGTATCAATCTGATCACTGCATTACTAAAAATGCGGGGAGAAAAACAAGTGGGAATGAGACTCCACATCAGCACCACATAGTAAGCAAGATGGATCTGAAACCACCCCTATATTACACAATTTTTCTGAAGTATGTAATCTATCGTGCATCATTAACCAGTAGATGAATCTGTGTTTTGGGACATTGAACCTGTTCCACATAAAACCACTCCAAGGCAGAGTAGGATTAACCCCCATAAAATCTTTATAAACATTCTGAATGGAATAACTATCCATGATCTTTGCTCAGTTGATAGGACATAACATTCTTCAATTGATCATTTGCTGCACACATCATTCTCCGATACCAGCTACACTGCTGAGTGGGAACATAATCCCACCACACATCATCTTTAATATAAACTTCATGAACCCATGGATTCCATAAGTTGTCTTTTTTTTTTGTAGCAATAGCCCCGAACATACCTTCCTAATCTTTGCTTGATTCCATTTAAGAATGTCTCTAACACCCAAACCTCCAGCAACTTTAGGTAAGCAAACCTTGTCCCACTTCACATTGCCAGGCTTATGGCTATAATATTCTCCACTCCACAAATAAGCTCTGCACATACTATTGATCTCCTGCATAATCTTCTTCGGAATAATAAGAATTTGGGCCTAGTAGACATGCAAACTCATAAGAACTGAGTTTATCAAGCATAGTCTACCCTGGTAAGACAGATTTCTACTACTCCAACATCTTATCCTATATGTCATTATATCAACCAAGCGAGCACAATCTTTTGCATATATTCTCTTATAACAGATGGGCACACCTAGATATCTGAAAGGAAGATGCCCCAAGCTAAAACCAAACACATAAAGTAATCTCTTGCACATCTTGTTTACTCATCGATGTAGTGTAGATTTCGGTCTTTTGTACGTTGGCTTCAAGACCGAGAAACCTCGGAGAAGTGCTTGAAACCTTGCGGCAAACACAACACTAAACTAAAATCACATTTGCTGCACATAATGATATCATATGCAAAACATAAGTGATTGACTTCACACTAGTGCACCTAGGATGGAACGAAAACCCTCCCTTTCACCTACTCTCTTCATAGTTACTATTGAAATAATCCATAGAAATGACAAATAACAAAGGAGAAAGAGGATCTCCTTGCCAGAGACCCTTCTTTCCTTTGAAAAAACCCATAAGAGAACCATTAATCATCAATTAGAAACTAGGAGACTTAACACATTCCATAATCAGTTCAACAAAAACCTCAGGGAACCTCAAAGCCTTTAACAACTCCTCTAAGAAAAACCGGTCAATTGAGTCATAAGCCTTCTTCATATCCATCTTAATTATACACCTAGGAGCGGCCCCTTTCCTCCCATAATGCCTAACAATGTCCTGGCGAATCAAAATGTTGTGAGCGATAAACGTCCCCTTAATGAAAGCACCTTGATTTGTAGCAATAAGCTCTGGCAGAACTTGACTAAGTCTAGTGCACAAAAGCCTGGTAATGCATTTGTAAATAACATTATAACAAGCAATTGGCCTGAATTCTGTTACACTACCAGGACACTTATTAACTTTTGGAATCAAAGCTTAGATAGTGTGGTTTATCTCTTTTAACAATCTTCTTGATTGGAAAAAAATCAAGAATAGCATCAACACAATCATTCCCTACAATGTCCCAAGCATCCTTAAAAAATAAGATCCATACGCATCGGGGTCCTAGGGCTTATCACTAGGAATTGAGAAGAAAGCATCCTTGACCTCAGAATGAGAAAAAGGAAGTAGCAATGATCTTCTTTGATCATCATTCAGAACATGACCAGCTTCTATCACAGCCTGCTGAATTGATGTTCTATGCTCCCTTTCAGTACCCAACAATTGAATGTAATACTGTAAAGAACCTCCATTCACCTCATCTGACTTGTTAACCCAATTCCCATTCAAATCTGCTATCCCATAAACAGTGTTCTGCAATCTTCTAGCTTTTATAGCCTGATGAAACATTTTAGAATTTTCATCACCATTTTTAATCCAGGCTAATTTAGCCTTTTGTTGCAAAAATGAAGTGTATTTTGCATGAACCACTCTATACTCCTCAGCTAGCTTATGTTCACATTCACTAGCTTGAATATTAGATGGGTCATGATGCAGCACAATATGAGCCTCTTTCAAAGCTCACATAGCTCTATTATCACACACATGAATCTGTGAGAAACCTTCCTTGTTCAAATCTTTCAGCTTCTGTTTCACTAGCTTGAGTTATTTAACAATTTTGAACATGGCACATCCATTTATACTCACACTCCAAGCTATTCTGACCAGCTCACTAAACTCCTCCACCATACTCCAAATATGATAATATTTAAAGGGAGCTTTGCTAATACTAATCTCCCTATGAACATTGATCATGACTGGAGAATGATAAAAAATTCCTTAGGCATGAACATAGCCTCGGCGGTTGGAAACATTTCCAACCATTTCTTACACTAGTGGAAAAAAGTTCAACAGCTGCGGTCAAAGCCGGGCTTACCGCTCCGATTTTGGGCCGCATCGGTTGGACTCGCAGCGATCCCCAAATATTAAGCGATCCGGTCTTAAGCCGGATCGGTTATAATTACCATTGCGGTTTTGGGTCAAAACCGCAGCGGTTAAGCAAGTTAGCTGCTACGGTTTTGACCCAAAACCGCACGTTGTTGACCACCCCAAAAACCAAAAAAATATTTTTTTTTTTGGCATTTTTCCTTATTAATCAATGCAAAATCAATAATATACATCAATACTCATTTTATTAACCATATTATGCTCAATTGAAGCACAAGAATCCTTTACAATGTCTTTTCGTTAAGGTAAATCAAAAATGAAAGTTGAGGCCAAACTCAAACCACGAGGTGGGATGTCACACACTCGATTCACATTGTTCAAACTCCACTCAAAGAAACTAATACAACTTCTTGTTCTGGACATTGATCATCTGCTTATCCACCTCCTTAGTGGACTGCATATTTGAGAGAACGAGAGCTACAACGAGGGCCCAAATGAAGCACAACGCAGAAGCAGCAAGTGCTTGTGGAATGGTAGAAAGAGTACCGCCCACTTTTCCTGAAGTCACAAAACAAATATACACAAGAGACTATCAGTGGCATAACCATAACATTAATAATTAATATATTGAATTATGCTTAAAATAACTCGAAAAATTGGGTACAAAAAACTAGAGAATATCAAAGGCAAAACCTGTAACCATATATTATGTAATGAGAACAGCCTCTAGAGGCATCAAAAAGACAAAAAACATGTGACAATAACGACAGCAACAAGAAAATCTAATTCTTAATACTTGTGGGAATGGTTAACAACAGTGGCGGATTCAGGATTTCACCCACGTGGGTTCGGAATCAATGAGTCATTAAACAAAAAAAAACCAAATTAACTTGATAAAAAAAAAAAATATGATACATCAATTAAAGTACGGAATTGCAACCGATTAACTACAGAAATAGCTTCTTGAACTATGATATCATATTACACAACATAATGATGAACAATAAAATTACTAAGAGAACAGTAGAGAAATTAAAGCATCACAAATAGTTCTCTTAATCAAGGTTGACATGGTTTGGGTTAAACTTCAATAACCATCCACATACGAGACCCAAATGAACATTAGCACAATCAATACTACCTAGTACTTCCTCTTTGTTTTTATCCTCTTACTTTACTGTGCGCGTCTCGTGCGCGTCTTTGAGCTTAAATATCTTTCATTATATATTAGTAAAAAATTATAACGATTGAATAATAATAATGTACTAATTGAGATGAATCAAACAAGACCCAACATGGTTATATCTATACTAATATATTAAAACGCGTTCTGAAACAAGGAACAGTGCCACGTGGTCCTTTCTCCCGAGGGCATTTTTGCTTTAATGTAATCTACAAAAAAATTAGAAATTGCATAGTATAAGTTTATATACTAAAGTCTCAACCACTAGGCCAAGTGATATTTAGTGTTATAATCTCAAAGTATAATATTAATAAATGAATTTTTTTTTCTTAAGGGGTTTGCTGGGCCTAATATCTTAGTTTTTTCTTATAAATTGAAAAAAATTGAGAAGATTCCCTCTAAGTATGAATTGTGTCAAGATTCCAAGTGAGATGGATAAAAAAACAGAGGGAGTACCTACTAACAAATTTTCATTCATTCACCGTTCACGTTCCACCCATTCAATCTCATGGCAATTCCATAGTCCAACGTTAAAATGCTAAGTTGTTGTAGATGAGGGAAGAAGAGGGGGAGGGGGGAATGCTAACTAAATTGCTGTGAAGAAGCAAGAGAAAGGAGATAAATAAAAGCCCCTAGTACTGCCTGCCTAAAAATTGAGGGGAAAAAAATGAATTAAAAAGTTCTTTGGTTATCATCGAACCCGCATCGCAATAAGAGAGGGGAGGCGCCTTAACTCCCACGCGGACCCTTTTGAACCAAACTCAATCAAACACAAATGCTGCATGCGGGGAACTATTTATGATATATTCTATTTTTATCTTTTTCGCAGATTTTTTCTCTTTTTTTTCCGAAATTTTGTGGGTTTAGTTGAGCCCATTGACATGTTAGATCCGCCCTTGGTTAACAAAGTGATCACTATTGGCCCAATCCGCTATCAACCTCCACCAGCCAACCCTGCTCCACCTAATAACCAAGGTGTAGCAAGCTCAAAGAAGAAAACATTGGCTCAGATTTTGTGAATAAACAGGTGAAACGCAAAATCCGAAGATAAGGACACAACATCAGACTTACGATCTCATCAATACTTAACCCAAAATATCATAAATAGCAGTATATCTGTTAAGAAAAATAAAGCAATACAGAGTGCCGAAACCCAGGCTTGCCATGAAGCAGCGAATATGAAAGTAGATGAAACAAATTGCTATAATTGATCCAACCTGCAACAATATACTGGAGTGATAAAAGTCCAGCTAGACGCTAAACGATTTAAAAAAGCTACAGGCACTGCAGACTTTTGTCTTAGATAGAAACCAAAATGGCTCTCTTTTAGAAGGGCTAGATAGCAGTGATATTTAAGCAATGCATCACATCAATAGCAGTGATATTCATTGCCCTCTTCTTTTGCATAAGCAGCATCTGCAACGTTGTTCAGATATTAGATAAGTTATTAACATTGCTGATAATTAATTCCAGTGTTTAAAACGGTGTTTCAGAGAACTCCAAGAAAAACACACTTCAGTAGACATAAAGCTCTTTATCATCATCGATAAATATCTCCTAAATACAGGCTAAGGACAAAAGAATAGCATGCTGTTCAAGAGAAGTCCCCGTAACAGCCAGAAATACAACGTTCTAGTTATTAATGGTATGATAAAGTCATGCAATCAGAAAGGTGGTACAATCACAAATATGGCCTCGAATTTTCATTTACCAACTTTTTCAATATTGTACAGAAGAGGACACCCCAATCTACTTGGACTAAGACTTGGTTGTTGTACAGAACTGAGTTGCCACGATCAACTCAAAGACATTATAACACAAAACTAAGCAGGGAGTCAAACCATACTCTTCCCACAGACAACCACACACAGGCGCGCACAAACACACACACCATGCACCCGGCACCCCCTAAAAACCAGTGATCGAGTGAAATATTGCTAAAACAGCAACATGTAATTGAAATCAGAATTTAAGTAAGTAGTCCACCATATTCCTACTTGAAAGACGATTAGTGCATTTACTCCATGTTACTCATCAATGCCCAGTAAATCCTCGTATTGCTTGGGATTCTCGGTAAGGTAAACCCCAGAGCTCACTTGGGGTGACCATCTTCTCGCTTTCTTTTCTTCGAGTCCTCTTGGACGTCGACCTTGTTTTTCGGATTTGTTCACATAACATTCTCTAGTTGCCTGTTTGATCCCCTTGGATCTTTCCGACTTTACCCTCGTCGGTTTCGAGGCGCATAAGAAGGCGATAAATGGAAATTCTTTGCTTTGACTTTGTTGAGTCGGTCTTCCCATTATAATGTTATATGGTAGAGGGATGTCTACCACTAGGAAGTCGATCGGTAGGCTTCTTCCTTTGCCCTTCTCTCCAATCCGAGTAGGCAGCTTTATAGATCCGACAGGGTGTACCGAGTTTCCCCGAAGCCAATGAGTGGCTGATTGAGTGGGGTTACATCCCTTTCGGTGTATTTCAATTTCCCGAGGCACTCCGGGCGTGATTATGTCGGTGAGGATCCGCTATCCACTAGCACCCGTTTGACTACGGTGTTGGCCACTTTGAGCTCGACGACCAAGGGATCGTCGTGGGGCGTGTGTAGTGGCCGATTGGATTCCCCAAATGTCATTATAGGGCGGTCGGGTCGTGGGTGGTCGACATCGAGCCACGATGCTTTAGGCTTTGGAGGTGGGCTTTGCGTGGTCGGCGGTTAGGCCTCCCGACGCGAAGCCCCTGCTATGACTCCGATGAACCCCTCGGTGTCTCCCTTTGTTGGGTGGCCGACCTTTTGCTTGCCCTTCTCTTCACTAGAATGCTTGAGGTATCGGTTCGGCTTCCCCTAGTCGGTCGGGTTGTTAAGGGATTTCTTGAGTTCCCTACAATCTTTAGTGGTGTGCCCGCATTCTTTGTGATATTCGCACCACGAGGCTCTTTATCTCTTCGAGCGGTGACGTTTTGATGGGAGGTGGGCGGGGAGAGTGACTTTGTCTTTTATGTCCAAGTATATCTCTCTCTGTTTTTCTTTGAGCAGGGGTCGACGCCATGGTCGTTGAATGCGTCCGGCCCAGACCACCCGTCTTGTTGCTTTGGTGATCCCTGTGATTTCCTTCATCCTTCCTCTTTTTGCTCCGTCGTCGAGTGACGGCATATGTCTGTCGCTTGGATGAATCTTTGAGCCAGAGTCATTGCTTCGGAGAAGGTTTTGACTTCGTTTTCGGCCGAGGACCATCTCGGTCGACCGGTGAAGTCCGGACATTAGGGCGGCGAATGCCACCGCGTCTTGTAGATCCGAGATTTTTGATGACTCCTCATTGAATCTTTTTATGTATTCGGCTAGGCTCTCGTTTTTCTCTGCTTGATCCCCATTAAATGGAGGCTCGTTTTCCTTTGTCTCTTTCCCTTGATAAGCGGGTGGATGAATAGGTCTTCGAGGGCCAGAAATCGGTGATGATCCCCGCGGGGAGCTCTTGGAACCGGCTCGGGGCCGGACCTTTGAGTGTTGTCGGAAAGAAACGGCACCAAGTGGCTTCACGTCCGGTCTAAACACTCATTTGAGCTTTGTATGTCGCCGTGTGATCATCCGGGTCGGTCGGGCCGCGAATGGTTCGACGGAGGGCGTTTTGACCTTTCCGGGTTGGGTGCCTCGAGTATGGCACAGGTTGAATGGGACCGTGAACTTGAGTGCCCCGCTTGTTGATTCGAATGGGGTTCGATTGAGCGGAATCACCATGACCCTCGCGGCGGCGGCCTTTTTGTTTAATATGTGCCTCGCATCATAACCTTTCTTTGAGGGCACTTCTCGTTGAGGAAGTGTCGGGCATCGTTTTGCTTGTGACCCGCGTTGCCCGAGGGGACTTGGATACGTGAGTTTCGTCGGCGAGCTGGGCTGATCTTCCTTTAGACTCGTGTCGGTCTCCCTCCCCCTGCTTTGATCGGCGGCCGGGCGGTTGTGTATTCCCGTGCCCCAGATTCTTTGCTTAGGTTAAGTGGCAGTGGTTCTCGCCCGAAGGAAGGGACCGGGGCCCGGTCTTTAGGGTGAAGGGAGCGTCCTTCTTTGTAGGTTGGCAACATATCTATCGAGCTCTGTTGCAAGGTCCATTGGAGGCGAGCGGCTATCTTGTTGATGTCCGCGGTAGAGATGGGTAGGGGTCGGCGTCTTGTAGGTTGGTTCGATGGTTGCGGTCCATTTTCAATGGGCTGCTCTTCTTCCTCGTGATCGAGGGTTTGAACGGTCGGCGTTTTGGGTCGCTCGGACCTCCTTTGTTGAGATGGGGAGGGGTCTCTTTCGGACCTCGACCTGTGCCGAGGGTTGCTCAGTACGTGTGCTCTTGGGTGGGGCCATTGCTAAGTGACTACGAGAGGGATTTTCTTTGAGTAGCAACAAGGTGAATCTTCTTTGAGTGGTGGCGAAGTAACTTCTTGTACTTTCCCCACGAGCGGCGCCAGCTGTTTTACGCTAAGAAATTAAGGATTGTAATATGTTGTGAGATTTGATGTGGGCCCCAAGGCGTTCGCCCGAGCTTCGATGTCCGTATGCCCGAATCCGCAAAACAAGGTTAGACTACCTCGGGGGTGTTTCGGGATCGCCCCTCCGGCGCTCGAAGTCGGATGTGATTGAGGTAGAGAGAGAAGTGAAGTCTAGAGAGAGATGCTCTAGTTTGTTAGGTGAGAATTCAATACTGTTCATTGATGAGGCAGGTTGGTTTTTATAGTGTTGGGGATTTCCCCGGACGGGAAACATTATTCGAGATGGGCCTTTTTGGTAGCAATGGGAATGCTACCTTTTAGAAGAATGGTCATTTCATCCTTTTAGGGATTTCCCAATCTTTGGTGATTAGGTCAACCTTTACAAGTGGGACCCATTCGCCTTTTTGCCCGTGCTCTAGGAGGCTTCCGGACTCTTTATTGGGGCTGGCGATCAATTGAGCCCCGAACCCGACCATAATTATTCGAGGATTAAAATTGAATTCAATTGTAAGATTCGGCCGAGTTAGATTGAGAATTGGAGATAACATATAACACGAACATTCGACAAAATGTTGCTAAAAAATCATTGAATTGGTCAGCGCGAGGAGAAAGAGGCGAGAAGGCGGAAAGGAAAGAATGCGCGCAATGGAAGGAAAAGACGTTCAGAAATCGGAAGATTACCTTTTTCGTCACTTGACGGAAATAAATCTCGAGCTAAAAACCCTAGGAGAGAGAAAATCCATAGTGATGATTGATCTCTCGCTTCTCGTTGCACTCGCAGCACCAGTAGATAAACTTGAATGAAAGGTTTGGCGTAGCAACGCAAACATAATCTGCATTTAGGAGATTAGGAGAAGAGAAGAGAAGCGATGGGTGGCGCGGGTGAAGATTAGGAGATCGGCGACGGCGAAGACGGATCGGGAGGAGCGATTGAAGAAAGAGATTTGGATGAGGGATGATTGGATGAGTCATGAGAGATCGAAGATCAGGTGAGCAGTGAAGAAGTTTAGGGTTTTGTGGGTGGGAGGAGAGAGGGATGAGGGAAAAAAAAGCGGTATTAACGCTGCGGTTCACCAAGCTGAAGCGGTTAACGAGAGGAACCCCAGCGGTTTTTTGTTAACCGTTTCGGTTTTTTGAACCATTGCGGTTTTATGTTTCCAATATTCCCACCCGAAATTTCGAGGATTTACCGCTACGGTTCTCTTAAGGACCGCAGCGGTTGTGTTGTGACATATAACATTTTTTCCACTAATGTTATTCCCCAATACTCTTATCACTTTTTGAGAAAATTCTATCAGTGCCCTACTAGCTGTTTGTTATTCCAAGTGTAATAACATCCAGCAGATTTAATATCCTCAAGAGCACAGTGAGCTACACACCTTCTGATAGGATACATTTCAATGTCTCTAACAGTAGAGCCCACCCTCTCCTCCTTATTCGGCACACAATTAAAATCACCTCCCATAATCCAAGTTTTATCCATTACGTCGGGCAATCTCCATCAACTCTACCCGTAACATCTCTCTTTTAATTTCGGGTATTGAAAGCATAAACAAACGAGCAGAAAAAACCATCTCTAGCTCCTGAAGGCTTCACACAACAATGGATTAGCTGTGCACTAATCCATCTAATATATACTTGAAAACTCAAAGGATTCCAAGCAAGAGTAACTCTTCGACCAGGATGGTAAGAAGAGTTTGAACAGAAACACCAGCTTGCAAACAAATTCTGATACATCTTTCCCATATTTTTTGCTTTAACCTTAGTCTTAATGAGACCAATCATTCCAAGGGATCTCTTATTAATAATCTTCTTTACTTCTTTATGCTTTGACAAGCGGTTAATCCCCGGACGTTCCATATAAGGATACTATCCATTGGCATCGGGGAGAGTCCCCTCTCCTACTACCCTCACCAATTTCAATCATACAAGGGCTGAACCAATCATAACCTGTTCTTCCATCATTCCATCCAGCACAGTGAATGAATTAGTAACACGAATGTGGCATGCTGATTTTTCACTCCTAACTGTCTGAGTCACCTTCTGAAACTCATTCTCAGTAGCAACTTCTACCTCTTTCTCCCTAGCTGGCTGAACTATAACATTCTTAGCCTTTCACACTTGTCTCTGCACTCCTTTATTACAGACGTCGGATTGATGACCCATCTTCTTACAAATATCACACCTCGTTTGGCTTCCATTCATAAAACACCTCGATCACTACTTCCACCCTATTTTCATTGATAAAACTCAATTGATCGGGGAAATTCTGGTCAATTTTAACCTCAATCATCACCCTTGCATACTCCGACTTCTCCTTCTTAGTTTGTTCTTTGCATCAACTTTCAGAAATTTACCTATTGGACTCACCAATTTGCTCAAGCATCTACCAATCCAATACTTAAAATTGAATCTCAATTGAATCCAAGTAGAAATGACATCAAATTGATCATTTGTTATATCATGTCGTGCTCCGATGCTCTCCACAATCATCGGTTTGTTATCAAAAAAAATGGCGATCCATCGGAACCAAGTCCTTCTTCTCCATCGTTGGAAACCGAATAATATAGACACCATTACCTTATCTACTCCATTATTCCTCCACATTTCCTAATATAACCTTCCATAACATATGGAGGAGGACTAGAACCAACAACATAGCATATAACAGATGAATTCCAAAAATCTAACTCAGATTGAACATCATCTAATTCGATTTTCACAATATACCTCGCATTACTAATATGATCATCATGTTCGGATGATTCAAAATCTTCCTCATTATCGACATTTGCGGAATTGGAGCCGGTTCAATCTCACGAACACTCCGGTCGGCAATTCCACTCTTCCTTCGTTGAACTCCATTCGCGAAGAATGAATGGATAAGAGCCATTCGAAAACATTCAATGAGTTTGCATACTATGTTGCCTTTGCGCGAATTTCCTCTGCTATGAAATCTGCTCCAATTGAAATTCCATTCTTTGTGACACCAAGAATTTCATACATTAATTTAGTTTTCTTAGCATTTGAATTTGAAATCGGTCGAATTGACTTCCGATTGCTAGAATTTAAGGTCTTCGAGCTTTAGAACTCCTCGCCATGGTTGAGGAAATTCTAGACAGGGAGAAACACTCTAGCTTGCTTATGATTCGGTAGTTATTTTCTTGCAAAAAGAATCATGCTAAGGTATTTTTACATCTATGTCATATTGGAAGAAAGACACTATAAGTCTAAAAAATCAACAAGCTGTATAAATGTTTCAAACTCGAGTTCCCTTAGAAATTGGTGAGGATACTACTATGTTGTTTATTACACTATCGGTCATTATACAAAGAGAATAATTGGTTGCTACGGTTCATGTGTTACGGCCCGAGGCCACGTATGTAAATATACAATTTGCTTGATTTTAGTAAGACATATCTCAACATGTATTAACCATAATCTTTTATTCATAATCGGACGTTTGGAGACAACATTTTGAAGCAATATATAAGCATGCTTCTTAAAAGTTCATTTACTTTTAACCTATGTACTCAAGAAGAAGAAAATGGAGAAATAATGGGGTCAATTTTTCTAATGTATACAAGAAAAAGGATTTATTATTTAGAGTATGACATTACAAATTTAAAACACCCACGTAGTCGGTTTCTTTGTTGTGGTTTGTCATAGCCACCATGGTTTTATAAAGCACAAAGTCTTGGGTGTAGGCGAACCCATTCATAACCTCCCTCCTTTCTTCTCTCTCCTTCGGCCACTTTCTCTAGCGATGACAAACTTTCGTTTTCTTTCTTACCCGCATCCCTTTTCTCTCTCACTTGCACCTCCTCTTTGCTTTGCTCGTCACTTGGTGTTTTTGTTGGCTCGATCGGCGTTGTGCTGGCTAGTGAGTCATGAAAGACATTGTTGTGTTCAAGTGTATGCAGATTTAGTTTGCGCGTCACTTTTCTCTCTCGCACCTTTGCAGCAATAATGATGGAGAGAGTTTCGGGATGCGAACGCGGATGTGGTTCGCCGGAACCCTAGCTTCACCGATGACGTCGCCGTTTGACGCAAGAGAATTTCGAGAATTTTTTATAGATACGGTACTTGATTTTGAATAGAGTTCTCCAAATTGATTTTGGAAACATAATTAGTCCTCGTTTTCAGAATTGATTTGAGAAATTGATTTCGAAATGAGTTTGTTATCGGAACTAGATCCGGTACTTATTGATATGGAAATTGATTCCACTAGTGCCTCCTCCTCTCGTGATCATTTCGGCCATTTCTCCGCGAGGGCGCGCCATTGAAGAGGAGCATAGATAATTTTTGAAGAGTTGGGTGGTGGCAAATGGTGGAAGGTGGCGGGGGAGCTAGGTGGTGGTGGGTGGTGGCGGGGGTGGCGGTGGTGGAAAAAAAGAAGGGGTAAAATAGTAAACTAAAAATGGGCCCGGGCGTATTTAAGAAATATTGGGGCGGTGATTAACAATCTTCTTTGTGAGGGGAGGAGAGAGAAAGAGAAGAAGAAAAATAATGATACAATTTTGCTGGAAGATGACATAATGATATATTTCTCTTATAAATGACATTTGTTTGTGCTTAAATCATACAAGTTTGTTGAAAAATGACATTAATGTGAGTAGTAATGATAAGGTATATAAAGCGTTGACAAATTATAATGAAATAGTGGGAAACGATACAACTTTGCTGAAAAATAAATGACAGGATAGTGAGTAATAATGTTATCATTTCTTTTATAAATGATATCGCTTTGTGTAATAATGATAAGGTATAAAGAGTTCACAAATGATAATGAAAAAGGGATATTAAATGATACAAAAATGACATAGAAGTCTGTAATAATGATATAAACATGTCAATAATGACATGAAAGAGTTTCATAAATGACATAAAATAAATTTAAAAATGACACAAAATAACTCCAAAATGATATGAGATACACCAATAATAACATGATAAAGTTTTATAATGACATGAAACAATTATATTAGTTTGTACATGTGAGATGTTGTTACTTGTTACACAATAAGTTATGATGTATCATGTTACACTCAAGATGCACTCTTAATAAAATTTTATTATTGCTATTCATTAGTTTTATAATATGAGTTTTCGATTTTATATAAGTCCAAACATCGTATTGACTAGGTCCACTATGACAATTTTTTTCAATAATCTCTGTTAGTTATATTGATTAGCAAGATTTTACTTCTTTCCCTCTTGTATGTTTTTCTCATGAAAGAAAAATTCACTTCTTTCCCTCTTGTATGTTTTTCCCATTAAACAATCTGGGGCTTTTTAAGATTTACTTGAAATAATTTTTTTTTTTTAATAAACAAACCTACCCCAAAGTGTATGGTGATTGGTGATGCATGGCTTTTAAACAAGAAAAACCATAAAATAACTAATAATGAAAACTATACTTGTTTTATATCCACTCGTCTATATATAAACTAAAACCATCCGTATTATGTGCTTATCACAAAATCCAAATATTTTACATTAACAGTTCTCTTTATCATCATCATTAATTTACTTGATCATTCCATGCATGCAGCAGAAACGTAGAAATGTGGAGAATTTTAACATATTTTGTGCTCATTCTAATTACTATCATCAAGCTAGGAGTTCATGCAAACACTTTAGTACCATGTTTCTTCATTTTTGGAGACTCCCTATCAGACCCAGGCAACAATAACCCCCTTAAGACCAAGGCTAGAGCCAATTATCCTCCCTATGGCATTGATTTTCCAGGTAAACGAGCCACTGGCCGTTTTTCCAATGGAAGAACCTCCGTCGATATAATTGGTTGGTTTTCTCTACTTTGATTACCTTATTAGTTTATATTTGCGATTGTGCACGAAATTAGCCTTCATTATTATGCATGTATGCGAAAGCCCGTGATTCTGAAAAATTTAATGTTTGACTTCCTTTTTGATAAACCATATTGCAAAATTTTACATGCATGAAAGGAAAAACACGTAATCGGGTAATATATTAAAGGCTCATTTCATGCGAGAATTCAGTGTTTTCGTCTCTATCGACTATCATAATGCAAGAAGTTCATGTTTTTTGAGTTGGACATTGTCTGAGCGTTGCTCTGTTGTTTATTGTTGTTCTTCATTTAGCATTATAGGCTAAGTGTTCGTTTGGTATACATGGGAATTTAATTCCTGTAGGAAGTTTCATTTCATAGGAAATTACTTCCCTTGTGTAATTCCTAACAAATTGGCCTAAATTTGTTTGGTTCACCTCAAGGAATTTGCAATTCATGTGGGAATTCTGATTGACCAAGGTGGGAGTAGGTAATTAAATTCCCACATTTTGTGGGAATTTCAATTTCCCAAGGAATTTTCATTGCACCCATTTTATAAACTTCCTGTCAACCAAACAACTTCCCAAATGAGAAAATCATGGGAATTTTCATTGCCTACATAAATTTCTGTCAACCAAACAAGCACTAAATCATGCTTCTTTAGGTTCCCTTTTATTTTCCCATATTTGTTGGTAAGATGGCCCATACCAATCCTTATATCTTGAACGTCAAATTTATGGAAACAAGTTCTCATTGGTTGAAAATTCAAGCACAACTAGAATGAGTAAAACATAAAAAAAATAGAGGTAGTATTATCTTATTTTGTTATACGTATTTATGATACTATTTAACATTATGAGTGTCTCACAAATTGTATTTAAATAATATTATATTTTTAACTAAAACTTCTGGCCCACCCAATGCCTGATGTAACCAAAAGGAAATTGTGAAAAAGCAATATAAGGATTTATTTTTGGAAAATTCTAGACGGTAACAATGTGTTTTGTTAAATTTTAGATGGTCGAAATTTTCTTTACTTATTTTCAGCTCCGTTCCTGAAATTTTATGGGCCCTAGGTGAAGCGTGAAAAATAGGGCCCATACTGTTTTTATGATTGAATATATTGCAATAAATGACAAAAGAATTCAACATAACATGTCTTACTACATAGAAAAAAAAAGTTCTAAAAAATATATTTTAAAAAAGTTATATCTTTCTCGAAAATCATAAAAAGTGATTTCCCGAGCATTTTGAAATTACAATACATTATTAATCAGAGAACAAACATATTACATCCCATAAAAAAACATATTACATCACATTCTGCAAATTTCTTTGTTCCACATTTTAAATAATTATATCAACATTGCACACCAACAAATGAGATATATCAACATCTAGAATTCATTTTGAATTTTTTAACATTTAGAAAATGAATAAAGTAAACAAACCCAAGTAAATCAACAAATTATTTCGAAAATATTCAACAAATCCAAGTTAATCAATCATCTATTTTACTGAATTAACAAATTATACATACTGCTAAGAACTAACAAATTATGGATTGGATTATAAGTATTTTGAGAATTCTCTTCATGTTCTCTCTCGGTGCATGATATCTTATCTTGCGCCGTCGCCATGGCAAGAACATCTGGCGGGAAAACTCAAAATTATGGAAACGGAAAGCGTAGGAGAAAGCTCGAGGACCAACGTCGATTCTCGAAGCTCGTCGTACTCGTTCAATGGATAAAATTTTGGGCATAGAAGCTTTGGATTTTGGATTAGGCATTGGAGAGGTGGTAACTCCAAAATCGTCGATTCAGCAATTGCAAGTTCAATCGGAAATCAGGCACACTTTCAATGAATGGCTGCAATCCATTCATACTAGTCAACAATATGGTGGTAAAACTGGTTCAGGTAATTTGATTCCTATCTTTCAACAAGCTGATAATTCGGAGATTAATGTTGATTTTGATGAGGATGGAAATGTGATAGAATTGGATGAGATTGATAATGAGGATAATCTAGATGAAACCGAGGTGAAATCGAATGATGTGATGGTGGATTTAGAGCCGATTCACATTGAATTTGATGATATTCAGGAGGAGGTGGGTTTTTGGAGTTCATCGATTATATGCTATGTATTAGGTTCAAATCCACCAATTCAGGTTATGGAGCGATTCTTGAGGAGAATCTGGAAGACATATAATGTTGATAAGGTTACTTTGATTCAAAGAGGCATTTATCTTGTTCGATTTAATGCCATGGATTCTAGAGATAAAATTCTGGATGGACATTTCTTTTTTGATAAGAAACCTATGATTGTGAAACCTTGGACACCATACATGGATTTTGAGAAGGAAGATTTGAAAACTATTCCAGTTTGGGTCCAATTGAAGCTGAATCTGAAGTACTGGGGTGAGAAATTTCTACATAAGATTGCATCACAGATAGGAGACCCAATTAAACGTGATGAAGCAACTAGAAACAGGGAAAATTTACAGTATGCTAGAATACTGATTGAAATGAAGATGGATCATAAATTCCCTCATTCAATTCAGTTCTGGAATCAACATGGAATTTTGACTAATGTGCCTGTAGTGTTTGAATGGAAACCAAATAAATGCCAAAATTGTCTTAATTTTGGACATATAACACAAGAATGCAGGAAGAAGAAGGTTAAGAAGATATGGGTGCCAAAAGTTACAATGCCACAGGCTGTAACTAATCCTCCAATAGTTACACAAACAGTGGAGAATTCTCAACAGAAAACCTTAGTAGCACAGACTAAGGAAGTGGAAGTTGACCAGGATGGTTTTCAAAGGGCTTTGAGACCAATCAAAGTCAGGGTGAATACCGTCAAAACCACACAAATTCAGAATCACTTTCAATCTTTGGATATGATAAATCGGAGAGCGAGTCACCTAGACAATTGAATGCGAAGTTCCAAGTATCAAGTAGCAAGAAGGCTAATTCACAAAAGGGAGGGGGAGAAACTCCTGATATCAATGGATAAGCTTCTTTGTTGGAATGTTAAAGGCTTGAACAACATTAATAAGCAGAGAGATGTGCAACAATTTGTTCATAGATCTGCTTTTGGTGTTGTTAGTCTCTTGGAAACAAAAATAAAAGCCAAGAATATGGGTGTTTTGTATCAGAGAATATTCAGAGGATGGTGTTTTACAAGCAATGCAAGTTGTCATGATGGAGGAAGAATTGTGTTGGCTTGGAAATCAGGAAGTTTCCGAGTAACAATTCTACATGTTACAAGTCAAATAATTCACTGTTTTTTGCAACCTACTAGCAATAGAAGTGAATTTTATTGCACTTTCATTTATGCTTTTAATGAAAGAAATAATAGAATTGCATTGTGGGAAGATCTTAAAGTTTGAAAACTTTAGATCCTTGGATTATGTGTGGAGATTTTAATTGTGTAATGCAATGTGATGAAAGAATAGGTTCATATGTTAGAGAAGTTGAAACTAGAGATATTAAAGAATGTATGAGCTATTGTGATATGTTTGATGTCAAAAGTTCTGGTAATTTTCTTACCTGGAACAATAAACAACAAGGAGATGCCAGAGTGTTTTCAAAGCTTGATAGAATTATGTCAAATCAAGCATGGCGGGAATGTATTTCTTTCGGCGAGGTTTGCTTCCAGCAATAAGGGAGTTTGATCATTCACCGCCATTTTGATTGTTTATCCCGAGGTATTAAATGGTAGAAAGCCATTTAAATATTTCACTATGTGGATACTATCTTCCAAATTTAATGACGTAATCGAAGAGCTTGGAGTGTAGATGTTCAAGGTACTAAGATGTTTAAGCTTGTTAAAAGGCTTAAAGCTGTAAAAGATACACTGAAAGAGTTGAACAAAGAGGGGTTCTCATAAATTCAGGCTGCTGAACTTCAAGCACTACATAGAATGCAGCAAGCACAACAAGATATGCATAATCACCCAGGGGACAGTCAATTAGCAGAGGTGGAATTGGAAACAGTTATGGAATATCATTTGAAACACAGGGCATATAGAGAATTCTTATCACAAAAAGCTAAGCTTGCTTGGATAAAAGATGGAGATGAGAACACTTCTCTTCTTCATTAGAGTATCAAAGCAAGAAAGCTACAAAATCAGGTGTATGGTATACATGATGAACATGGCAACTGGAAGGATACAACTGAAACTGTGTCACATGCTTTTCTATCATAATATGAGAAGCTTTTGAGCAGAAGCACTGTAGAGAGGAAGTATGTGATAAATCAGCTTATTCAGGAGGGTTCCATGATAACAGATGAGCACAGGGAGATCCTTAATGCACCATACACAGTTGAGGAAGTGAAAAAGGCTTTGTTTTCAATTCCAGGTGATAAAGCACCTGCACCCGATGGATTTGACACTCATTTTTACAAGGATGCTTGGCATATTGTAAATGATGATGTGATTGATGCTGTATTAGATACTCTGCACAGTAGGAGGATTTTGAAGGAATTGAATACTACAGTGATAACTTAAATCCCTAAAACAAAATGCCCTCAGAATCTTAGTGAATTCAGACCAATTTAATGCTGTAATACTTTGTACAAATGTATTACTATGGTCTTGTGTGGGAGATTAAGAAGGGTTTTACCTGATTTAATCATGGAAAACCAAGGAGGTTTTGTACATGGGAGATTTATTGTACATAATATAATGGTGATACAGGATCTTGTTAAACACTATAGCAGGAAACAAGTCAAGCCTAGTTGTTTATTGAAGATAGATTTACAAAAGGCATATGACACAGTTAGTTGGGATTTTCTCAAGGAAATGTTGATTGCTTTAGGTTTTCCTGAATCTTTCATAGATCTTGTAATGGAGTGTGTTTCTACACCAAAGTTTTCAATCATGTTAAATGGGAACATGGAAGGATTTTTTAAATCTTCTAGAGGTTTAAGGCAAGGTGATCCACTATCACCCTTGCTTTTTGTGCTGTGTATGGAATATTTATCTAGAATCTTGACAAAGACGGGAGAGCTAGATGAGTTTCAGTTCCATCCCAGATGCAAGGAAATGAAGCTTACTCATATGTGTTTTGCTGATGATCTTATACTATGCTGCAAGGGTGATTTCACTTCCATCTATCTGATGTTGAGGACATTCAAATTATTTTCAGAGTCATCTGGTTTACAAGCAAATGCTAACAAGTCTGCGTTTTATACTTGTGGAATGACAGAAGCAGAAGTGAAGAGAGTAGAAGAGGTATCTGGTTTTGCAAGAGAAAAATTGCCATTCAGATATCTAGGTGTGCCAATATGTGCAAGGAAGATAAATGCAACATAGTGTGCAGCTTTAGTTGAGAAGATGACATCCAGGATTAGAATTTGGAGCTCTAGGCAGTTATCCTACACCGTTAGAGTTCAACTTATTAATTTTGTTCTGTTAAGTTTGCACATCTATTGGGCACATGTTTTTGTATTGCCGAAGAAAGTTCTACAAGAAATCAACAGGATTTGTAGGGCTTTTCTTTGGAGTGGACAACACTTTACATCAAAAGCAGGTTTGATTGCTTGGGAACATTTATGTACAGCAAAGTCTGCTGGAGGACTTGGGTTTAGGAATATTCTACTCTGGAATATTGCTAGCCTTGGAAAATATGTATGGGCAATTGCTTCAAAGTAGGATAGTGTATGGATTAAGTGGATACATTCTGTGTATTTGAAAGAGGAAGACTGGTGGCATTATGTACCTAATACTGGTGCAAGTTGGTACTGGAAGAGGATTTGCAATGTGAAGGAGCAACTGAAGCAGTTTTATTCCGTGCGTATATGATCGCAATGAATTCATATTCCATCAAAGTTGTCTATGAGAAGCTTATGGGAGACCAAGTCCAGGTTACTTGGGATAAAATCATATGGAACAAGCTTAATGTTCCAAAGCACATATTTGTAATGTGGTTAGCAATTCAACAAAAGTTGCAAACTACTTCAAAGGTGTTTTAATATGGCATCAGTCAAGATCCTTTGTGTTTGATATGTGGTGCACATGATGAGAATCATCAGCATTTGTTCTTTCACTGTGATTATAGTCAAGAATGTCTTAAAATGTTGAAGATTTGGTTTAATATCAGAAGCCCTGGACTAGAATTGCAGCAGCTTATCAGAAGTGTACAGAATGGGAGAAGAACCAAATTTCATAAGCAAATAATTCAAGCTGGAATTACTGCTTTAGTTTATATGGTATGGCAGGGTAGGAATGCCGTATATTGGCGTAAGTGCTTACCTAGTATTGATTTTGTGATAAAACAAATTAAAAGTATAGTTAAGCATAGAATCTTTGTTGTATTACCAAAGAAAATCACTAGGAAAGATCATGAGTGGTTTGTGAACTTGTAAGAGTTAATGACCCTTTTGTCGGGTTTGTTTTTACAAGTCTTAGTGTGAGGGAGTCCAACCTAGTTGGTTTACCTCCTTTTGACTTGTTTAGGTTGTAACATGTTGTTTCAATTAATCTACTCATCTTGCTTAGCAAAAAAAAAAAAAAAAAACTACTACAAAAAAATCGAATGACTCGATTTGCAGTATTTACAAAAATAAAAAAATTACATAAACAAGTCTCATTTATTTTAGATCAAACTCATCTAAAAAATGGAAAGTTAGCAAGAACACAAGACTTACCAAAATCGTTGAAGATGAAGTACTCGTAATTCCATATCGGTCTTTTCTTTCACAACTTTAATCTTTGCCGTTCTCTGCCAAAAATTAGAACTTCGCTAGGGGATAGGGGAGTAAAATTTGAATAGAGAAACACCCAAATTTTGCCAAATAATCAAAATTTCGAACCCAATAATTGTGAGAAAAAATAAGAAGAAAAAATGGAAACTGGTGAGATATAGAGTTCATAAAAGGAGCTTTATTTTATATGTAATATTATGTTTGTTAGAAATTTTGACAAAATAGCCGTTATGGGGGAACCCATATTCAATTGTTAAGATCAATTAGAGGATTAAGTGATTGACCGAGGATGAAAATTGGGAAACGACAATATTAAAGAGGTCGAGATTTTCCAAAATATGGAAAACCGAAAAGAAGAGATTGATTTTAAGATATTGATTTAATCTTGGAAATTTTTCCAAAATTTAATCTCGGTAATTGGATAAGATGGAATGATTTTGAGAGATTCGAGAAGTAGGAAATTGAATGAGGGATGTGATTAATGAAGGGAAAGTTGAAGAAGATATGGAGTCACACTCACGGAAGAGCCTCGCGTATTCTTTCAACCGGGAGTTTCCAACTCTTTTTATTTGTAAAATAGAAGCTTCGAATGAATTTGGGGTTTCTTTCCATGGGCTCCAGCGTGCGCCCTCTTGCCCACAGCCCCAAGGACGATCCCGTCTATTTTAGATGATAAGCCCGAACATTGTATGTAGTATTTTTCGATCCCATTTTCTAGATTCCATTATCAAACCGCTGTTTAATTAAGGAAAAAGCTTTTTTTAAAGAAAAAAAACACCCTTTCCCTTTCTATATATATTTTCAATGTGGTGGGGGTCAATTTACTAAGTTCTAATCTTCATAATTATATTAGATTTCCCTATGAATTAAGAATTTCACAAATCGTATGATTTATTAAGAAAGTGATATAGTTATCAAAGTTATTTCGTACACATTCATAATGGAATTTTTATATATTTTTCGGAATCAAACATAAGTGAAATCTCTTCTTAATTAATAAATAAGGTCATGGAAGTTACTTTATAGAAAGTTGAGGGAGGCCATTTAAAGTCACACAAAAAAAAAATTCACCATCTAAAATTTTAAGCACAGGTCACCATCTAAAATTTTCCATTATTTTAAAGTCATTTTCCTGTTTTCCAAATAAGGACTTGTTTAATTGGTAATGCGAAATAAGCACAAAATCTTCTTT
>CANSZD010000028.1:0-259859 GCA_947648045.1 Beta corolliflora
TATAATACAATACGTAAAAATTGCAAAGAGAAAATAATTAAGAGCTAGAATGAAAAGAATACAAGAAATGAATATGAAAATATGAAAAGAACCTATGATTAATATAAAAATACGAGCAAGAACTTTGAGTGATATTTGAGATGATGATACAAAATCTTTAAGATATCTCTCTCTAAAACTCTATGAAAACCCGAGAAGACAGGTTAGGAATTTGTCTCATGCAAAAGTCTAAGCCGGTTTACGTGCATTAAAGTGTAAGATCAAATACACAATAGAAGTAAATGAAACACATTTTTGGGTAAAAATTCTGGGTGTAAACTCTCCTTTGTGGAGATGCACTATGTAAATGTGGACTGATTTGTGGAAAAAGTGCATTTCAGGCGCAAACATGCACTATTTCCTTTAGTGGTTGTGTGCATGTGAAAGTATTTGGTAGAGATTTTAATGTGAGAGGTAAGGAGGAGAGAGAATGAATCAAAGAACTCTTCTAATTGTGGTAGAGTTTTCATTGAAACTGTAGAAAGAGAAACATCTAGGCTACTTATAGTAGCAACAAGAATAGTAGCAGTTTGTTACAACAACTAACAACTTGTAATTACAACCGAATACAGCTTTCAGGGCTATTTACTTAAAGCAAGTAACTCGGCTTTCAAGATATACTCCATATCCCCCTTCAAGTCAGATGTGAAGCTTCCACAAGGCCAAGCTTGACGCAAGATGTCATGCCGAGAGGCCGTAAAGAGGCTTTCATAACGCATCTCGCTTAACCGTTGTTGACTATGTACATATGAGCGCCTTTCAGAAACCGCATTCAAATCTGGTTTCAACATAATGGCAATCACGTTCGTGTGCTTTTGTTCTTTCGTAAAACATTGATTCTCAGTGGGTAATATGTTCAAAGAATAGTTGTTGTCACAATATAAATAAATAGGTAAATTAACATTAACTTTAAGATCTTTAAGGAGACCTCTAACCAACCACACCTCGAAGCGCATTTCTGACATGCTTCGTACTCGCTCACCGAGGATTTACTACCGTCTTCGCTTACACTTCCAAGAAACTAAATATGATCCCAAGAAACACAATATGCACTCAACGATCTACCGCTAAACATACATGTACTCCAATCACATCACTCGTATGCCTTCAACTGTGCATCATTGTGAAGAGAAAAACAACCATGCAAATCAAGTGTAGCCAAAAGAAGATACCTAACAATTATACATTGTAGCTTGCAAATGAGGCTTTTTCATCAAATTAGAAAGTGATCAAGATGAGTGGCATAGGATGTAACTGCCTAGTTATGTTAAGGTATAATAAACCTCGCCAATGATTTTCCAGTATATCAAGCCTGTGCTCTTCCAAGACTTCACCTAGTTTCGTGGACAATCCAAGACCCTAGTGAGTAGAATCAACAGGTCTTGCATTATCAACCTTCGAGTCTTTTATAATATCGTTGATATGTATTTTTCATTGAGAAGAGTTCCAAATTCTGGGTTTCTAATCAAATCTATTCCAAGAAAATACTTCAGATCCCCAAGTCTTTAATTGTGAAGGCTTTACAAGAGCTTGTTTGATGGAGTCACTCATGCACTCCTCCTACTGCAAGTGCCTGTCAAAACCATATCATCCACGTATACTAATATAACAACAAATTCCCCATCAAGTTCCCCGGTGAACAAAGAGTAGTCTTGGCACATTGAACAAACCCAAATTCTCCCGACGTAAAATTACTCAACTCTCTGCTCCATTGCTCCGTGATGCCTGTCTCATGCCATAAAGAGAACGTTTGAGCTTGCAAACTTGACCTGAATGAGTTTGATTTACACTCCAAATAGGTTTCATATACACCTTTTCTTCCAAGTATCCATGAAGAAACGCATTATTTATGTCCAATCCAGTGGGTCATCCTTTGGAGCCGCGGCTAAAGAAATAACTACTCACAGTAGCCAATTTAGCAACCTGGAGAAAATGTGTGAGTGAACTTTCTAGCCTACTTGTTGATATCCAAGAGCAACCAAGCGTGCTTTATAATCTTTTCTGAACATTTCCTGATTTGATTTGTTTAATTTGAAAGCACCCCATTTAGACCCTATGGCCTCCTTTCCTCTGTAAACCGTGATATCCCAAGTGTCATTAATGTCTAGTGCATGTAATTCTTTTGCATTGATCTCTCCATGCTCATGTAAAGGTTAGCTTGAGCATAAGTTTGTGGTTCGAGGTTTAGATTGATGTGTTTGAACAACGAAAAGATTGAGAAAGAGAATTGGTAGGTTGGATAGTAGGACAAATGAAGTTCTGCTAGTAATTTTGGTAGGTGGCTTAGTAATTCTAGTGGAATGTCTAATAGGAGGTGCAGGAATGGAAGTATGAGAAATAGAAAGTGAAGAATTATCATGAGTAGAATTGTTAACGTATTCATAAATATGATCGGTGAGAGAGTAACAAAGTGTACAAACAACATTATGATGTGAAGAAGAATGATTAAGAGGGTACGAGAAGAATGAGAAGAGGTAGGATTTATGTGATGATTAGACATATTATATGTATTGACAAAAACATCAATTAGTAATAGGGAGAGTCACAAGAACCATCTAATGAAACAAGAGGCAAAGATGATTTAGGTGGATCGAAACAAAAAAAATGTATAGGTTTGAAAGGAAATTCATCTTCCTTAAGACAATAACTCTCTCAGTGACAAAATATTTATGTGTATCAAGATCATATACACTTATAACTTGTCCAAATGGGTAACCCACAAATGCACATTTTTGGCTCTAGGACTAAATTTGTCCTTTTGATCTATCCATGTTATATGCAAAGCATAAACCGCCAAAACTCTTAAAGAGTTATAATCGGGGACAACTCCAAACAAAACTTCGGAAGGACTTTTCCAATTAAGGATAGGTGTAGGCATTTGATTAATAAGATAGGTAGTCATTGTCAAAGGCAATCTCCCAAAAATGAATAGGCATATTGGCATGAAACTCTCAAAGCTCGGCAACTTCAAGAGATGCCTATGTTTTCTCTCCACTCTCCCATTTTGTTGGGGTCTACCTACTATACTAGTCCGATGAAGAATACCTTTATCTAAAAAAGAAAGCAAGGCATTCTTGTTGAATTGATTTCAATTCCATTATCGGTTCTAATGGTTTTGATAACAAGGTTAAATTGGGTTTCTATCCGGGGGTAAATGAACCTATAGTTTTCTTCACTTGCATTTTATTGTGTAGAAGAAAAGTCCGGGTACTTCTACTATGATCATCCAAGATAGTCAAGAAGTAAGAAGCTCCTAAAAGAGTTTTGGATTTATATGGTCCCCAAAGGTCAATATGGATGAGCTCAAAACAATGTTTAGCATGATCGACACTTTAGGGAAAAGGTTGTTTGTGATGTTTTGATAGAACACAAACTTCACAAAAATAATCGTAGACAAGTGATCACCAGTACATCCCGGCACATGTTTCATTTTAGAAAGGGATAAATGCCCGAGTCTGCGGCTGTAACAAGTCAATGTCAATGAAGAAGATTTGGTAACAAATTGATGTGAATTTAGATGTAGATGTAAAGGTTGTATTAGTAGATTTAGGAAAAGAATTAGTTGTAGCCTGGAATTTGGAGATATCGGGGATGAACAGCGTAAGAATCTAACATGTACATGTGCCATTAATTTTTTCTTTGCTAACAATGAACACTTAGTCACAAGAAAAAGTCTAACAACACAACCCAAGAGGTAAATAAAACCTCTAATTCGGCATCCACAAGCATTTTACTAACACTCAACACATTATGTTTAAATTTAGGAACCAAGAAAACATCTTTCAAGACAATATCATCGGACAACACAACATCTCCCATTTCGGTCACATAATTGCAAGAACCATCAGCAAACCAATTTCAATGATCGTATCCAATTTCTCTTGTGAGACAACAAATCTACATCATAAGTCATGTGATTTGTTGCTCCGAGTCAACAATCCACATACCGTTGATATGGTGAAAAGATTTTATACCCGCACAAAGGAGCATAGGGAACCGCTGTTATTGGAACATTCTCCAATAATAACATGTTTGCCCTTCATGGCTTTGAGAACTTCTTGCATTATTGACGTACCATGTCCGAATCAACTCCCCGACTCCAAAATGATTTCCGAATGAGCGCTACGGTTTAGTTTGAAGGTCCGGAAGAACAAGACATTATGATAATCCAAAGGATTATCTTCAAACAAGTATCGAGAGACACGTGCCGCCATTCTTGTTGAATTATTTCCATAAGAAGTACTTCCTCTAGTATTAAACTTCTTCTTATTGGTTGTGAACCAGTCAGGATAACCAATAAGTTTGAAACATTGGTCTTTTGTATGACCAATTCCCTTACAGAAATCACACTTTCTGTCAAGTTTATCTTTCTTCCAATCCTTCCTAAAATTTCCTCTAGACCGATTTCTCGAGCAACCAAGGCACTCACCTCATGAACATTAGAAACAAGGTTAAAACCACTCACTTCCTTTTGTTTCTCCACTTGTTGAACAAGATAAAATGCTCTATTCATGGAAGGCAAGGATCCATTGAGAGAATGTTACTTATAGCATTCTCAAATCCACTATTTAGTCCTAACAAGAACTCCAGCATCATCCTTTCTTCTGGATTCAAAGTCGCCTAATCTTTTAACCAAATCACAACTACACTTAGCAATGACTCCACAATTACAAGAAGGTAATCTACGCAAATTGCTCATTCTCATCCCAAAAAACGCTTCAACTTGCCATAATATGCCATACGACAAGTTATCCCGCCTTAAACAATTCAATTCTCTTTTCAGTTAATAGATTTGTGGTCCATTTGATCGACCAAATCTTTCACAAATTTCATTCCACAATTGCTCAGAACTTTCAACAAAAGTGAAATTCTCACCAATATCTTCATTCATAGAATTCACTAACCAACATATTATCATATAATCGCACCTCATCCAACGATTATAATCCTTATCCAATTCATCGGTTTCTTAATTTTTCCTTCGATAAAACCTAATTTGTTCTTCGCAATTAACGCACGTTTCACATTACGCTTCCAACTAAGAAAATTATTGCCATTCAAATTCATTGCAACTAATTTGCCTACACGATCTCGAACTTGAAACAAAAATGAATCATTATAAGCAGAACTTACATTGTGTTGATTTCCACCGTTCAAATTCGCAATTGAATCTTCAAGATTTGGAGTTTCTCCGACCATTTTCGAGTAAAATTGAACAATCAAACAATCGATTGAATGCGAATTAAAACGAATTCAAAAAAAATGAATTCAAAGATGTGAATTAATCTCAAGATTTCTTGAGAAATGTCGAAAAATTTAGCGGTGTAAAGGAGCGAAACCCCGCTCCGATACCATGAAAGTATTTGAGAGATTTTAATGTGAGGTAAGGAGGGAGAGAGAATGAACTAAACTCTTCTAATTGTGGTAGAGTTTTCATTGAACGTAGAAAGAGAAACATCTAGGCTACTTATAGTAGCAACAAGAATAAAAAGGTTTGTTACAACAACTAACAACTTGTAATTACAACGAATACGGCTTGTATTATTTACTTAAAGCAAGTAACTAAGCTAAGATATATTTCATAGCATGCATTTCCTATGCTTCAAACAATTACAAAACGACTAGTAAACCGCATGGACAAGCATTCCCGCACCCGGCCTAGATGCAACACTCTTATCCTATACCCCTTGCCTCGAAGTTTTTATCATGCTTCAAACCCAAACACTATCCTTATGCCTCTACTTATTTCATTGAACTATAACTCCACAAATCCTGCATGATTTTGCTTAGTCTTAACGCTTTATGTAATTCCAAAAGCAATATAGGTGTTTGATCATTTTAGAATCATAGGATTTTATCTATCCTGGGCAAGAGCCATTGTGACTTGTGAGCTGACCGCAGCTCTTAGGGGTGGCTAGCGCGGCGTGGTTGAGGGGATTTTGAGCTTTATATTTTAAGGGTACCGGTTAACTTGTTCCATACTCGTATTTAGCCTACCAAAAAGTAAAATGTTTATAATATAAAATTTCTTGAAATTTAAGCGTAAAAGTATCTTGTTTGAGACAACAAAATATTCATTTTCTTTGGTAGTTGCTACTATTGCATTAATCTTTTCTTAAAGAAGGCAGAAGCTATATGCATGGCTTCACATACCTCCTTAATTCCATTCCATATCTCTCCTTTATAGCAAAAAGGATAGAATATGGAGCCTTCTTATTTCTCTTAATTGATCTTGTTATGTACTTCATTATACCTGCCGACGTTATATACATATTTAGTCAAAAAGGCCTATTATCATATTGGCCCCATATATCATACCACTATTATTTGTCTCGTGCTTTGGACGTTGAATAGGCCTCCTTTTTTTCACTTTTCAGATATTTAATCTCTTCTTACCTCTTTTCATTTTCAAGTAATTTGTTTATTAGCTTTTTCTGATGGGATTAGAATTTTTTGTTAGATAGTGCTTTACATTTATTCCCACCCAGGCCACCATCCTGTGGCAACATTTGAGGTTAAAATATTAATTTTGTTTGCAAAAATTGATTTTGATTTTCTCAATTACTGTTGACTAGTAGTACAAGACAAAAATAAGATGTGATCCCATGCTCTAATTAATGTCTACCTGTATATGAGTATTCTTGTTACATATCAATTGACAACATTTACAAGAAACAATTGGATAAATATATGTAATTTTGTGCAACACCAACTATAATGCTAAGCCATAAGACCCATAACATATGACAAAAAAAGTTGCCAAACTCTAGTGAACCTTTTTATCTTTTGGCGATGGTAAGCCATAGGTAAGAGATCATGAAGTAGAAAGAGGGTTTAAAAGTGGTTGCACAAGTGAAAAACTGATATAATCTATAACTGTATGTCACTAAGCGCACCAACATTAAAGTTGATGGTGCCCTGTACTTTCAGCGTAACATTAAAATTTACGTGTCCCTATATACTCACTTTAGTTAGTGCTGCTTAATACACCCAATCTATAATTGATGACATCTTAGCTAATTATTCCAATTTCCAATATATAATGAGGAATATTGTTTCATCATATTGACATGAGGGTTCCTGTAACATCTCTCATAGAAACTGTCTTCTAAGCCTGTAATCTTATTGAAGGATCAATTTGCAAATTGCTGCTAATCTTGTGAAAATAAAATAGGTTTCACACTGCTTATAAAATACTATACTACTCCAAGAGAAATCTTTCCCATGAAACTATAGTATAAAAAAATTTACAGATTGTACCAAGAGCATTTGGTAGTTCCATATCAGATTTGGTATGCACTTACCTAACGTTGTGACAATTGTCGTTTGTTGATAGCTAATGAGTTCATTATTATTTTCGGATACCTTGTGGTTTTCATCCACTCGATGCAACAAACATATTTATGTACGTATAGCAAATTATTTGTTTGGAGAAAAGCTGTACTAAAAAGTTTAAAATAAGTTGATAGTAGCAAGATCTATTAATGGTACCAGTGTAGTGAGAATCTTGACCCAGTACTTTCTAATTTGATGTATTATTAAATTAAATATAGCTTACTGTTAATTAAGCACATGCAATGCTAATGAAAATTACGAGAAGAAAGCATTGCAAGAGGCACATGGAGTCACACAGGTGGCAGCTCATACTGAACAATGAACATGGAGTATTATTCTTTGATGTAACAAACGTACCTACGCGGCTACGCCTTATATAGTTATATACCTTTAGGCTTTATGATTGGTTCAACATTGCTTGTTTCAGGTTAGAAACAATTACAATTTACAGGGTATAATGGTAATTGACTTAGGGACGAGCTTATTTGTTAAGGTAGTGCAAAATGAATAATCATTTGTCCCAAAGATTAGGGGATTTAACCCTTAAGGTTGATTGGTTTTAATTAAGGATGATCTTGTATAATAAGTTAGTTTCAGCAAAATTCAAGTTAAGAAAACAGAACTTTAGTTTTAGCAAGAGAAAAAAAAAAATGAGAGTAAATGAGTTGGTCTATGTTATAAATGACGTATCTTATAATTGATTTATGATCTATCTTAATATATTAAAAGGTGTTTTAAATAAATGAACGATTTACGTGCTATTTCGTCCCACGAGCAATTTTCTCCATGTAACCTCATACAAAAAAAAAGAAATTGCATTAGTATAGGGTTTGATCCTCGACTTCAGTTTATATATAATACTGTAGCCTTAACCACTGTACCAAGTGATATTAAATGTTATCATTTTAAAATATAATATTAATAAATGAAAATTTTTTACTGTGAAAAGATTAGGCAACCTAATAACTAGTTTTTCAATTATAAGTCGATTGCTGTCCTTTTTCATGTAGAGGTAGACAAGTATTATCATGGACTTTGACAATTGACATGACACTTCCTAATAAAATTATACTAACATACTACTATAATTCCATTATGTCTATTGTTATACCCCATATGTAATCTTTAATTAAATGATTTGACTAATTATGTGCTTTAAGTGTGACTAGCTATTGACTCGAGTGATGTTCCGTGATTTCATGTATTTAAATGAAAATTAAACTGTGTATTTTGAGATTAATATATGTTGCATATATAACATTGATATTACCAAATTATTTGAAGTTCTATCTTTTTATTTTGAATAAGAATTGTATGCAAAATATGAATAACCAACAATTAGTAAACTTTAATTTCTATCTAATTCTTCAATATTTAAAATTCCATAAAGTATAATTTTCATATCTAGTTAGAAAGTTGAAATTTTTCCGATCAGAATTTTATTGTAAAACAGTCTTATCGAAATTATAGTGCGGTATTTTTAATTTCTTTTTCAATTAGTTCTTGTTATCTTCTTTTGAATAATTTTACCTATAAATAAACAAGGAGAGCTAAGTCCTCATCGCTGGTTTGAACTTTATGATCCTGTGTTCCTGATCTCTATCATCCGAAAGGATGCTTTAGGTTGGTCCTATGTTAGGAACTAGCCTAGTTTTTCTCTCCTAATCAAAAAAAACAAGGAGAGCTAAGATATAATTGCGCTATTATAGATTGTCATTAGAAAGCAAAAGGTTGAAGTTTTAGATGTTATGAGGGTGAATTTTCTGCTTTTTGGGTTACATTGTTGTCATTACATGTGTTAGTAAAATGATGGTAAGATGTATACTTTATCTTAAACGTGGTTGAAAGAAGCAATATATATTGGTATGAGCATGAATTATGGTTATGAGTAGAGTTGAAGTTTAGTGGTAACATATGATGTTATGTAAAAGTTACTCCCTCCGTTACTTTTTAATCTACATATTTTTTTTTGTCTGTTTTTTTCAATCTATATAATTTTGCCTTTTCAATTCTTGATAACATGTCCTATCTACTTTTTCCTCTTTTTCCACCTATGTCATCCACTTTTTAATATTTTAATCCCTCTTTTTAGTTTCTCTCTCTCAATCTTCAGTTTCTCTCTCTAAACCTTTTCAGTTTCTCTCTCATACTTTTGTACTTCCTCCTTAATCTCTCACAAAGTGAAGTGAGTAAATTAAAAAAAAAATGGAGGGAGTTTAAAACAGAACTTGAGAATCCTACTTAATTTTTTTAGAGGCACTTACCAAGACATTAAACTAGTCCATAATATCTAACATCCCCCGTGTTGGTCAGATTATGGGCTCTGTGGACTTTGGACCCAAACTGAGCATCAATAACTCTTCAAACCAACCAAATAATATAGGAAATTGTAGTGAATATTTTTGTTTTCCAAGAGAACAGAATAAAAGCCCAAATGCACATGCTTCATGGGCCACGGGAACTGAAGATTGGTTGTGATGCATTCGCTTTGATGGGCTGATGGGCTTCTTTCCAAATAATATAGTGGCTGTGTATGGGCCATTGATGCCCAGTCCCGGGTAGGTTGTATCTTGTATGTGTTTGTCGTCATGACATAAGGATTCAAATAACACAGGCCGATATTATTATAATCAAAGCATGGGCATGCATATGGGCTTGGGCTTTAAGCTTGCTGATGAGTATCTGAACAACCCAAAAATAGAAAAAGAGAATGATTTTTTCTTATTTAAAAAAGAAAAGAGTGCGAAAATTATCCTAGACTTGATTAATCATATTTTGTTAAAACTCTTATAAACCATAATTACAAATCTTAATGAAATACTTGTCTTTATATACAAGTTTAAGCTAATAATTACAATTGGGGTTATATTACAAGTCTTGTGCAAGATCATGTTACCATAAGATTAGTGTATGTCCACCTCACTTTGTTCACTAAAAGGATCACTTTGTAAGTTAAGGGTATGTTTAACGCATAGTCTGGAGCAAAGTCTTACAAGAAGTTTTTGATAGTCTTGGCAAAGACTCAGCGATATTCATCAAATATAATGGGGATAGTCTTGGGGTGGGTTTGGATAATCAAGACTCCACCCAAGACTATTGATATGGGACCCATATTTTCTAGGCCATCAAAAACCTGCCACGTGTCTTTTCTTTTTTTCTTTGTAAAAATCTGTCATATGTTAAATTTTTGGTAGAGAGTATGGATAGAGTCTGAGGGATAATGTGTAAAACTGGAATGAGTCTGGAGTGAGTTTGAAAAGTAAAAAGTAGGTAAAAATTAGTGGAAAGCTGATGTGGCACAGTCTGAAGTTTGGGTTTGGGTTTAAGGGATAAACACACCCTTAAGGGTCACTCTTGTTAAAGGAGTCATCCGTGTCTTAAAGGGTCACTTGTATCATAAGTGACCATTTTAGGACAGCAACTTACCCACGTCTTAAATTACGGTAGGACGGTCTTATATGAGACTTAGGGTTACATCAAACCTAGCTAGTTAGAACGTATTAGCCTCTATTGAAAGCTTTTTAGGGAATCCTAATTGAAACTTATTGAGTTAACTTTTCTTGGAATTTTTTTTAAAAAGTAGAGAAAACACACCCTTAGGTGGGGTATCATTTGGAAACTTAACTTATATTGTACAGACATCCTTATTACCTTATATAGTGTACTTGAATTATATTTCAGAAAATAGGAGGGAGTATTCTTTAGTGTGTTCAAAATATGATATTGTACAAGTAAAAAATATGCAGCAGTGTGGGACGACGAGCCTTAGATTAGTGCATAGGGCTGGTCGGAGCAAACGACGATCATGAGACAGCATATAGCGATGCAGGCAGCATGGGCTGCGAGAGAGGAAACGTATGCTGCTAATTTTTACATAGTAAAAAACTTATATGGACTTGGTCCACACTAAATTAGTATGGACCTAATGGTAATTCATGTGATTTATGAAAAAAAAGATCACTATATAAAAAAAACAGATATAAAAGATGAGTAAATATAGATTGTGAAGTTTGACTATGTGAAAAAAAAAGATTACTATGTCACAAAGTGAAAAATTTATCATGATAAACTAATGTGAGAAAGAATCACTATATTAAAAAAAACAGTCACTATGGTAGATATTAAACTTTAAGATTTTAGAAAGGTTACTATATGGAAAAAATGGTCATTATGTTAAATAAGTGGCTTTGGTCCACAATAATATTATTGTGGATCAGGTCCACGCAAGACTAACTCTTCATTAGACCTGATTATTCCTAATTGAAACTCATAGGCCCTAATTGAGACTATTTTTTCTAGAAACCTTATATGAAAATGGAGATTGCACCCTTATATGAAGTAAGGATCGGAAACTTAACCGTTTCTATTTTAGAATATGTGATTGTTTTTCGAACATCCTAATAAAATAGTGTACTCGACTTATGTTTCAGAACTGACAAGTATTCTTTAGACCTTTAATATAGGATGATTCTTCAGTAATCATACCAAAATTATGACCACCGAAGTCAACGGAAGTCAAAGAGCTTCTGCACCACCCATTTTGCCAACTCAGCAAGCCATTTTCTTTTTCATTTCTTTTACTAAAATCAGAAATATTTACGATAAATACTTAAAATAATTTTGTAAATTCCAAATAATTAATAAGAAAATTCTAAAAATTTAATACTTTCATTTTTCTGAAATTAATTATTTTGACCAAAAAAAAAATTTACCCATCTTTTTTTTCTCTCTCCTCTTTTTCCCCCTGAACCCCGATGAACTCCTTCCTTCCCTGCGTTCTCTCTCCACCCATCTCATCTCCTTCCTCGACCATTTTCGACCAATTAACTGCTCTTTTGTTACTCTACTCTTCACGCAAAGTGAATCTTCTTCACGCAAACACCAAGGGTGGAAGTGTGCTTTTAGGGAAATCTCGATTTCAGTCTTCTTTACATATTTAGGGTTTTGGTTTTGTTTTTGGGGAAAGTTCGATTTCAGTTGTCTTGATTTGTTTGATTTAGGTCTATACTCCATTTCGCATGAACAAAACCCTCATGTTCTTCAATCTCGATTTCCGTTTAATCGATTTCGGGGTTCTTTCAGTGTTTAATCATAATCAACAGGGCCTGATTGTTGGCTGTTTCAATTTTGGGGGGTTCTTGGGTGATGACCCAACTATGGGGCTTTCGGTGATGACCCAACTATGGGGATTTGGGTGATGACCCAACTATGGAGATTTAGGTGATGACCCAACTTTATGTATTCGGGTGATGACCCAACTATTATGTTCCAATAACAAAGAAAGATTCAACTATCATGTTGATCCAGCCAACTTAGATTGTGGTTTGTAATCTGGATTCAAATGAACAATGATGTATAATCATGTTTTAGGAAGAATTAAAATTTATACCAAACATTAGATAAAATTGCTAGTATTAATTTTGAAAAAACTGTCATGTTTGGGATCATAATATCATTAGTAACAAAATGTGGTTAATAATAATTCAATGGTATAAACGTCTTTAGGTAGACGTTTGCACCGCGGAACAAACGTTTAAGAAGGCATATGGGCCTTGTGCCCTAAAAGCGTCTGTCATGGATCAAACATCTTTTATTGACTTTTGTGTACAAACACGTTTGTCATGGATCAAAACATTTAAAGAGAAATCTGTCATATTTGTATTAAAGATATCATTTTATGTGGTTAATAATAATTCTAAATAACGTAGAAATGGGCAAAAATAGATAATAAAAAAATAATATAATGATCTAATAAAATCTTACGCCCGTAACAAAATTACAAAAAGGCCAAACAACGCTCGCCTTTGAAAGGATTCGATCCCGTGCCGCATAGATGCAAGTGATTTTCATATCGGGGCTAGTGACCACGGAGACGGGGGTATCAGACACGACAAATGTTTGTCCCCGAGTTGTTTATGTATTATGGTGCGCAAAAGAAAGACAAAAATAAGATACGCATATGTTTACATTTTGCCGATAGGGAAAACAGCTTTGACACGTAATAAATGTTTAACTTAGAATGTAGGGTAGCTAAAACACGCTTTCTAATTTCTACTACGAAATAAAGATTAGTGTTTATTAAATACTACCTCCGTATTTTTTAAGTAAGTTGCACCATTTGCTTTTTGGCACTATTCATCAACCAATTTTATTAAGTTATCTCGCACCATTATATAAGAAAAAATATAGTCAAGTGGGGTCTTGTTAGATTCGTCTCAATGCGAACATTTCAAATATCAATTTTTTAAAATTTTTACTTGCATATTAACGTTTAAAGAAGTCTCTCGACAAATGTGAAAAAGCAAAGGGTGCAACTAAATAAATACAAAGGTAGTATAAAACGCTAGTAAATGACCCCATTTTACACATGATAGCCTTATTAAATTTGCTTGTAATTCAAAGTAGTGGTTAGAGGGTTTCATCATCCAACAAAATATGCCCATACAGAGCGTCAGAGGGCTAATTGATCGTTTATCTCAATCGTTTGTCTCAATTTTTCTCTCCGAATAAATCATTCCATGAAATACAATAACGTCATCCCTCGTACCCTATCGGCTTATTCTCCCATGGTGAGCCACTATGTTCCGGGGGTTTCATCCATACCGAGACGCAAGACCCATAGTGTTGTGTAGAATGTCTAATTAAAGGCTACGACAAGAGTAAGAAAGGTGATCATAGGTACACGGGCGAGGTAGGGGAGGGGAGGGGAGTACGATATTGGTTCGAGAGACTGCTATGTTCTGAGGCAAGTGTATCCGCATCCTCGGTATTGGTGCGAGGGGGTAATTGGTTTCTTCACGGCTTAGGAAGTCTAATGAAAGGCTACGACAAGAGTAAGAAAGGTGATCATAGGTACACGGACGAGGTAGGGGAGGGGAGGGAGGGAGGTCTAATACATTGGTTGGGTGTTTCGAGCAATCTTGTGTTTTGTCATGTCCTAAGCCTGACATGCTTAGGACGTGGCCTAGATCAGTGTCCTAAATGGCTAAAGCTGGGTCGTGTCCTAAATGGCTAAAGCTGGGTCGTTTCCTAAATGGCTATTCTAGAAAATCGAGTAAATCGACCAACGCAAAAATATTTGGGTCGTGACCTAAAATATATGGCATGGCATGAGGGTTGGGGCATGCCCTAATTACTAAAATTCTGGGTATGTCCTAGAAATCGACCAAGTGCTAAAGGTTGGGTTTTCACCTAAAATATTTGGCGGGACATAAAGTTTGGGGGTCATGTCCCGATTTTTAGGAGAAATCTCATATCGTTTGTCGCCGATAACATATATCGAGCTACAATTTAAAATTTACGGTGGAAAAATCCTAGTTGAGGTGGAGGTCGGCGTTGCGGCGCAAGGGTTTGATTCGGGCATATAGGGATACGGGAAGGAAATGACAGACTACAAACGACGTGAGAGAAATCTACTTCCACGAATATCGGTCCATTCGTCGCCGGCCGAGTATCAGTCATCGTCGCCGGCCTAGCATCATTCATCGACGCCGGCACAAAGCTAAGAGATTCTTTCCATGGGGGATAGGAGAATTCACAATTGTCAAAGAGGAATCGCAGGAAGTCGAAGGAAGAAGAGAGAGAAAATTCCCCAAAAGTTTTTAAAAAAAAAATCCACCAAAATAATTTTTCGGAATAATTTTTTTTTTCGGGATTTTTTTTGGTATTTTTTTTATTATTTTTGGTATTTTTTGGGATTTTCATAAATGAATTTAAGGTATTTTCCTAAATATTATAAATGTTTTTGAGGAAAAGAAAATACAAGTGGGCCATGTTGAATGTGTGGCTCATATTCATTCTGACCCCACATTTTCAGTGATCATATATGATCACCTTTGAATTTTCGTTTAATATATGTTACTATCGTTCAGTTAGCATTCTCAATTCAATTTCACCACTAAAATATAGGAAATCCAGAATGAGGAACATAAAGGAAACCCATGCTTAAAAATCTGAATATTACAAAAATATACAACTTAATCCATAGCCTACAACTTATAGAATTGAACTAAAATCTACCCAACTATACAAGAAATCATCCCCGACTTCAAGTAAAAAAGAACCTGCAAGAGAAGCTACAAGCAAGAAACTACAAAATAACACTACATGATGTATCTAATATTTGCATAATTTGACACAAATCAAAGAAAACCAGTTTTTGACAGAACAGCATTTCTCACCCTACTTTGAGATATTATTGCGCTATTATAGATTGTCATTAGAAAGCAAAAGGTTGAAGTTTTAGATGTTATGAGGGTGAATTTTCTGCTTTTTGGGTTACATTGTTGTCATTACATGTTTTAGTAAAATGATGGTAAGATGTATACTTTATCTTAAACGTGGTTGAAAGAAGCAATATATATTGGTATGAGCATGAATTATGGTTATGAGTAGAGTTGAAGTTTAGTGGTAACATATGATGTTAGGTAAAAGTTACTCCCTCCGTTACTTTTTAATCTACACACTTTTTTTTTGTCTGTTTTTTTTCAATCTATATACTATTGCCTTTTCAATTCTTGATAACATGTCTTAGCTACTTTGTCCTCTTTTTCCACTCATGTCATCCACTTTTTAATATTTTAATCCCTCTTTTTAGGTTCTCTCTCTCAATCTTCAGTTTCTCTCTAAACTTTTTCAGTTTCTCTCTCATACTTTTGTACTTCCTCCTTGAATCTCTCCCAAAGTAAAGTGAGTAAACTAAAAATAAATGGAGGGAGTTTAAAACAGGACTTGAGAATCCTACTTAATTTTTTTAGAGAGGCACTTACCAAGACATTAAACTAGTCCATAATATCTAATATCCCCGGTGCTGATCAGATTATGGGCTCTGTGGACTTTGGACCCAAACTGAGCATTACTAGCTCTTCAAACCAACCAAAACAACAAGTAATATAGGAAATTGTGGTGCATATTTTTGTTTTCCAAGAGAACAGAAGAAAAGCCCAAATGAGCATGCTTCATGGGCCGTGGGAACTGAAGATTGGTTGTGATGCATTCGCTTTGATGGGCTGATGGGCTTCTTTCCAAATAATTTAGTGGCTGCGTATGGGGGAATTGATGCCCAATCCGGGGTAGGTTGTATGTGTTCTCATGATATAAGGATTCAAATAACACTGGCCGATATTAATAGAATCAAAGCATGGGAATGCTGAATGCATATGGGCTTGGGCTTTAAGCTTGGTGATGAGTATCTGAACAACCCAAAAATAGAAAAAGAGACAATGATTTTTTCTTATTTGAAAAAGAAAAGAGTGCGAAAATTATTTTAGACTTGATTAATTATATTTTGTTTAAAACTCTTATAAACCATAATTACAAATCTTAATGAGAAACTAGAAGTGATCATGGGCCGGGCCGGATTCGGGTTGGGCCATCCCTTTAAAAATTGCCCATTGGTCGGGCTAGGCCAAATTTTTGTACCCAAAGCCCGCTTTTTCGGGCCAAAATTTAGACTTAGAAGTCATTTTCGGCTTGCCAAAACCCGTAACAAAGCCAAAAAAAATTGGGGCCGGGCTCATTTGATCAGCTCTATGAGAAACTTATCTTTATATAAAAGGTTAAACTACATACTATAATTAGGGTTACATTACAAGTCCTATGTAAGACTGTCTTACCATAAAATTAGTGTAAGTCCACCTCACTTTGTTCCCTAAAAGGCTCACTTTGTAAGTTAAAAAGGTCACTGTTAGGATAGATTTAAGAGTATTTCCTAAATCTATCTATTTAGAAGTGTTTATCTAAAGATAATATTTCTTAGTATTATATTTAGTTTAGGATATATTTTTCTAGTTCTACCTAAGGTAGGTATTATATGATGTACTATAAATATCCCCTTTGGACAGTCACTCTATGAGTTAAAGAGGTCATTTTGTGATAACGGGTCTCCCCGTGTCTTAAAGGGGTCACTTGTACCATAGGTAACCTTTTCCAAGACAAAGAAGCATCTACGTCTTACCATAAATCATGGTAAGACGGTCTTATGAGACTTAGGGTTACATCAAACCTAGCTAGTTAGAACATATTAGCCTTTATTGAAACTTTTTTGGGGAATCCTAATTAGAACTTATTGAGTTAACTTTTCTTGGAATCTTTTTTTTTTGGGGTATCATTTGGAAACTTAAGTACTTAACCATAAATCATCTACTTTTTTAAAAAGTATGACATATTTTTCAAACAACTTCATACAGTGTACGGTGTACTTGACTTATATTTCAGAAAATAAAAGGGAGTATTCTTTAGAGTGTTCAAAATATGATGTTGTATAAGTAATGAATATGCGGCATGTGTGGCAGTGTGGAACGACGAGCCATAGTGCATAGGGCTAGTCGGACCAAACGATGATCAAGAGGCAGCATATAGCGATGCAGGTAGCATGGGTTGCGATAGAGGAAACGAGTATCGGTCATTTTTACATATATATTTACGCTAATCATCTCTATCCTTTTTACATATATATTACACGCACTAATAGTTTCTATCATCTATTAGATATGATTGGACATAATTTGAGTTTATTAGACCTGATTGAACATAATTTGATCTTATTACACCTCATTGAAATTCATTAGACCGGATTATTCATAATTGGAACTCATTAAATTGAGACTATTTTTTCAGCAAATGTCATATGAAAATGGAGATTGCACCCTTATATAGAGTAATGTTTGGAAACTTAACCATTTCTACTTCAGAATATGTGACAGTTTTTTGAACATCCTAATAAAATAGTATACTCGACTTATGTTTCAGAACTGACAAGGAAGTATTCTTTAGACCTTCAAAATATGTTACTATCGTTTAGTTAGCATTCTCAATTCAATTTCACCATTAAAAATCATAGAAAATCCAGAATGAGAAACAGACAGGAAACCATACTTCGATATCTGAATGTTACAAAAATATACAACTTAATCCATAGCTTACAACTTATAGAATTGAACTAAAATCTATCCAACTATACAAAAAATCAACTAAAAAAGAACCTGCAAGAGAAGCTACAAGCAAGAAACTACAAAATAACACTACATGATGTATCTAATATTTGCATAATTTGACAAAAATCAAAGAAAACCAGTTTTTGACAGAACAGCATTTCTCACCCTACTGAGATCTCTTCCTTTCAGAGTTCTTCCAACACCTTCACAAACAGAAAATGAAGAAATCTGACTCCTTGCAAGCTTCTTAGCCAACCATTTATGTGGAGGCAATCCACCATCATCGTCGTCAGCATCCTCATAATCTTCATTGTTCTCATCACTCCTTGCACCATCACACACCAGATAATAATTATCACAACTCCCATTATTCTTCTTTATTGGGCTTTTACCATAGATTTTAGACCAGTCAGGGATGTTAACAGGGGCTGAACTCTGCACCACTTTGGACTCATTGTTGTTATCAATGTGCTGATGTATTTGAGCTCCTGGAATCATTCTTGATGCACTCGGAAGCCGTCTTGAGATCGAGCGTGGACTAGCTCTAGGACTATCATTCAGTTCGCCAATCTTGAAGCCGGTTTCAGTCCCCTCCTTCACTGCCCACACATCTTCCTCTTGTAACTCTTCACTTCCATATGGCCCCCAATACCTATTTTCCATTGTTTTCTATCACACCAAAGATTAACCTCTCAATACCTTCTTTAATGTCTCTGCCTTCAAAGTTTCAGAATTTGAAGAGAACAAAATCAAAGGCTTTAATTATTGCAGCTCCTTTTTGGATTTGCCAGCTATAATTCAGAAGCCAATAGTGCAAGAGGAGCATTAAACAATTTTTCCTACAATGGCAGGAAGGACAGTATGATCTGCAGCAAAGTATATAATATTATATTATATAACTAAGAGATTCCAAAAGTTAATAATTTATAACATTATAGATTCAGTAAAAAAATTCAGCAGCAGAAGAAGAAGAAGATATCTAGTTATTAAATTCAAGCATTAAGTTTTTCCTATAAGATCTAAGGACCTGAATCTGATCTTCTGAGATCACTGCTGATTTGAAGGGCTTCTTGTTGTATGATGTGCCTTAAGTTTCAACTTTTACAGCATGGCTTTACTGGGAATATTACAAAGCAGTCAAAAGTATTTTCTTTGAGTGATCCCTTACAAGACATTTACAGGGCATATATAAGAAAGAGGACAAACTCTTAGGTCAGTACTATTCAATGAAAAGCTTAAACTATAGAAAGAATATATAGACTTTTTCAATAATGTACATAGCTTATTCAGATTAGTACACCTTTTTCTTTAAAAAATTGTCAGTTTTAGTAGTGGCATATTATAGTTGATTAGTTGTTAAGGGCCTAATTTAAAACTGTATTGTCATTACTATTATTAAGCTGGCAATTTATTTAAAAAGGAAAGAATTAATCTGGTGCTAACCACATTTTCTCAGTTGCTTCATATGATTATGTCCTATTATACCAGATTATTTTCTTTTATAGAAGAATATGTACCAAAAAAACTCATGCATCATATCTTGATTCTTTACCAAATATTACTCCCTATGTTCAGTATTCAGTTTCTGTTAAGATTATGCACAAATATTGAAATATTTAGAAAAAATCAGTTAACACGTTGGTATTTGAAAGTGACAAATGGACTATTATTAGCAAGTGCATTGTATTTGAACCCAAAAGATAATAGAAATGTAAATAAGTGAAACAAGTGGTCAAATAATATGGTACGGAAGGAGTATTTTTTATGTGATTGTGCTTCGATGATTGATTTGGTTAGTTGGGTAGAAAAAGGGGAAAGGAGATATTAAAACATACAAAAAGACATGTGCTTTAAACCTCTGCACTACTAGCCGCCTTACACTATATGTATTTTACACATAGAAGTTCAATGCATGGGGCATTTCACCACTGTAGGAAGAAAATTACTAGAACCTAATAACTGACTGAGTCAAATTTCATAAAGCTTGCATTCATTTACATCCAAGTAGTACTATTTCTTGAGTAAAAAAATTTAGCATATGAATCCAGCAATATGCCAAGGAATCCACCAGATTTTCCCACGATGTGGATGTGACTAGAACCATATTATATTAATTTCCATGATTATATTAATGTCCATACAAAAGGCGGCTCAAAACTCAAAAGTTCCTGGGATATGTTTGCTGACTGGGACCTTCTCTGGACCCAAGATCCATAATCAAGACAAACCATCTTTAAAAAAAGAAACTCAAAGCAAATTAAACAAATCACGTGTATAGTAAGTAGTAACGCCTAAATACGATTTCTCTATTATCAGGATAAATAATGTATTTATGTTACATCTAGGATGGGAAAAAGTTCAACAGAAAAGAAAAAAAAGGAATTATTTTGGGACACACTATAAAGGAAAACGGAGCAAAAAATTTGGGAGAGAAAGAGCAACTATATTGTAGAATATCCTAACAAATGTAATAGCACTAAACATTTTCTCTGTTTTCTACATGTGAAGTACCTAAATGAAACAAATAATAATATTAAGAACGTGTTTTAACTTTTAAGTATGTTTTCTATCCAAAGTATTCTTACTTGTCGTTGTTGGATTCGTGAAGAGTTAGCAAAGAGGCAAAGACTAGTAGTTAGAGACTAATTACAACTGTCTCAAAAATAATCCTTAGAAAATATCATGTCTGTTCATCAACTATGTTTAGCTAACACATGCAAGACAAAACTTTGTTATTGTCCTCTACAATAGTTACAAATGACAATAGATTCCAAAAATGATTCATGATTGCAGAATCTGAGCCACATGATTCATTACCACACGGCCAACTATCAAATCAAGATAATTAGTCCCTAAAAGTCTAGCCAACAAGAAAAAAAGAGACATATACCTTGAATATGATCTTTGATGCTTCCAAGCACTTATACAAGCAGCCAAATTTTCCATATGACTGTCTTCCACCTAAAACATCTTGAGCTCACCATGAAGAAAATATAGATTGAATGAACCCGGTCAATCGTACAATTATTAAAAGTTAGCATGTATGATTTCTGTAAGCAATGAAAGAGAAGTGAACAAACGACAACTTGATATATAGAGGCAAATTTGTGATTGAACTAGAAGAAAATTAGACTTTCTCTACTTTTGGATTTGACACTTGAAAGCAACAGAATACCTGCATACTGTCATTAACAACTAAGTATAACTTATGAGGGTAATGCTTGATAGTGTATACGCAGTTTAACTTCTAGCTTCACCTTACTCGTCACTTCCAGCAGCTTAATAGTCACAAATTCTGATTGATATCTTCTTAGAAATCAATTTTATAGAACAGAAGTCTGTATTACAAACAATAGTGCAATGATACTTTATGTGACAGATAAAATGAAATAAGATTAGTTTGAGTGAACAGGTAATAATGGAGGGAGTCGTTCTATCATGTCTCTACTTATACATGAGAATGTCAAAAGGTATTACAGCAAATGCATATGTCTGTATTTCTTGGCTTCTAGGTACTATTTGCAACTAAAACTCTTAAGAATCAAGATGGCAGAACTTGGAGATAGTATTCGTAGAAACAAGGAGGGACTAGAAACTAATTCATCAACAGTACTCTATTTTAAAACCCTCAAACTCTACATGTTTGTGTTAAATCATCTCTTTTGGCGTCTAACAAGAGGACGACTAAATATCTAACTATTAACTACCTACAATGAGCCTGTAGAGTAATATCAGTAACTTCAGCTTCAGTGGAATTCACAGTCCATTACTTTCTTATCTCTTGTTAGATCACAGAAATCAAAATTTAGAGTTTTTCCTTCAAAATAGTAGCTGGTAAATGACAAGATATTGTCAGATTTTCCAGTACTAATGAGTAATAATTTTACAGAACACATCGTGTTATGTTCAACTCTACAAGAAAGCAAACGAATACTATGAAAAGTACAGCAGCAGCATGGTGTAACCCACGCTGCACACTGCTGTGAGCTATGCATAGAACTACAGCAGAACCATGTAAAGCCGTGAGGTGCCATGAAACCCGCCCTGACATGCTCCAATAACTACTATCGTTCCTCACTAAATAGCTTAAACAAGATATTTTACCAAATTTTCTTCACATTTAAAAAAAAAAAAGAGGTCCACGACTGCATGTCGGTAATACAAAGATAAGACATCCGATAAGAGCATTGGTGGACACAAACATGCAATGAGATTGTTTCAACCTTAATGCAACTCGTACATGTATCTGTTAATGATAAGAGTTGACAATCAGTCAATCTCTATCTTTTCCTTATACGTAGCCTGCTGCTACGCTTCTACAACTACTATACTTTATTATCCTATCTTTTCTACGTACATATAGCAGCATATTCTGTAACATATTCTTATTCTTATTCCTTGTAATCTATATCTCTTATTGTAACTACCTATAGCATATAGACGTAGCTTGTATTATAAATACTCAGTCTAATGATAATATACATCATCATTCTACAATTATCATTTACAGTATCTCTATGAAGTGACAAGGAAATGAAGGCCAAACTCATAACTAACACTCCGAATTGAAGCATGTAGTTTAGAAACTAAAAAGCCTGTCTATCTCAAGGTGAATGTAGCTGGCAACTGAATTAATATACAATCTTACTGTTTGAGTCTCAAAGATGCTGTTGGACGATATTTGACAATTTGTGGCAGATACATAATGACAAACGAAAGTTTCGTATCTTAATGAGCACAATTATAAAAATTTGCACGACAAATATAAGAATGAGAGGAATTGGACATACCATCTTAGCAATAAAATATTAAATGCTCAAAAAATCTAGAACGACTTGCCTCATAAGAGAAATGATCTCCGTGAACCTACTCTCCTGCGGTAGTTAATCATATGCCATCCGAGTCACCACCAATCATGATGTGGTGAAAAACACCATAAAACTTCTATTGTTAATGCCTCCTTGACCTGTGACTTCCCTATTTTCCATCCTCTACAAAATTACCAGATTGAAATTCCATGTCAGGTTCTGCTTGCAGAAAGATCAGTTTAATCATCATGCCTTACAGTCTGAAGTTCATCAAAATTGCTTCCTAATTGATAAATTTGTTATCCTTGCATATAAACCTCAAAAGAATCAGCTTCCTCTGAAGTTCCTCGGGAACCTTGATAGGTACCGATTAAGTAGAAGCTAATGTAGTTTGAGCTTCAGAGTTTCTTTTTATGTCAATGTCTAGTTAGAGGTTTTTGCTTTTAATATCTAACTTCAGAAATACCCTCATCTAACAGGGTAGTCAATTTGCAGCAGAACAGACATTCTGAAAAGCCCTGTGAAAACTATGATTACTCTACCACATACAAAGACCTTGATCCAATATACAGGAAAGGTGAAAAAGCTTGGCGCCGTACCATAAACCAGATATTATGCTATACACTATTCTCAAAGCAACTCTCTTTCTTCATCTTTCTAATAATAGGTGGCTGTGTTGATAATTTTGTCATGAAAGACATGGCTGCGGGCTGCCATACAACAAAGATATATAATTATATGTAGCATTAGGAATAGGAAAAATGAAAGATCCTTTGACACATAAGGCCATAAAATTAGGTTCATACAGAAGTATATACTATCCTTTCCCCCAGGTTCAAGAAACACAATCATTTGTTCATTGCAAATAATGTCACAATGGTATGAGTTAGGAAACGCGTGAAGAAGGCAAAAGGATGGGCTGCATAACTGAAATAGTAGAAGCAAGAGATCACAATTGGCACTCTCCACCAAATCCATTTTATGATCTAGTTAGAAATCTGAACTTGAATTGGAGAATTGGCATGGCAATTTGATAAAACATACATGTAAGACTGAAGATGGTTTCAACCTAAGATATCTCACCATAACACAGACTTGGCACTCTCAATTCTCGAGTCTCATCCCCTGAAGTACCCTTGGTAAAGAGAAAAAATGTTTTCCTTTGACGTGCATAACATCATACTATATGTTCTTGAACAAAAAATCTCCTGACATTAAACAAAAGAAGGTTTTAACTAGTTCTGAACCTAAAAGATGTGGAAAACCAGTTCGATTATCCACCTCAATCACAGCGAAAGCTAGTAAATATTCATTGCAAGATATTCAAGTGGGAGCCAATAATAACAAATATGAGTGTAGACATTAAAATTTTAATAGTTACATCACATATATTTGATGATAAGATTAATATCTAGAGAAATCCTATCGTATTCATAACACCATAGTTAATTAAATTTTGGTGTCTACAATGATAAAACCAGAAAAATAACACCGGATACCAAGCAAAAAAGTTATTAACCAACATATATTAGTGAAATGTACAGGGAAAGGAACTAGTAATTCATTTAGCGTACTCTATTTAAGTCCCTCAAACTCTACATGTTTGTGTGCCATATGCCCATATCCCTCTCTTGGCATCTAAAAAGAGTATGGCTAAATATCCAACTGTTAAATAGTAATTAACACTGTTATTTACCTAACAATGAGTACTTTACATGTAAAATCATTTCTAAAGGTTGATGCAGCTGGCACCTGAATTAACATACTATGTTACCTTTTTGAGTCTTGGAGAAAATGTGGTAGGAAATTTGTGGCAGATACATAAATGACAAACGGAAATTTCATATCTTAAAGAGCACATCCAAAGATTTGTCCGACAAACATTGAGAGAGAAAGAGAGATTGGACATACCATCTACGCAAAAACCATAACAAAAAAATCATATTGCTCTGTAGCTGCTGGAGCTGTTGGTCCATTCAAAGTTACAATTTAAGTTATAAAGCTCATATGTATCAGCTTACTCTGCAGATCCTCTTGGACCTTGCCAGTTGCTGATTGAGTAGAAGCTAATGTGATTTGAGCTTCAGATAACCTTTGTATGTCATGTGCAGTTGTAGCCAATAGGTTTTTGCTTCTAAAATCCACCTTAGAACTCAGAACTCAGAAGTGCCCTCATCTGACATAGTAGTCCATTTGCAGCAGAACAACATCCTGATAAGCCCTGTGAAAATTACGATTACTTTACCACAGACAAAGACCTTGATCCAATATACAGGAACAAGTGAGAAAGCTTGGCACCGCGACATAAACCAATGTTATGCTATACTAATCTCAAAGCAATTTTCTTCCTTTATCTTTCTAATAAAAGGTGACTACTGACTTGTGTTAAAATTTGTCATGCAAAGCATGGATGCCATGCAACAAAGTTACAGGTAGTATTAGGAACAGTCGAACAGAAAAATCTTGTAAGACACTCAAGGACATAAATTAAGGTTCATACACTACCCTTTCCTCAAGTTCAAGAAGCGCAATCATTTGTTCAATGACAATAATGTCATAATGGTATGAGTTAGGAACCAGATGAAGATGGCAAAAGGATAGGATGTACAATTAAAATAGTAGAAGCAAGATATCACTATTGGCACTCCCCATCATATCCATAGCATGATCTAATTATGAATCACAACGTGGATTGGAGAATAGGCATGACAATGTGAGAAAACATGCACGTGATGATGTGAAGACTGAAGATGGTTTCAGTCAACAATCTCACCCTAACACATAGACTTGGCACTCTCATGGTCTCATCTCCTGAAGTACCCTTGGAAAAGCGAAAAAGTTGTTTTCCTTTGACATGCATACTATCTTCTCTTGAGCAAGAAAATTCTTGACATTAAATAAGAGAAGGTTTTAAAGTTTTTCTGAACCTGTAAAAAAAATACCTATGAAGCAGTCAACCTCATTCTGCACCATGAGAGCCAAGTCTATGTTGAGCAAGACAAAGGTAGACAGGCACAGAACAGAACCAAGCAGCTAGCAATTAGTCAAAGGAGCACCAAGGATTCCCTCAATACCACCAGGCTATGTGCTACTCAAGAGCACTCCTAGGCATGGATGATGGATCCAACTAGTTCGATTATCCCCTTAAATCACATTGTAAGCTAGTAAATATTCATTGTAACATATTCAAACGGGAATCAACGCTAACAAATATGATACAAACAAGAAAATTAACACCAGATACCAAGAAAAAGAAAAGTTATTAATCAACATATGTTAGTCAAACAAACAAGGAAACGAACATAAGACCATTCTTCTAAACATCAACTGCAAGACAAAAACTGAATGACACAGTTAACTGAGGGGATTGATGTAATGCAAATGTTTGTTCAATGAGATCATTAAATCAAACCAGAAAGAGAGCAATAGCAAAATTCACAAGTTATCTTGAACTTACTCAGTAGAATCATCTGAGATTCAGCAATTACTTCATTCAGAAAGCCGAAAATTGCCACAGCAAGATAATCTCCAGGAAAGAAAGGCTCCCTCCACCCCCTGGTTCTAGGAAAGTAAGAAAGGAATGCATAGTGGAAAAGAGCTGAAGTTACACTATGCGTGGATATCTAAATTATTCTGATTCATATTCCTAAAACACTTGTAGCATCCTCTACCTTAAGTCCCACTGTCATGAAGAATGGACTAGTTAGGCTAAATCCACTTCATATATTACGGCATGGCATACTGCAAGGGATAGTCGAACAATGGAAAGCCCGTTTCATGTTACAGGAGCTAGGACAGCAGCATACAGCCATACATTACCACTTACCAACCACGCTCGACTAAACACTAGCACGCAGAAAACAAATCCAAACTCACTCATGATGATAGATTTTAGATCATACTGACAATACATACGAAAGACTTGAAAAGCAAGTTGTAAGATCACCAAAATTAACATGTTAAGCAATCTGAGGGAGATCTTGCAATGAATGATACCAATTAGGGGTACCATAACGAAATGATAATCAAACCAAAACTCACTGCAATCAGTATCGAAATAGTACAGCAGTAAGCAATGCTATTAACAAGATCATAATGAAACCACGAAATGTTTCAATTAGTCCACCACAATTTGTGAGGTTCTCCAAAGTGGTAGAAATTGGCCAAAATCATTCATCTCGCTCATAAAATTCAGCCAAAAACCAATACTAAAATCTCAAAGAATCAAACTACAAAGCACAAACCCTATAGAATTAGCATTCAGGCTCAAAATTCAACATCAAAACCCAAAAATACCAATCCATCAATAACACCACAGAACATCCACAAAATCACTACACCAAGAAATGGCGACTCATTCAATTTCGACATCGTAGATTCAAGCAATCACTAAAGAAGAATAACTTCTTGCTATAAAGACTTTAACTTCAACCAAATCTAATAAATCAAAATAAATAAGAATCAACACATGTATATTCAGCAGATCGAATTCGAAGCTTAATTATCAGATGTACATTTACTTCACTATTACATTCATCCATAGATTTTCCTTCCCTCATTAAAGAACCCACAAAATCAATTCAGATGTCAACAATATATCTAAGATTTAATCAATCATAGTTCACAAATATATAAGAATCAACACAGGTATATTCAACAGATCAAATTCAAAGCTTAATTATCAGATGTACATTTACTTCACTATTACATTCATCTATAGATTTTCCTTCCCTCATTAAAGAACCCACAAAAATCAATTCAGATGTCAACAATATATCTAAGATTTAATCAATCATAGTTCACAAATATATTTCAGTATTTTCATTCACATACATGATTACATTAACTGATTAAACACCATACACCCTACAACAATCCCACCTCCTCCCACCAAAAAAAAAAACACTGTTTTATTCAATGAACAAGTAAATTAACACTAATAAAAGAATCAGTAGTATTCTCTGAAACAGAATTAACAACACTAGTAATGAAAGAAGCTTTGGCGGCGGCCGCGGCGGCAGCGAGTTTCTTCCTCCCAAAACAGTGGGGCCCACGATCCAAACCCGGGAACTCGGGCAGCATTAACTCGGTCTGGGAATCCACCTGAGGGGTGGGGGAATGTGGTAGGGAGCGAGTTACTGAGTTGACTCGGTGAGTGAGGAAATAATGGGATTGAATTCTGGAGTCTCGGAGGCGAGCAAGTGCGCCGGGTTTTAAGTACTTGCTGAATCGGTGAGTTCGGAGCGAGTGAACTCGGTGTCTTCTCTTCATTTTTTGAGGAGAGAGAAAGAGAGAAGGGAGGTTTTTAAGGGAGTGTTTGGATGGTGGGTTTATGAGAGGAAGAGAGAAAGAGGGTTTTATAGAAAAGGGGTGGGTGGGTGAAAATTGAGAGAGGCGGGAAGTGGAGATGGAGGGAAATGAAATGGGAAAAGAGAGAGAGATATTTGAGTTTTGAAAGAGGAGTGAAAAAAGAGCGAAAAGACGCGGGGGTTGGGAATTGTGGGAACGACAAAAGTAGAATAGAATCATAGAAGATGACATTTTGATATCATGACTCATGAGTTATGAGACATTGAGACTCAAGGCATGTGAGTTGTGGTCTTGTGGAACTTTTTGGACTTGCCATCTTTTTTCTAATTTTCACCTTCATTTTAGGAATTTAGGATCCTATATCTACAACGGGATGTTCAATGTGTGGTCTGGACTGTACTAAACTGTAATTATATCTTTTTTCGTGGTTTCGGTTGGTTTGCGATTTCACTATTATGGGTTGGTTTAATATTTCAAGCAAATCGTGGTTTGCGGTTTGGGTTAACTTTGAATTTTTGTAGACCGCACCATAAATCGCAAATTTATATGATTTTAAAAAAAAGTGTATTTATTTTGATTTAAAAAAAAACACTGACAAACTCACAATCATACGATTATACAAGACAATACGACTATACAAGTTAATACGAGTATTAGGTTAGGTCTTTGCACTCATCATTCATCAGTCATCTGCTCCTCTTTGTAATCCCCTACCTCCACTCATCTGCTCTGTATTTATTATCTAGTTTTAGAGAATTATGTATTAGTTTATCAACAACTTTAAACCATTTTTTTCTATTATTAGATTACAAAACTAATATCGCGTAGGAAAATATGGTTAAAAAGCAAACTGCACCAAACCGTTTTGCGTGGTCCGATTTCGGTTGGTTTGGGCAAAAGTGTGGTGCATTTGGGTTGAAAAAATGCAAACCGTATATTTGCGGTTTGATTTGGGTTACATCCCAAACCGCACCAACCGAACCCACGAACAGTCCTAATATCTACATGTGTCAAGAAGGAACCTCCTATCTAAACAAGTGCAATAGTTTAACTTTCACGCTTGCCAATACACAATTTTGAACATTAATATCTCTAATTATGTATTTATAAGTTATTAAAAGTTGACTTTATGAAAATATTCATTGAAACAAATCCATCAACATTTTATATGACCAATTTGGTTTTTATATATTAGTTTAAAAAAAGTACGGTCAAAGTGAGGCGTGTGAATAATGCAAAAGTCAAAGTGTTGCACTTATAAAGAAAAAGTTAAAATATAATAGATTATTGCATGTAATTCACCAAAATAAGAATAAAGGTTAACTTGTTTTCCTTATACTTAATAACTAGTTTTTTTTTTACCTGCACGTGATAATTTTTTGGTTAATTGGATTGTTTATATGATGTACATTAAATCATTAGAAAACTAAATATATAATCATATTATAGTTAGGTAAACAACACTTAATAAATGAAAAGTGAATCCATAATTTTAGAAGTGGCAATACTGCAAAAAAACACTTGTAGATATCTAATAAAAAGTATACGAAAAACAAAACATCCAACAATTTGTAAATTTATTGATATTTTGTGAAAATGAACACATTTTGTAATGATAGGTATATCATCGAAAGTTGTTTTCGCAAAGTCCGTAGAACAAGTTACACATCCAGCACCGGGAAAGATAAAAAGTTACAACATAATACAAATAACAATTGCAACACAAAAAAGCTAGTAAAAAAAGAAGTTGTAGTCAAGTTCGAATTTTACTTACCTTCAATGATTCACATAGTTTCAAAAACTTATTGTACACAACATTTATTGTAGTATTACTGTATTAGAGCTCTGACGCTCTTTATCACAAATAAGAACTTTCACACCCTTTTTATTTGTCAGTTGTCACTCTTGAAATAACTATATGTATAGCTGACCATGATTGAAAACTTGTTTTGGGAGATATAGACCCACATGCGAAACGAGATTGACCTTGACTTTCGTTTATTGTCATTACAAAACAAACTACCAATTGAATTTATCTCCTCTGAAATCTAACAGGGGACTATTTAGTGTAATATGTGGCATGAGTACGGGTGGCAATGAGACGAGACAACTCGCGAGCTACTCGAGATCGACTCGATCAAAACTCGGTCAAAGCTCGACTCAATTGAACTCGAATCGAACTCGAGCTCAACTCGAGATGTTGGTGAGTCGAGTTGAGCAACTCGATACTCGACTCAAAAACTCGTGAGAAGCTCGGATACCCAATTATCAATAGCAAAATACCTAAATTCAACATTTTTCTACCTTATTGTTGCTTTTAACATGAGGCACTTGCAAACTATTCGAAATCTACTCGGTCAATGCTCGACTCGGTCAAAATTCAACGCGCGTGAGCTCGGCTCAACTCAAACCCGACTCGAAATGCTAACGAGTCGAGTCGAGCAAGCTCGGACCCGACTTGCATCATTGCCACCCCTAGGCATGAGCACCTTATCACCCACATTACTTTTAGTTATAACTACTGTTTCGATGATGTGCATCCCTAAGTATTTGAAAACCAACTTTGTGTCGTTGCATAATCCCGAAGTTTGGTCAATATTTCTCAAGAACATGACTAGTGCTCCAACCTTCAGTCTTATACTATGGTTTGGTATTGAAGCCCAGAAACTTAATTGTATTCAAGAACTATGTGGAGTAGATTTTGAGAACTTCTAGGTTGCATTATTCTTTAGAAATTGAATTATAACTCAAATAGAATCTCCTGTCCCTTGGTTATTCAGATAATACATGATCATTCACTATCTCAACTATCTCTTGTCCCATAAGTGATTATTTAGGTAATGGTATGTACAATCCACTATAAATGATATAGGATCATTCCCACGATATATTAGATGATCATTTGATATCTCTGTATAAATGATGTTATAATTTTATATCTACTTTTCTCCCTGCTTCTTTGTTGAAATGCGTGCTAATAGTGCTCTTAGGAGCTATTTTATACTAACATCTTCCATCTAGTTGTGGTTTTGTATTTTATTATAGTTTCAGGTTGTAGGGAATTATTTCCCTATTTTATGATATTCTTGATGCCGCAATGGATTGGATTAGGAGGCACGTGTATGATTTCCCGAGACCCGAAACTGCTTCCAAAAGCCTTTGGGTGTGAAGAGATTTGAAGCCTTGGAGTCAAATGCCAAGGGAGATCTATTTCAAGGGCCGTCCGATCTAGCCGGGCGTCATCCGCCCGATCGGGCAGATGCTTTTCTCTAACCATCAAAAGTTTCGGGCAAGATTAGGCGTAACTCGCCCGCTCGCTATTCGCTGTTGGCGCCCGATCTGGCATACCCGCCCGGTTTGATCGGGCGCCCTCCTTTCCTAGCCTGCTGAAGAACTACAACGCTGGAGGCCCGGTTGATCGGGTGGTTGACCCGGAAGCTGAAATCCGGACTTTTTTATTTCCTTTTTTTGTTCTTTTTTAGGAGTTAGTATAAATAGCTTTGTGAAATATTTGGCAAGGACCTTTTTTTTTCCTTCTGATTTTCATTTTACATTGATTAGCTTTCCTAATCACTAGTTTTCTCTCTCTAGCCCTAATTATTGCACATGGGAGATTATTCAAGTTCTATATTTTTCCTTTCAATTGGTAATTGTTTCTTTCATAGTTCTTATTTACTTTCAAGTATTTGTCTCTTACTATTTTTAATTGCTTCAAAGTATGAGTATTTCAATTGTTATTATTTGTGTTTTCTTTGCCATGAGTGAGTAGATTCGTCTCTAGGGCTTAGTGATGGAAGCAATGTTTATGCCATGATTTATTGTTCTTGATTCCTTTAATATTTAGGTTGTGGTTAGAGCAATTCTAGTGTGATTCATTTTTAATCTGCGATTTATGTTAGTGTACAATTTCATGAGTGTTAAGACTTTAATGTTTGTATTGATCAAGATCCTACTTTTAGAGGCCTAGAACACACTAGTGAGTCTGATTATGTGATGTGACCGTACTGCAGATGTTGCCTTGAGAGTGTTAAGACTCGACCATAGGATTAACGCCTACTCTAATTGATCGACCCTATACCTAAATATTACTAGTTATCTGAACCCTCCTGATTGGTATAAGCATGGTGGAACGATCGAACGCCCTAGATCTTTAATTATTTGATAAATTTCCATCTCTTGTGATTTAGTTTATTTTAGCTTAGTTATTAATCAGTCAACAATTTTTCTCTCTTAATAGTTAAGTAATTGAGCATTAATCTGTAGAATTTCTCTCCCTGTGGATCGACCCGTATTTGCTAAGTATCTGCTAACAATAGACACCGTGCACTTGCGGTACTATTTTAAAACTCATCAAGTTTTTGGCGCCGTTGCCGGGGAGACGGCTAATTCTATACCTTTTTGATTAATTATTTAAACTATTCCTACTGTCTCATTGGAACTTCAAGTTCCAATTGAGGCAATCTCACTGCACATTTTTTCTTTGTTTCTTTTATGCCCAGGTCTAAAAGAACAGGTACTGTAGTTCCAGATCTTGAGAAAACCCTCCGGGAACTCAAAAAGCAACAAAAGAAGAAGAAGCAGTCTGCTAATTAGGGAAAATCCACGGAAGAACCAACATAATCAATCATGCCTCCTAAGTCATTGAAGTCTTATGGGGTACCTTCCCCTGGCAATGTTCCCACAAGCCCTACTATGCCTGACATACAAGCGACCAACTTTGAGATCAAGCCTGCCCTCATTCATATGATCCAACAGAACCAGTTTGGAAGGCATCCATCTGAAGACCCTGCAAATCATATACAACGGTTTCAACAACTTTGTCGTACCGTTAAGCATCAAGGGGTCACTCCTGATCAGTTGAAGGTCATGGTATTTGAGTTCTCTTTGAAAGACAAAGCACATAAATGGTTGAATGATGTCACAACAACGGAATGGAGTGCTATTTCTGAAGCATTCCTGAAAGAGTACTACCCTCCTACCAAAACTGCAGAAATCAGACATAGACTTGCTACCTTCCAACAAGAACCTGATGAGACATTGAAGGAAGCATGGAATAGGTTCAAGGACCTGCAGAGAGAATGCCCACACCACAATCTTGACAAGTGGTTTATCACCCAAGCATTCTACAGGTCTACAACCCCATATCAAGAGTACAATTGATTCATTTGCAGGGGGTGTTTTCCTAGATAAGGAGGTGGATGAAGGGTACAATTTTCTGGCCAACTTAGCAGCAAATGATCATATTTCTTCCAGGACTAATACGAAGAAAAAGTTGGATGTTGATGCATACGCACTATTGTTTTCACAAGTAGCCCAGTTGAGCATGAAAATGGATGCGCTGAAATCTTCACAGTCTAATACTCCTCCTATGAGTATTAATGCGACGTCTTCCATGGCTCCTATTACCTCTTCTTACTATGAGTTGTGTGGTGTTCAAGGCCACTTTGGTTATGATTGTTCCTATAATCAAACCGACCCGAATTAGATGGAGCATGCAAATGCTTTTCAGCAGAGACCTCCACACAACCCATACTCCAACACATTCAACCCAGGTTGGAGGGATCATCCCAACTTTTCCTACAAAAACAATAATGTTCAAAACCCTCAACCTATGCCACAAACATCCTACCAACCACCTCATCAAAACCCACCACAACATGCTGCTAGACAACAATATTACCATAGGGCTCCTCAGAATCCCCTTCCTGGTTCCAATAGGCCTTCACACCAAGGCTATCAGCAGCAAGCTTCTCAGAAGGCCAGCTCTCAAGAGCCTACCATGTCTGATCTGATGAAGATGTTGGTTTCTATGAAGCAGAGTCATGATGAGAGCATCAAGTAGTTGAAAAACACTATCAAATATTTGGATACTCAACTTGCTCAGGTGGCCGGAAACAATGTGCAGAGGCAACCAGGTCATCTACCGAGGCAAGCAATTCCCAAAGAAATTGCTAATGCTGTCACTCTTCGAAGCGGTACACATTATGATGCCCCACCTATGCCTACTGATGATTCACCACCTCCAGTCCAGAATGATGTAGTGGATGAAAATGAAGGTGAGGATAGCTCAAAAACTGACATTGAGCAAGGGAAGGTAGATGAAGCAATGAAGCAAAAGGAGAAGGTTATTGATTCTCCTACACCACCACTACCTTTCCCCCACAGGATGCAAAAATCAGAGGTCGATCAACAACTTGGTAAGTTATTGGCCATGGTCAAGAACCTTGAGGTAACAGTTCCTTTTACTAATTTAATTTCTCAAGTACCTGTGTATGCTAAGTTTTTGAAAGATATGATCACTAAGAAGAAGGATTTTGGTAGTCTAGATAGAGTTGCTCTAACTGAAGAGTGCAATGATGTGTTGCAAAATAAAATCCCACCAAAACTCAAGGATCCTAGTAGTTTTTCCATCCCTTGTCATGTATGTGCTTTATTTATTGATAAGGCTTTATGTGATATAGGAGCTAGTATATCTGTTATGCCTTAATCTATCTGTAATAAATTGAACTTGGGAGTCTTAAAGTGCACGCAGATTACTTTACAAATGGCAGATCGTTCTGTGAAATATCCTTTGGGTATTTTTAGAGGATGTACCTGTTTGGGTTGGAAAATTCTATATTCCTGTTGATTTCATAGTACAAGATATGGAAGAGGATAGTCAAATCCCCATCATCTTGGGTAGACCTTTCTTATATACCGCTGGTGCTGTTACTGATGTCAAGTATGGTTCTCTTATTTTGAGTGTTGGTGATGATACTGTGACTTTTAAACTTACTAATGCTCTAAAGTCTCCTAAGAAAGGGGGGACAACAGTTGTTAAGAACGATAAGGATGAGCTTATTCCTACTCGTGTTGTCACGGGGTGGCGTATGTGTATTGATTATCGCAGGTTGAATACGGCCACCCTGCAAAAGGAGAATTTCCAACGACTGAAAGGTCATACCTACTCGCTTTTTAGATCTTGAATTATTGAATAGTTTGGAAATTGCTAATGATTTTAAAAGTTTTATGAAGATAATTGGAATGGAAGCCCTCTATAATGTTCATGTGAATACCTATAGAAGCCTAGTGTTTGAATTCTATAGTAGCTTTGAAGTTTCTAAACCTAGGTTTGGTCTTATTTCTTACGTTTCCTACAGACTGCTTAACCAGGACTTTTGTCTTTCCCTACCCCAATTTGCTAACATTTTAAGAATCGCCAATAGGGGGGACATTGGTCATCCGGACGGTATAATCATGCTTCATGTTATTATATCATTACGTGTAGTGAAGTCCTAGTCAACCTGCAACATTGTAAGGCCACTTACATTCACCATCCTATCTTCAAAATTTGGCAACGATTAATGGCCTGGACTTTGTTTGGGAGGGTTGAGGGAAACAACTTGAGGGGGGACGAACTTTATCTAATCGGTAGCTACCTGTCTAGGGGAAAGAAAAAGCATATCAATATAATATCCCCCATCAGGTTGCTCTTCAGTTTGAGCGGATTGCTACCACCTTCCCCAAACGCCACGCTGATGGCACTTTCTCTTCTCGCCCCATAGTCAATGGTGGGCTTATCACCCTCTTTGCCCGACAGATAGTGGGTTTTGATGAATCCCGCTATGCCCCAGTCCTCGGCCCCACCCTTATAGATGCTACTTATCTTGACTCTCTTTATTGGATAGAGCGAGTTGAATCGGGTCGTTATCAGTGGTTTGTAGGCACCCACCGCACATACAGTAGGCGCCCGCCTCCTGATGATGACGCTGGTTCTTCCTCTTCTGCTCCCCCTCCCACATATGCTGGTGATTTTGATTTTCAGGGCATGATGAGCACCCTACAGATGTTGGAGCTTGGCATGACTGCACTTAGCCAGCAGGTTACTACCTTGCAGACTGACCATCACTTGGCCATGTACCCCATGTACGATGACTATTGTAGGACTCATCGGATTTCGGAGGAAGGCCTCCACCCCTCCGGGTATACTTGGAACCCCAGCTACATCGTTCCAGGGACCAGTGGTGCCCTAGATATGGAGGATGATGATACAGATGCTTCCTTAGGCGATTGACGTCCCTGTTCCTTCTCTTTTCCCTTGCTGCAATGAGGACATTGCCAAGTTCAACTTGGGGGAGGATCTTTGTAAGTACTCTCCTCTCTTTAATTGTTTTTAGTGTAGTTAGTTTAGTTTCATTGGTTTCAAAAAAAAATTTGCTGAAAAAATACCAAAAATACGATTTGACTGGATTGGATTGATTGCTTCCCTGTGCCCCATGATGTTCTTTGAAAGTATAATTTAGCTCTTTATTTGGATAGTTGGGCACTTGAGATTGTGATGCTGGAATGTGACCTTTAACTGCCTTGACCTTGAGTGGGTTTTGATGATAATGCACTTACTTTGACTGCATGCTTGAACTGGTTAGACTGTGAGGATTCATTCTTGCCCATAGATTTATTTCTATATCCAGTCTATTCTTGTGTGTTAGTTCCTCTTTAGTGTTCCGATCTTGATTTTGGCAAGGTGTTAACATTTGGAATCATTTTTCATATGCTGTGATAGAGGCGTTCCTTTGATATGTTTCTTAAGCCTTGAATTTGATTTTCATGATTCTTTTTCAATTCTAGCCCCGCTGAGCCTAATGACTTTTCTGGTTACTGAACCACATTACAAGCCTTGAGCCCTATGTTTGATTACTATCCCAAGCCTAGCTTAGGGGAGCATTAGCTTAGGATGGCATTGTGATGATAAGTTGATGTTGGTGGTCTGTTGGAAAAATATTAATTGTAAGTTCAAAGGTTTGAAGAAAAAGAAAAGGAAAGAAAAGAAGTGTATTTGTTAGTTCAAAGGAAAGCATAAAAGTGTGAAAAGTTGAAAAAGTGCATTTGTTCCTTATTCTTTCATTCACATTGTTCTCAAAATAGAAAAAATACATCATGAGAAAATGAGCTGAAAACAATAGTTTGTTGTGTGTTTGGTGATCTTCCATAGTGGGATGATGTTTTGGATGTGTGTTAATGTCTTGGGAGTTGTTTTAGACCTCACTTGGTCTTGATTATTAGTGTTAATTTCTTCCCTTTCTTGGCTTTACCATCACATTCCCTAAACATTTTCCCTACCTTAACCCAAGCCCCATTACAACCCAGAAAAGACCTCTTGAGCATGTGTTCTTTGTTTGTTGAATTATTACGGAGTCAAATTGCCAAAGTTAAATAGTACGTTCGCTACTTGAGTCGACCTGAATAGGATGAGTGGCATGATACCTTTCTAAACACATGAGAGTGTGAGTGGGAAGGGTTATTATGGTTGGGTTGGTGAGTGATCGTGCACATTTTATGCCTGCACAAAAATTGAGAGGAGTGACACCCTGGTGAACACCTTTTCGAGATTTACATGTCACGTAAGGCAGCCGCATTTGATTGTTTGCTTGGGCGATTGGCAGTTAGAGTGATCTGAACAACTGAACTTGAATTTTGCCTGCTTGAATGATTTTGAGCTCTGAAAAGTTTTGATCTCTGTTTTCATATCTAAAGGGGTGAAGCAATTATATTCATATTCATGTCATGCTTTGCTTGAGGACAAGCAAAGATTTAGCTTGGGGGAATTTGATGTTATAGTTTTATATCTACTTTTCTCCCCGCTTCTTTGTTGAAATGCGTGTTAATAGTGCTCTTAGGAGCTATTTTATACTAACATATTCCATCTAGTTGTGGTTTTGTGTTTTATGATAGTTTTCAGGTTTTAAGGAATTATTTCCCTATTTTCTGCTATTCTTGATGCCACAATGGATTGGAGAGAGTTAGGAGGCACGTGTATGAGTTCTCGAGGCCCAAAGCTGCTTCCAAAAGCCTTCGGTGTGAAGGGATTTGAAGCCTTGGCGTCAAATGCCAAGGGAGCTCTATTTCAAGGGCCGCCTGATCGGGATGATGCTTTTCTCCAACCATCAAAGATTTCGGGCACGATCGGGAGTAACTCGCCCGCTCGCTATTCGCTGTTGGCGCCCAATCGGGGCGTACCCGTTCGGTTTGATCGGGCGCGGTACTTTCCTAGCCTGCTGAAGAACTACAACGCTGGAGGCCCGCCCGATCGGGAGGTTGACTCGGAAGCTGAAATCCAGACTTTTTTATTTCCTTTTTTTGTTCTTTTTTAGGAGTTAGTATAAATAGCTTTGTGAAATATTTGGCAAGAACCCTTTTTTTTCCTGATTTTCATTTTACATTGATTAGTTTTCCTAAAAACTAGTTTTCTCTCTCTAGCCCTAATTATTGCACATTGGAGATTATTCAAGTTCTTCATTTTTCCTTTCAATTGGTAATTATCTCTTTAATAGTTCTTATTTACTTTCAAGTATTTCACTAGTGGAAAAATAAGGAAGGGTTGCTGTCAAAACAGCCCTAAGGGCTGCGTTTTTGGCCAGCAGCCCTTTCCATAGCAGCCCTTCAATAGATAAGAAGGGCTGCGGTTTTTAACCGCAGCCCTTCACAACGAAGGGCTGCGGTTCAGGCCAAAAACGCAGCCCTTCTAAGCTTGAAGGGCTGCGTTTTCGGCATAAACCGCAGCCCTTCTTTAAAGGAAGGGCTGCTGTTTTAAGCCTAAACCGCATCCCTTTTTAAGTGAAGGGCTGTGGTTTAGGCTTAAAACCGCAGCCCTTCAAATTCAATTTTTTTTTTAAAAAAAAATAAATTAAATCTCGCCCTCACCCCCACCCCACCCCTTCACCCCCTTCCGCCCCCGCACCCCCGCCACCCCCCTGCCCCCTGCACCGCCACCCCCTGCCCGCCCCACCCCCGCCCACCCCAAAGCCCCCCCCCACCCCCCGCGCCCCTCACCCCCACCCCATGCGCCCCCGCACCCCCGCCCCCGCACCCCCGCACTCCCACCCCCGCCACCCCCACCCCCGCACCCCCACCCCCGCCCCCCCACCCCCGCACTCCCACCCCCGCCACCCCCACCCCCACCCACCCCCTCGCGCCCCCCTCCCCCGCGCCCACCCCCCCTCACCCCCACCCCACCCCCACCCCCGCCTAACCCCCAAGACACCCCCGCCCACCCCAAGACCCCCCCCCCCGCCCCCCCGCGCCCCCCACCCCCCACCCCCGCCACCCCCGCACCCCCCCCCCCATCCCCCACCCAAAACCTCCCTTCGACACAAAAAAAGACCGATCAAATTGCAATAATATATGACAAGTTTTTGAACGTAATAATTAACTTTAAATATGTATATATTTAATAATGTAAAAAGTGTACATAGAATTGATACAAACTAGCAAATGTATCATAAGCAATCATCACAAATGTGGGAAGCCAACTTATCCCGAACTTCATGTAATTCGTCTGTGGTGAAGGCCCTCAAACATGGTGTATTATTCATATAAACCTTGCAAAACAACCAAGGAATAAACACATAATATAAGAATTCAATCATTTACCGTAGTTAGTAGTTCTAAAAATGACATATACCTTCCCGAAATTCAATCAAAAACAAATGCAAGCCTAAAACTCTACACACTAGTTATATTATACCTTATATTATCATATTCAAAAAGAAAATGGAGTTAAATGACTCGAGAAACATGAATTGGAGGCGAAAAGGCAAAAATAGGGCTAAAATCACATTTATGTTCCCGATATACAACCAACAACAAATGCAAGCCTAAGAATCTACATAATAGTTACATTATACCTCATATTATCATGTTCAAAATGAAATTGGAGTTAAATGAAGCGATAGTACGAATTGGACTCGAAAAGGCAAAAATAGGGCTAAAATGCCCTTTTCGTTCCCAAAATTCAACCTACAACAATTGCAAACCTAAAAATCTACACAATAGTTACATTATGCCTCATATTATCATGTTCAAAATGCATTTGGGGTTAAATGACTCGATAAGTACGATTTGGAAGCGAAAAGACAAAACTAGGCCTAAAATGACCTTTTCGTTCCCGAAATGCAACCAACAACAAATGCAAGCCTAAAACTCTACACAATAGGTACATTATACCTCATATAATCATGTTAAAAAAGAATTACAAATTGGAGAAATTACACAGACCTGAGTTTATGTCTCATGATTTATTGACCTTCCGCCGTTTCTTAGGATCCTCAAGTACATGTATCCCTTCCGTGTGATCTACACGCATATAGTTCTTCGACATATTCACATCATCTTCCACACTATTTTCAGGATAGGTAAAAGGGGGGAGGTCCTCAAATGCATCATATTCTTCCTCATTATCAACATCACCAATACCGAGGATACTCCTTTTACCAGGTACAACAATTGACCACTTATTATCAGCAGGATCAGTTACAAAAAATACTTGTTTAACTTGTGATGCAATTACAAATGGCTCCTCAGTTTCACGTAGACGACTAAGGTCAACAAGAGTGAATCCGCAAGGATCATCTTTTCTTAAGCAACGTCGATTATCGTCAACCCACTTGCAACACAAGAGGCAAATATTAAAAGTACAGTAGTCCAGCTCCCATATTTCTTCTATTCGCCCATAATAATTGCTTTCAGCATGTACAGGCGACTTATCCTTCGAGCTTGCGTATTATGTAGATGACGCCACAAGTAAAACACCACTATTTTGTTGCGATATTGACTTCAGATCTTGACGTTCAGTCCAAAACGTATACCCATTAATATCATAACCCTCATAAGAGCGTACAGCTTCACGAGGACCAAATGCTAACCACTTGACTGTTTCAGGAACACTTTCATCCAAATCATTCACTACTCGTTTATGAAACCAATCAATAAAAGTCTTGTTATGCATTTGCGTCAATGCCCTAACTCATTTTCCAGGATTGCTAACACGTAATTCCTCCATATGTTCATTTAAATAAGGATGGACAGCTGCTACGTGATGCAATACAAATAAGTGAGCTTGTTTACGCTTTTCTACGGAAGGTGTGATCAATTTTGAACCAATTGTGCCCTTGCCCTCAAGTCTGCCCTCGTGTCGGGATGTCGGAAGTCCAACAGGATCAAAACTAGCAAAATACTCAGCCACAAAATTATTGATCTCTTCACCCACAACCCCTTGAATTATACTACTTTCTGGTTGTGCAGGGTTCCGAACTTTATCCTTCAAAGTGCCCATATATCTCTCAAAAGGATAGCACCACCTCAAAAACACTGGACCACACAGCTTAATTTCTCGAACTAGATGGACAATGAGATGGACCATAATGTCAAAGAATGCGGGGGAAAAAACATCTCAAATTTGCATAGAGTTTCAACTACTCGGCTCGCAAGGAATCGAGGGTCGACGGTTCTAGGACTTTCTTGCATATTGTATGGAAAAATGAACAAAGTTCTGTAATGGTGTGCCTCACATGCTTTGGAAGTATCCCACGAATTGCAATCGGTAAGAATACTTGCATCATGACATGACAATCGTGAGATTTCATACTCGATAACTTCAATTCACCATTTAAGGTAACAAACCGCTTCATATTTGATGAGTAGCCAGTTGGGACCTTAATACCATACAATGACTCGCAAAAAATTCGTTTCTCTGCACGTGACATCATGTAGCAAGCTGGTGGCAAATAATTCTTCTCCGAATTTTCCACCTTCTTTTTACTTTTCTGAGTTTCATCATCAACCCTTTCCTCCACTACTTTCTTCTTCCTTCCGTCCCTTTTCTGAGCCCACAACTCTGGTCGAAGCCCCTGTTTTTCCAAGTAAAGTCGTGACGCCTTAACATCTTTTGTCTTGCCCGGAATATTCATAAGTGTCGCAAGAATAGCTTCACAAACATTCTTCTCTATGTGCATGACATCCAAACAATGTCTGACCTTTAGATCTTTCCAATATGGGAGTTTCCAAAAAATGGACTCCTTTTTCCATAATCCCGTAGGTCGATCAACCTCACTAGCACGTTTACCAAAGATTGTTTCAATGCCCTTCACCGATTATAAACTTCAGCACCGCTAATGGTCTATGAGCAACTTCTTCTTCAACCGTCCCATCGAATGCCTTCTTCTTAAACCGATAGGGATGGTCGCGTCTGAGGAGCCTTCGTGTGCGTATATACACATGTTTGCATCCCTTAAGGTGTGTAGATTTCATGTCATCTACACAAATCGGACGGGGTTGTTTTCCTCTCGTCTTATACCCGCATAAGTTCCCGTAAGCCGGATAATCGTTCATAGTACAAAAAGCATGGCACGCAGAGTGAACATCTCATTAGCATACGCATCAAATACTAACACTCCTTCGTTCCACATCTTCCGTAAATCTTCAACAAGCGGCCGGAGGTATACATCAATGTCATTTCCGAGTTGTTTGGGCCCCAATATAAGAAGCTGACAAAGATCATGTATTTGCGTTTCATACACAACCAAGGAGGCAAGTTATAAACCACTAAGACTACCGGCCATGTACTATGCCGCGAACCGAGATTGCCAAAAGGGTTCATGCCATCCGTACATAATCCGAGCCTCGATTCCTATCCTCATTACCAAATGCCTTATGCACCCCGTTGATACTTTTCCACTCGGGCGAATCGTTGGATGCTTGAATGCACCGTCTTTCTTCCTACAATCGCATGCCACCTCAAATTCTTCGCATCTCCTTTAATTGAGAACATGCTCTTAAATCTAGGTATTATGGGTAAATACCACAACACCTTAGCTGGTGGTCCTTCACTACCTCTAGCTCCTTCACGCTTGTACCTCGACAATCCACAACGTGGACACTCATGTAAATGCTCATACTCATTACGATAAAGCACACAATCGTTAGGACAAGCATGTATCCGCTCGTACTCTAAACCGAAAGGACACATCAGTTTCTTCGCATAATAGTACGACTTTGGCAGTTCATTTCCATCAGGGAGCATATCAGCTAAAACTTCCAACAACGATGTGAAACTAGAGTCCGTCCAACCAGCTTTCGACTTAATGTTGACAGGTGTTATCACCGCGGAAAGTTTGGTGTGCTTTGTACAACCTGGATACAACGGCTTTTCGGCGGCCTCGGACATAGACTCAAAATACGAGGTCGTTTACACGACTGGTCTTCAACCTCGTGTATCATCTCGTCTACCCGATCCCTATCATCATCTGCAAACTCATCATCCAAATTATCATCCCCGAACTCATCATCCTTCTTTTCTTCACATACATCATTCATTACTCTAGAGCTTCCTATATACTTCCCCTGCTCACCATGTCAAACCCATACGTGGCATTGAGGCCTAAACCCACGGCGAAAGACATGCTCCCTAACCACATGTATACTACTAACCTTGCTCACATTTCTACAATCGAAACAAGGACAATAAAAGTCGACTGCTCCAGAGGATGCTTGATATTGTAATGCAGTTGTACAGAATTCCGAGACCCCTTTCACAAACTCAATCGATTCACGACTACCATACATCCAAGTACGATCCATCTCATTCAAGAAGACCTCTAATAATTAAACACAACCATTCATTATAATGCATCAATCATTATTTAAGTACATACACTCACATATTCATATCACACACGTATAGAGCAATCTAAGATAGTGACATGTTCAATTGTATGCATGCAGCCGAAGGTCCTTATCACTCCAACCTAACCCATCCTTGGACGTCTAATCTCACTAGTGAATATATGCCAACTTTTCAATTCTAAGGAAAATCCGACAGCATTTCCCTACAGTTCTCCAAGTACACAATATAGATAATTGCTTATCTACATATGTACCCAGAGAACAATGTAGAGAAACGATGAGCCAAGAATTTCCTCAGAATTGAAAAGAAGACACACATTCACCACCTAAGTGAGATCAAACGCCCAAGAACACGCCCCAAATCGGGGACTATTCAAGACTTACTCCTAATGAGTAAGTCTTGAACGGGTATCTAGGCATATGATGACAATTCAAACAACTTGTAGATTTCATAGCTAAATTACATTGCATTTTCATACAATCTCATATCAAGAAATATACATACATTATAAGAAATACATATATATATATATCAATAAATTATCATAACTTAATCAAATTGAATCACATGACAACTTTGTCTCATCAACAATTTAAATCAAACAAAAAAGACAACGAAATTAAACTAGTTACCTCTTAACACCAATGATAAGCAATGAAGAGAGAAGAGATAGTTGGAACTTTATTTGCCTTCCTAAGCCTCTTCTTCCTACAATTAACAAAACCCACATTGCACATTAATCATTTAATTCAATTAAGAAAAACAAAACTAACTTAAAAACAAGATTAATTCATACTTAACTAAGCAAAAAATTGGCTAAACCCAAGAGCAATGAAGAAAGAGTAGGGCAGTGGTGGTGGTGGTAGTTGTTGCTGCCGCTTGTGGGTGGTGGCGCTGCATAGTGGTGGCGCTCCACACCCTAAACCCACTCAAATGGTGGAGAAGAGAAGAGAAGTGAAGAAAGAGAAGGGTTGTGGTGGTGGTGGAGGTCGCTGCTGCGCACTAAGTTGGTGGTGGAGGTCGCTGCTGCTCAATGTGGGTGCTCCGGCGATGGGTTGGTGCTCCGGCGTCAGGGCTCCGGTGATGGGGCGTTAGGGTTATCGCTCGTCAAATGCGTCTAAGGGAGGGAAATTTGGAAAAGATGTACTACTGTGTGTATGTGCGCGCAAAACTCGACATATGCATGGGATGGGATGTGAAGGGCTGCGGTTAGTCCAGAAAACGCAGCCCTTCGTTTATGAAGGGATGTGGTTTTTAGGCTAACCGCAACCCTTCACTAATAGGGCTGCGGTTAGCCTCAAAACCGCAGCCCTTCATACTGTATGAAGGGCTGCGTTTTTGGGCTAACCGCAGCCCTTCACTAAAAGGGCTGCGGTTTCCTTGAAAACCGCAACCCTTCATACAAGAAGGGCTGCGTTTTTAATAAAACGCAGTCCTTCCAGCGCAGCCCTTCCTTTTTTTTCTCTTAGTGTTTGTCTCTTATTATTTTAAATTGCTTCAAAGTATGAGTATTTCAATAGTTATTGTTTGTGCTTTCTTTGCCATGAGTGAGTAGATTTCTCTCTAGGGCTTAGTGAGGGAAGCCATGTTTACGCCATGATTTACTGTTCTTGATTCCTTTAATATTTAGGTTGTGGTTAGAACAATAGAAGTGTGATACATTTTTAATCTGCGATTTAATGTTAGTGTACAATTTCATGAGTTGTTTCTGGCTAATAATTGTTTGTATTGATCAAGATCCTACTGTTAGAGGCCTAGAACACACTAGTGAGTCTGATTATGTGATGTGACCGTACTGCATATGTTGCCTTGAGAGTGTTAATTAAGACTCGACCATAGGATTAACGCCTACTCTAATTACTCGACCCTATACCTAAGTATTACTAGTTATCTGAACCCTCCTGATTGGTATAAGCATGGTGGACCGATCGAACGCCCTAGATCTTTAATTATTTGATAAATTTTCCATCTCTTGTGATTTAGTTTATTTTGGCTTAGTTATTAATTAGTCAACAACTTTTCTCTCTGAATAGTTAAGTAGTTGGGCATTAATCTGTAGAATTCTTCTCCCTGTGGATCGACCCGTATTTGCTAAGTATCTGCTAACAACAGACACCATGCACTTGCGGTACTATTTTAAAACGCATCAAGTTTTTGAAGCAGGGCGCCCGATCAAACCGAGCGGGTAACTTGCGGTACTATTTATTTATATGTGCGTTTCAATATTCAATAAAGCATAATGTTGCAGTTGATCATTTGTCAAATCTAATTTCGTGGGGGAAATAAATGCCATTAGAAAATAGTTATTATTACATGCAGTCATATATATGTAATACTAATTATAATGTAAGATTATTTGCCACCATTTATTTGCTTTATTAGAATTAGTTTGTTGTTTTGTCTATGCAACTCAAGGATTGAATTAGTTATACATTTAATGCTCCTCCACCAATTATTCTATATTGTCTCTCTCATAAAATTATTATTTTCCCCATAATATTTATTTAAATAAACAAAAAATCTTTATAATCCTCCTAAATTCTATTACCTTCGTTCTCGTGAAAAAATAGAACCAAATACTATATTTTAAGACCCATAGAGTATTAAACACATAACTCTTTTCAAAATCCCCGCCCCCCCTAATTTTTTTCACAAAATTCGTGTTATAAGTTATTATAGTTAAAAATACGTTAGCATTCCGGAACAAATGAGCAATGTACGACTCTCCATGTTTGTTGGGTGATAACGTAATGGTGTTGACTTTACCTTCGATCTCAGAGGTCTTGGGGATCAAGTCTTACTGCTTGCAAGAGCAATCCCAAATTTCCCATCATTTTAAGAAACTCCAACTTACTTATTCATTTTAATACCAAAAAAAGTACAGATTTTTTTAATACTTCGTCTATTTCTTTTAATTGTTCCACTTCTCATTTACACGTTTCCTGACGCACAACTTAGACATTAACATCTCTAATTAAACATGAGAAAAAATTATAAAAAAATTGATATTTGGATAGTATATATTGAGAATAACCTAACAAGTTCCCAAATAACTATGTTTTTTCTTACGTAAAAATAACCAACGACAGTCAAACTACATTAGATAAATAGTGTCAAAAGTCAATATAAAACAACTGAAAAAACGAAGGAAATATGAGATTATATATTAGTTGTTTATATTTGTATTTCAAATGAGAAGTCGCGAGTTCAAGTTTTTTAACACACATTTTATCTTATTTTAGTTGCTGAGGCCTATGGTCTAAGAGAAGGTATTACCGTATTAGGGGAGCTCTTTTTCTGGGGGCTCATAATATGATTATTGAGGGTGATAATCTTTCGGTTATTCAAGCTATCAAAAGAATCTGGAAAATTCCCTGGTCTATTAATGCTCTTATTAATGATGCAGCGGAGGATCTGAGAAAATTTGATAATTATAAGTAACTGCATGTGTTTAGAGAATCTAATTATGCTGCCGACTGGATGGCAAATCGTGGCCATTCCACTACTAATCTCTGTTATTGGTTTGAATCTCCTGATATTACTTTTTCCAAAATCATCCGTAAGGATGCTTTAGGATGGCCTGTTAATTGGGTTCCTCTCTAGTTTCTTTCTTTATGGCTAAAAAAAAAAACACACATTTTATCATGCTTACCTAGTAGAGATTCCACCGACTGCTCAAGGTCAAAGGTTCAAATCTAACCTTCTAACTTTTCTGTGTTTGAATCCTTTAGAGTTCTAAAATAACTCTACAAGGTGGAGTTTGAGCAATATCAACCATTGAATAAAAAAATCAATGGCTCATATATTATCTCTCCAAAATCCCCCCTATTTTTTATCATCAAAATCCACCCCTTTATTTTCCCCTTCCCACCAATATGGTAACTATCGATTTTAAAATGTATTGGACACGTATGGTTAAGATACAACTCTACTTTGTAGAGTTTTATTAAAATTCTAGAGGATTCAGACTCCTAACTTCTAGGGGCTCGAATCTCGATGTGAGGGCAGCCCTAATATTTATCTAAACTGAACTGAATTGAATTTTCATTAATTCAATCCAAAAGAATAGGGCGAGAGAAGTCGAGAACTGGGTTGAACTACCAATTGGTAAGCATCCACTAGACCACTACCAATATTAACCTTAGTTTTGACAAAAGAAAAACAGAAAACCGCTTCACGAAATTCTAAATTTCTAATCCCGTCCCGTCCCAAAATCTGATTCCCAAAATTTCATTGTTAAATCTGGGAATAATCAAGAGGGAGAAATAGATTAAGAGGGAGAAATAGATTAAGATGTCGAAATATATAGCAAAAATTGCGGGGTTGTTTAGCAAGCGGACTATGACGGGCATGGACAAAGCTGGGAATCGTTATTTTGCTCGAACTAAAGTCATTGATGGTGTCAGTAAGTGGGTTTTTCTTCTCTCTATTTCTATTTGACTATTAATTCATATACTTACTTAGTTTGATGCATATATATGATGATGATGTCTTTGATGTTTTAATGAATGCGTTTGTATCATGCAAACTCATCTTTTCTGATGTTTCCATATGCAATGACAATATAATTGATGTTTTGGAACACATGAATTATGGGTTATGAAAGAATTAGTCAAATGAATGTACTTGTGAGTAAGGAGAAGTTGGGGGGATTAAACATGTCATTATTAAACTGGGTATAGGGGATAATCTAGAAAGATTTAACTTGCAACTTAAAAATGTACAACAATCTCAAATAAGCTAATAAGGTAATGCCAGTGGATGTCATTTAGCTTAGTTGTTAAAGTCTCGCGGAGGTGGTACCAATTTGAATCCTGTCTACATCAATGTGCTTGATCGCTCTCTAACACCAAGGGCATGGGAAAGGAAAGTTTGTAATGTGATAAATTTGAAGTAGTTGCTAACTTGGAACCGTCTCCTATGGCTTCATTAGCACGTAAATGGAAACTTGTAGTATACTAATTTGCAACCAAAAAATAAATATGTAAGTTGGTGAAAATTAAATGCAAGAAGCCTCTTGAGGTTGCACAATAGCCACAAATAATATAAAGGTCACTGGAATGAAGCATCTGAAAGGCATACACTTGCACAATGTTGCTTCTATTAGACTATTACAGACTAATTTTTGTTTCTTTCTTTTTCTTGGAGTACATTACAGTCTTAATATTGCTTACCTCATTATGCACTCTAACTTTTTGTTAATGAATAGTGAAAGAGAAGAGGTGGGTGATATTTAAAGGAGAAGACGATCCTACTTCAATTCCAGGTACTTTGCTGTTTACTAAGCATCAAGCAATCTTGAATTAGTATTGTACTGGTATGCAAGATGGAGCTTTCCAGGTGTTGGTTAAATTTTAACGTTTTAATTATTGGCACTCAGTTGCAGCATGTTTTTTTGTTTAATAGGCTTAACATGATTACTTGTCATGTGAATAGGAGAATAAGTGTCTTGACCAGATTTTCTACACTGTTGTTTCTTGTGTCATGCAAACTGACTGCTGTTCTACATGATTCATGCAGTTGAATGGATATGTTGGCTTAATGGACAGCGTAAAGTAGCTCCAACTCCAGAGGTATAATTAAGCATCTGCCCCACCCTTTTTATATTAGTAGTTTGGCTTCTGATCCAAAAATATGTAAATATGAAGACGAATTGATCTACACTCTCTAAGCATGTGATTTTTGTCACTTAACTATTCCCTATAGCATTTTATGTCCGGTTTTAGACCCACACAATTGTTATATATATCATCAAATGATTGAGACATGTATTTCACTCCATCCATATACAAAGAGAGCATCAGTGCTGTCTAATTTTTCCTGGAACAGTAGGATTTCATTTTTTTCTTCTCCAAGGCAATCCTTCTCTCAGACTTGATGTATGCATAAAATGTTTGTGGTTTCGTAAAAGGACCTTTGTTTTCGCACACTCAGTGTATGTTGGTTTGCTGGCATGTTTGATACTATTGATCTTCATTGTCCTCAAGTTTATCGATTTCTGTAAAAGAATGCTACTTCTTGCGCCACCCGAAGGATTTCTTATTTGCTTTTTCCAAAGTCAAACTATACAAATGTTGACCAATTGTTACTAATTTATAGAATGTGAAATAGAAACATATTTATGTGGGATCTTGTTGAATTCGTCTCAATGTATACAAGTATACAAGTATACAACCATAACGTTCAACATTTTATAATATTTATTTATACATGATGAATAATTTTAATGGTCAAATGTGTCTTAAAGACTGAAGAAGAAAGCAACATGAAATCCGTTTGGTGTTGGGGATAGACTATAGAGGGAGTATAATGTGCAGACTGCAGACTGATACTTGTCTGTAATTGTGGTTGATTGTAGTACAACTTGTTGGAGATTGTGATAGCTATGCTGTTAAAAAAAGAAAACATTTACTGTGAACTATCAACCCTATTGGTAACTGAATTGTTTTGTTTATCATTTTATGGTTGACGTGGACCGTGAATAACGTGATGGTCGTGGTGCATCTAATGTATTACATATCTTTTGTAGTTGTAGCCAGGCGTTGTATTGGAAAGACACTGGTCTTTTCTTGACCTCATGGAATTTTTTTTTGGCCACCCCATTACACAGAATATAAATTGGCTTCATATTATGATATTAATACCTTTACAGTTATTGTATCTTGAAAAATTGATTTTGATGGAAAGATGACTATTACCAAAAAAAGAAAGAATGCTGAAATTGACGAGGGAATTTTTGTTGGTGCATAATTTATTAAAAATAAAAGCAAAACTTGTGTTCAATAGCTTAGTATTGGAAATTACTATGCGCTTCATACGAAGTGCTCTAGCAGTATATGCTGCTAGTGCCGACACACACACACCTATCATGCTTGTACTTGTTGCTTTTGCTTGGTGGCTTGCGGGTTTGCTGGTAGGAGCGGAGTGTAGGCACTCCTAATTTCATTATCCGAGGGTTGGAGCACTGTTTAATGTTTCTAAACCCCCTGAACTTTCTGGTTTTTTAGATGAGCTTGAATTTTTTGATATATATACGCCATCAGCTTCCTCAAGATGCATCACGCATTTGCTTTTGCATTAACCCTCATCCTATTGTCTCTAAAATTAGATTCTTAAAGACATGATATATCTCTTTCTTGAATGTTTAGTTATTGCAAATCCTTTTTGGTGCTTCCTTGATGATTCTTTGATACCATTGCTGAATATTCTGCAGGAGATGGCTGAACTTGAAGCCAGGCGTGAATTTGTTAGGCAAAACGTGGAGCGTGTGTTTCTTTTCTCACTTTGTTGTTTCCCTTTTGCACTTTTTTCTTTTCTTATCTGCTGAGCATTTGATTGTTTGTACAAAATTAGTCCTGCTTTTTACGGAGTTCCTAGTGTTTCATAGCAGGTATAGCCTGAACAAGTGCCATATTGCATTTTGTAACCACATTTTGTGTTTTTCATTTTGCTTCTTTTTGGTCATTGTTATGATTATTGCAATTTATCGACCTATAAAAGACGTGAGTTACCATAATTTTAAGTGTTTTTGAGTTCTACACCATTATTTGTGTTACGGGAATTTGAGGTTGACACATAGATATGGTAGAGATTAAGCCGTTAAGGTGCTGAAAGCTTGAATGTCTAGAATGAATGATATAAGTTGAATTGAAATTGAATGTGGGCACATTTTAATTGGGTTAGCCTTGTTAAATTATATTTTCAGAAGCCTTTGAATTACAATATATTTTGGAAACCCAACTGTACTTGATGATAAGGTTGTAGACGTCTTGAGCTTGACTGTGGTGGTCATAGCACTGTGTTCTGCTGTTGTTAGATCTTGAATTATATACTCCTTCAGGTGATTAGTTTCTCATCATGAAGTGTGTTCTTATAAAACTCCTAATGAGACCACCTGCCATCTTTTATACAAATTTATTTCCCTGTTCAATATTTTGTATATGATTTACTATTAAGTTTGTAGTCTTCTTGGTTGCATCTTGAACACGTACTCTTCATTCTCATCTCTGTGTTCAAAAGAAAACTTGGCAGCTTCCTCGGAAGGGTGGGTGGTTTCCATATCATGTCAAATACTTCAATGCGTGAAATCCTTCATATCTGCCAACTTTGATTTGCAACGTTAAATATCGAACCTACTACTTGTAAGAATAATCTTAAGGTCATGTTTTGGACTAAGGGCCTAATGAACTTGGACTTTATGTTACCGCATCACTCCATGAGCTTCTTTATAGGCAGTGGGGCAAGTTTTTCATTAAAAATTTTCCCGGTTGGCTTCTGTTTCGACTCTTGATTCCCTCTAGCTTTATTTGCTACGTCTCCCCCCCCCCCACACACTTTTATTCCTTCCTAGTGCTACATGCTTGGTTTCTCTTATTACTGATTGCTTGATCATCATGGAAGAGTTCTGTACCCTAAGGTGCGATAAGGGTATTCTCACTATACTATCAAGCATAGCACGTCTTTGACCCTTGTATCTCTTAGAAGTATGTTTTGGTTCAAAGCTCTTTTCCCTTTTATTGAAGCTCTCTTATATTTACTAATATACACTTGAAATCTTACTGAGGGTGTCCATTGTTCCAGTGTTCTGCATTTTGAATTTTTGATTCTCCAAGAAAAACTATTTCTATCCATGACAGGTTATTGTCTTTTTTTCTGTTATAACTTGTTTAAAACTAAACTCAAGTCCAGCCTCAAGCTAATGATATTCCTTGAACGTTTTTATTATAACTTACGTGTAAAAACAGAGAATTTCCTGCTATGCAGTTCATCTTCCATACACATATCAGTGTTTATTATGGCTACAACTTCAACTGCACCGTTTCAACTCTGAATTGGTGGCAAACTATATTAGATAAAGTTGCAGAATTTTGTTTTTTCTGATAGAAAAGTCTATTATTATTCCTTGGTATATGACGTATATAAATGTAGTCTTCTAATCATGCAACCGTGTTGGTGATATATGTGCCCATAAAAAAGGTTAATGGGATTCGGGGTTATATCTGTACAGATAGCTTGTCTAATTTACTTCCTCTCTATGTTTTTTTCGCTTAATTTTTCTTCCTTACCTATAGATGGCCATTTTTTTCTCTTGTTTGTTTGACATCAAAATCCTGTCCTGTTACACTATTGCAATATGCATTATTGCTCAGAATTTCTGCAAAGAATTTTAAATGTTTTTTCTCATCATAAAGGTCTAAAGAAAGAGGAGGAAGAAAGAAGAGCTATTCAAGGCAGTAACCCAAATGCCAAGATAACTGGTAAGTAGCAGAAGCAGCCTACTGTCAATTTCGTAATAGTGGGATGTAATTGATGTTTGGTTGATGCAGGTAAAGTTGGAGGTCCAGATTTGCAGAGCTTCGTGTGGCAAGTACAGAGATCAGAAGGCGGTATGTGGGCTCCTCTAATAAGTAAAATGTTTTTGCCACTCTGGTGGTAGGCCCCTTCCCCCATCCCCGGCGAAACATATAATGTATACTTCCTTCTTACCAATTTAGGTGCGGCCTGTTCTTTATGAAGTTTGCAACATTATTTTATTTGGTAATGAGTTCTCTTTATCTCTCTTCGTTACATGGGTCCCTTTTATTTCTCTCACTCTCTCCTCTTCATATGCACTTCAAGTTGCAACTAATTTGGAATTGAGGAAGTATCTACTTTCATTGACTCTGAAGGAATTAGGTCTTATATTTCCAAAGATCTAAGGAGTCCCAATTACATTTATAAGCCCCGAGTTTTGAGCTTGATTCAGCAAACTCTCTCCAGAGTCTACATTAAAGTCTGTGCATTTATTAGTTATTACAATCATCTTCTTCTGATCCCCTCAAAGAAAAAAAGGATCTTCTTCAAATCCCAAAATTTAGAAACTAAATGTTGGCTTCTTCTGTTCTCCCATGGATCTCTGTCCTGTAACCGCATGACCATTATTTTATCTTAATTTTCACATTCAGGCTTCAGCAACTCAGCATCTTATGTTGTATCTAATCCTACTGGTTACTGTTTTATGACTTCTCTGCAATGCAACTTTTGGAGCATTCTCAACAAAATCTCTTCTCCCCTTTTTTAATCTCTTTGGGCCATGCTACAAATTGAAACACATTGCTCTCTTTCCACTGTATTTTACTTGATATTCATATCTATTTCTTTGAGTTATTCGTGTTCAATGGTTAGATGATTCTTGGGCATGAAATGTACTCCCTCTGCTTTTACATAGATGCTCCATTTTGACTTCTGCAATATTCACATACTCTACTTTGACCATACTTTTCTACAGATGTATAAAAACCAATGTTAGCATATAGGATATTGCTGAATTTGTCTCCACGTATATTTTTAAGATATCATTTTTTTATTGATGGATAATTAGAGATACTAATGGTCAAAGTTATGCATTGGGAAGTGTGCAAGTCAAAATGAAAAATCTATTTAAAGACAGAGTGACTATTACTTTTATCAATTTGCTTATTGTCACTGTAGCTGGACTTTATGCCTTTAGTTTTGACTCCGTTATGTTGAATGCAAATAAATAAGAAGCAAGTAGAACCTTATTATTTTAGAGCTTCTTTTGATATTCTAATTTTGTGTGACTTATGGTGTTAGTCAAGTGGTCATTAAGCCTTAACCCACTGGTTACATATTTTTGGTGTAGACTATTTGCCGATGCTAAATTCAGGGAAACTCCAACTGAATTTTGTGTTAGTTGTCAGTTGAAGCCTCCTTTGATGGGCTGAGTAGAACTGTTGGGGACTTGTGACAGGTTTTACCTTTCCAAATGTTGGAAAATCTAATTTGAAATTGGCATACACTGGACCATAACTGAGCCCTTCTGGTTGGAAAATCTAATTTGAAATTGGCATACACTGGACCATAACTGAGCTCTTCTGATCTCAAGTTCATTATAACCCTATGTAAATGTGGTATGCGAGTTTAGAACTTTATTCTTTTCACCTAAAAAGAATTAGATTCAGGAAACATAAGTTCAGATGAAGGCTACCAAGTTTAAGTTACAACTAAAATAAACTGAGATACAGGTCAATGAATTTAAGGTGAGGAGTTTTCAGGTGAAGAACAAAGTCTACCCCTATCATTCTTATAGTAACCATTGCTTCATTTCATATATCATCAATTGCATACATAAGAAACATGTTATCTTGAAATCTAACCTTTCTCGTGAGGGATACATTTGCATAATTCTTAATAGATCTTTATCAAATGTCTTTTTACAGAATCTGAAGCTCAGCCCGCATCAGAAGGTGCTGACAGTTTGAGGTGGGTAGGTGAAACTTGTATGCGAGTTTGAAATAAGTTTTCAAATTAAGGGAGAAATGAAAATTTATTCCGGCAAGCTACTCTACTCTACATTATTTTGCTCTTTTGAGATAACTTTAAATTTATGTTAATGCATGAAATCTAGCTGGAATTGGAATTCCGATCTTCTGCTGCTGGAATTAGAAGGCTAATCTAAGGTTCAAGGCAGATATATGTCTTTTGACAAATTGCAAAAGTTGCTCCTTCAATGTTCCTTCTTCTGACATTGCTTCTTAAGAGTTATGGAGTATTATGTTAATGCAACATCAGTATTTTATTACTCTAACTTTTACTTGTTTAGTCTTATAATCTTTCTTCCATCTTCTCTTTGTCTCTCTTTTTTATATCCTTTTCTTTTTTAATGAGCGTTGGAGGTCTTTTTTTCCAAGTTCAATTTCTATTTTCTTACAGCTCTATCATTTTGAACAGAGGTATTCAAAGTGAACCAGTAGAGGTTGAGTCCCCTGTTTAATGCATTGCCCTTCCCCCTTTCCCTTCAATGGCTAAACTCTAAAGCAACAACACCTCTAGTAGTTGTTGTACTGTGTGATCTTGATCGTCACCTCTCAATAGTCAAAAGTTGCACTTTTGATAATCTGTTACAGTAATTTTTTTGTTCGAGCTGTCAGGATTAATTTCATGTCGTCCATGACTAGTTCTGCGTACCACTTAATGGTGCATGTGGTGGGACGCTTACTCATGTCAATGTTGTGATTTACTAATTTATGTCGTAAGCTAACTATTTTGGTCCATCCAAACACTATGATCTTAGTCGACCCTGTTTGTGATTTTGCAGTGAAGGTGAAACAGAAAAAAACAACTCAGTCTTACCTCAGGAAAGACCTGAACCCCGGTTAGTTGGTAACTTAACCTTGTTCTATAAACTACTGGCTACTGATAGCTTGATACTGATCACTTGAGAATTAGAGGAAAAGATAGCTTCTTAAGGTACATAATTAACCACTGGTTCTCTGTTTGGTGGTGTAATATTCAGGACTACTGAGCCAACAGGATCAGGCTCTTCTTATAAGCCTGGAACTTGGCAGCCACCATCATAGTGGTCAAATTTCTGAATCTCCTGATTGTCGAACTGTAATCTTCAGCTCATAATTTGATGAAGTGGATGGATCCGTTCTTCATTCATATACTCAGTTTGAGTTTTTCTTTTACCCCTCATTTCTCTTCCGGGTGCCTCACGTTCTTTCAAATGCTGCTTGCATATCTATATGTTTTGAGTGGGGTGCAACCGTGAAAGGGCTTAAGACATTAGAAAACACAGGTTCTCCTTTAGTGTCCTCTCCATTTACATGTTTCGCTTTTGTAACTTGTAGGAACATAATAAAACATAACATTTGTTGTCTTAATTCTTAGCATTTACATAATTGTATTTCAGGTGACTCTGTATGCTTTAGTTTGCAATGCAATTTTTCACAAAATTTCAAACTGCTCATGGATCACAATAGTTGGAGGACATGTGTTATTGTGTATGTACGTATTTGGGTAGTTTACTAGCTACACAGGTAAGAGATTTATCTCCTGACGTTTGTGTATGTATGTATTTTAACTAAGATTCAGTTATGATGAATCCCACTGATATCATACTTGTTCTTGAAGCCCCGGAAGGTAAAGGACTCCCTGAGTCCATCAATGAGACTTTTTTTAGTCCTCATTCCTAAGGTTGATAAACCAGAATATCCTTCTCAATTCAGACCCATAAGTTTATGCAATGTGGTGTATAAGATTATTACCAAGGCGATTGTCAATAGAATAAAACCAATTCTACCACTTGTCACTTTTGTTTCTCAGGCTAGTTTTATTCCAGGTCGTCAAATTACAGATAACATTGTGATAGTGCAAGAAGTACTTCATACAATGAAGCGAAAACAAGGCTCGAAAGGTTTCATGACCATTAAAATTGACTTCCAGAAGGCGTGTGATCGTTTAAAATGGTCCTTTATTCGTGAAACATTACATGAGATGAATTTTCCCATGATCATGGTGGAAGTCATAATGGAATGTGTTTCTTCCTCTTCTATGAGAATACTTTGGAATGGTCAACAAACTGAAGCTTTTAAGCCATCTATAGGGGTTTGACAGGGGGACTTGCTCTCGCCATACCTTTTTGTGTTATGCATGGAAAGACTAAATCACGTCATTGAAGAAGCAATAATTGGAAATGCTTGGAAACCTATCCAAGCTAGCTGTGGAGGCCCTCTCATTTCTAACCTATTTTTTGCAGATGATATAATGTTATTTGCGGAAGCATCTTGTGACCAAGCTGTGATAATAGGTGAATGTCTAGAGAGATTTTGTGCAGCTTCAAGCCAAAAGGTGAGCTTCCCCAAATCTAGGGTTTTTTTTCTCAAAACGTTCCAATGCAACAAAGAGAAGAAATTTGTGCCACAATGCACATGACTGATGATCTGGGTACTTATTTAGGTACGCCAACATTAACGAGTCGTGTAACTCGCAACACTTTCAGTCATCTTTGTGAAAAGATAAATAGGAGACTCTCAGGGTGGAAGTCTAAACATTTATCTCTTGCGGAAAAATCACCCTTGCAAAGTCTACTATAATCACCCTAGCCAACTATTCCATGCAAACAATGAAAATTCCTCGCACAGTGTGTGATGATATAGATAGAAGAACAAGACGATTTATATGGGGGGTGTGATGAGTCACACCGTAAGATACACTTGTTATCGTGGGAGACTATACAACATCCTCGTGAACATGGAGGGCTGGGTATAAGATCAACACGTCAAATAATTTCAGCTTTCTTGACCAAGCTAGGATGGCGTGTGCTAACAGAATCGAACTCACTCTGGTCTCGTGCACTACGTCACAAATATTGCAAGGGTCGCTGTGATATTGATATGTTTAAGCCTACCTCGAACATATTAAATGTTTGGCGAGGAATAACGGAAAATGCTCACCGGTTGCAACAAGGTTCCATGATTGATATTGGCAATGGGAAGCATACGCTATTTTGGGATCATTGTTGGGCATCTATTATTCCCCTTAGAGATGTGACAATAGCTACTATACCTCATGAATTGGAGGAGGCCCATGTTGAAGACATGTGGGAAGAAGGTAATGATTGGAAATGGGAGACATTTGGTCACTTGCTTCCGTTGGAGTATCTCAAAATGATCGCATCGCACAAGCTCATTGAAGACCCAACAATTGGGGACTCGCGGTACTGGAGAGGAGCGAATAATAGTGGGTTTTCCATCAAATATGCTCCGAAGCTTATGAAGGATGATTCACAGGAAAACAACAATGGAGCTTGGGATTTGATCTGGAGACTTCCGGTACAACAAAAAGATACGAGTGTGTCTCTGGTTGGTTTGTCATAATCGACTACTTTGCAACACCAATAGGCTGAAGAGAGAACTCACAAACGACCCAAGATGTACGCGATGCAATAGAGGGAAGAAGAAACACTCATGCACCTATTCCGTGATTGTCTAATTGCAAGAAACATATGGAAGGACTTGGGGGGACCTGCTGCTTATCCCTCATTTTTTCAAGGTGATCTGAATTTGTGGGTAATTAAAAGCATCAAGACAGAAGGTTTAATGCACTCAGAAAAATGGATTACTTGTGCGGTTACAATGTGGTGGATATGGAAATGGCGTAACTGTGCTATCTTTGGTAGAAACGACGAGATACTAGTGAACATTACTCAAAGATTGAAGAAACGTGGTTAGCAATGAATACATCTTTGTAAGCTCTCAAAATATTCTCCCTAAACTTGGCACAAATTTTTTTGGCTTCCAAAACACTTATTTGGATTTTGGGACCGAAACGAGGACCAAAAATTCATAATCTCCAAAAAGTAGGCAGGATTAGAAAAAACTAGTCTGATTATGGTTTAGATCGTTATAGATATTAACTATATAATAATAAGTTTTTGATATATTATATATAAGAAAATTGATAATATATAGTAAAATTAAGTTTTACATTAAAAAAAGAAAATACATCCAACCGTTCTGGACCGAAAATCAAAAATTTAAATAACTTGGACCGAAAGTCGGTCTATTTTTCATTTCGAATTGGAAGATTAACACCCCATATTAGGGCCCCAATTTGCAAATTCGCCCATAGGCCTCTAACATCTCAGGAACGGTATTGCACTCAAACACTCCAAATCTATCTCCCGTTAATCCAAAAAATGGATGGGGGCTCATTGACATGCGGTTGTGGTGAAAGCTTCGAATTCGAGAAGCAAGTATTGGCTCATGAAATCCGGCATTTCGCCCAGTATGTCACCGGCAAGGCCATCTGGTACACGACTGAATTCCTTGATGTTTCGGCAGCAGCGGCAGCTGCCGCTGAGCGTGCCGCTGTCGCTACCAGCAAGCAAGTCCTAATGAAGGAGATTGCTGATATAAAATAGTAGATTGGAGACTGCGTGGAGATGTATGTTGTTCGTCGGATAGCTGAAGAGAGAGCTAACATAAACGCTGCACAACTTCGTTTGGCTGCAGCCAATTCGCCGGAGGCCAAGTCGAATGCGTGACGAACCATGATACGAGCAGATGATGATATGATGGACTATTACTTTCAAGGTTTGCGTAAACAGTACATGGTTGGAAAAGAGAGAAGAAGATTGCCGTGGATTATAGATTAGTTCTTTTTTATCTCAACAACATTATAACTCTATGTCGATGTGGTATGAGAGTTTATAACTTTGTTCTTTTCAATGGATTTGCTTGCGTTAGGTTGTTTTTGGTTTTCTGGGTCTTTTCATACTTGTTTATTCACTATATTTCTGGATGATTAGATTGTTCTCCCGATTAATCCAAAAATGGACGTTAACCCATTTAAATGCGGTTGCGGTGAATCTTTTAAATTTGAGGAGCAATTAATGGTTCATCGCTACCGTCATATCGCCCAAAATGCTCGTGGCGAGGCGATTCAGTGCGAAGCTGAAGCTGCGGTAGCTCAAGATGGATAAACTTGTAGATAAGAAGGAGTGAAACTGTCAACAATGCTTTGTTTTACATAATGCTTTCATTTAAACTGTAAGTACAAAAATTTCATTAATCTTAAGTACATGACACATTGATAAATCACTAAAAACTTTAAAGATAAAAACTTAGACTATTTTCTTTGTAATATGGTAACAAGCATTAAGGAAATACTAACACCGCAAAATCCTTATGTACTAGGAGTACTTTTATCCTAGAGGTGATCAAATAGCGGGCCAGGCCACCCCTAAAAAAATTGCCCATTAGTCGGGTTGGACCAAAATTCGGGCCAATTTTTTGTGTCCAAAGCTAGCTATTTCGGGACAAAATACAGGCTTTTCGGGCCGGACCAACATTTAGACTTAAAAGTCATTTTCGGCTTGCCCAAGACCTTGTGGTGACTTATGCTCCTCGTATAGCTGAACAGAGAGCTCTGATGGAGTCGGCACGACTTGTTTTGGCTGATAAAGTTTCGACGGAGATCAAGTCATTTGCGCAACGAGAAATGATATATGCAAAAGGTCAGATGAAGAATCTCATCAAAATTATGCGTGAGTGGTACGAGGCTGTGGAAGCGTATGATGATTATCTTTCGAAATTTGGAAATTGAGTTATCATGGCTTCGCAAGGTATTCAGCTGTTTAGTACTTTAAATTGAGCCATCTAGGAAGTCATTTAGATAATATGTTGTTGGACTTGCATAATATTTGAACTGACAAATTCTGTTATGTTTCACGAGTTTTCATCCAGCAGTGCATGTATGATAAGCAGTAGAGTCCTCTGGAATTTGGGCAATGTATTGCATAACTCTTTTAATCGGAGGATTTATCACTTCTAATACTCCTTCTAGAATTTGTACTAATTGCACCATGGACAGTCTATCCTTCTCATCTTCCTGGATACACCACCCTGCAACTTTGCAAGCTATGATAAATTCTTCTGGGTCAGCATCTCCTCCTAGTCTATTGTCTAAAATATTATTGGGACCATTCCTTGTTTTTCTCCAAGTATAGGGGTTACCCTCAAAAGGGAGTTCAACACATACATTCTATAGACGAATGGAACTAATTCCTAATAGCAATTCTTGAAAACCTAAATTTAGCTCCACCTTTTTTCATCAAATCAAAATCTTTTCGGGTCATTAAACCATCTTTCTTCCCCCGCAAAACCTACCACTCTCTCCCGTTAATCCAAAATGGCTCCAAAAAGAAAATGTAAATGCGGTCAAGAGTTCGATCTTGAGGAACAATTTTTGATTCATCTCATGTGGCATCTCACTCATAATGCTCATGGGAAGTTAATATGGTATGCGGCTAGAGCTGAAGCGGCATCGGCTAGAGTTGAAGCGGCGGCGGCTGAAGCGACAGCTGCGGTGGACGACGGAAGAGCAAGGGCAAGGGCAAGGCGAGTTGCTGCCATCACCCCTATCACCAGCGCCAGCCGCCAAGTGGTCAAAATGGATACGATTGCTGATGGTATACAGACTTATACCGAACATGCGGAGACATCTATGGTTTCTTGGATAACTGAAGAGAGGGATAAGATTAAAGCCGCACAACTCAATTTGACCGAAGGCAATCACCTGAGGTCAAGTTGAGTGCGCAAAAATCCATTTACTTCGGCATCCAACTTTCGCAGTTTCTATTGCAAAACGTTAGGTATGACTAATAAATAAATAATGGTTTCCAAGGCTTGTAACTTTCATTTTGTAAAAAACAATCGCATCAGATTAACCGGCCATTGCAGGAAACACATATAGATAAACCAACCATTGCAAGAAACACATATAGAGTCACCTTTTCTTGAATGCAAGGGGTCAAAATTCTTTTTAGACATGATTAGAGTTTTAGTGGTGGTTAGCAATGTTATGACACTCATTTTAATTTCAATAATGACAATAGGAAATCAAAACTAATGTTATGAAAAGCTGGTGCAATACAAGAAATTTTAAAGTACTTAGAATTAAAACCAAATATTTCATAAATATTGCGATTTTTTTTGTTCTATGCGTGCTATCTCCATAGTATTTTTACCCAGCTATTGCTAGATAACAAAACTTTAGAGCTTCTAGCAAAAACGAACCTAAATCCAACAACAGTGCAAAGGCTATTTGGTATATACTAGGAACAGTCGTCCATGACTAGTTCTGCGTACCACTTAATGGTGCATGTGGTGGGACGCTTACTCATGTCAATGTTGTGATTTACTAATTTATGTCGTAAACTAACTATTTTGGTCCATCCAAACACTATGATCTTAGTCGACCCTGTTTGTGATTTTGCAGTGAAGGTGAAACAGAAAAAACAACTCAGTCTTACCTCAGGAAAGACCTGAACCCCGCCAGATGGATTTGTTTGCAGATTGCCAGGAGGAGATTGCCGACACAGTGGCGCGTAAATTTTCTCAGTTATTTGAAGCCAGAATTATGAGAGATGCGATTGCTTTGGCACATGCCGATACGCCGGAGATTCAGAGGATTGCGCGACTAGACATGAAAGATGCAGAGGTTGAAGTGATGAAACTGGAGCGTAAACTTCAATACTGGAGAGATCACTTGATCAGGTTTCAATTCACCGATATGGACCGTAGTACTTTAAACCTTAAACCCTAATCTTGGCGTCTTTTAGTACATTATTTTGCTCTTAAGGTAAATTTTTAGATTCTTTTCTAGCTATTGCATTTCTTGATGCCGTAGATGAGTTGAGATCAATGTCATCCTCGAGGAGACTGAACATGGGATAGTTATCAGTTTGTCTATGCGTATATTAGCATCAAGTTTTCATATATGAATATGACATATAGAGATTTTGTATGAACCGTTGGAAAGAAGGCCTATGTATATGCTGCAAATTCCTATCGTGCTGTGACAGCTATGAAGATTCTTTACCTAATTCTGATTGCTTGTTTAAGTGTGATATTTAGCATCGGTTTTGTGATGTAAATTTTGGGTTTATATGGGCATATCATATATGTGTATGTAAAAAGAACTGTTCAACTTCACCCTCCACAAGGAAAATTGGTTTAAAGTTAAAAGCCGTAGCTTGTTTATTTAGTCACACATCATGTTCCTCAGTAGAAATCATGAGGAGATTCAAATGCGTAATAGGATCTACATTTCAAGGCTTAAAAAGGATACTCGGGAAATAGATGGTTGCACGGGAATTTAACTACGCGATGGGTGTTCATGTACAGTTTGAGACTCGTAAGCCTATCTGCTAAAGCAGGGGCATCAGAGATTGAAATGTTCATGCATCAAAAAAGACGGAGGGAGTATAATTTTGGACAGCGAAAAAGTTTAAGTTTGATACTGACTAGACAACTTAAAAATATTATACAATATAAATTAAGTATAATTTTTACTACATTGTTCGGAAAAATATAACTTTTTCACCATTAAAACTTGCTTACACCTATAAATAAAAAATTAGATGAATGTTTTATTTTTAACATATACGTTGGATCATATTATAATGAAGAAGTCCTAAGAAAAGTATGAATTTAATATAATAAAAAGTAATCCATGAATTACGGTAATAATATAGGAGTATTGGAACTATTAAGAGAAATTAGAGTTTGACTTTAAATAAATTATCTAAAAATTAATATAACTATTGGGTATTGTAACTTTTACTACATACTACTTCCCGTACAATCGATTGAATTAACTCTAGTCCTACATCATAACTACATCAGAGTGTTAGACCCCGTCGTACAACGCATCATCAGACAAAGATGTGAAAGAGGGTACTAGAACGGGTTATTTCTGCTCAACGAGCTTGGTTTTGCCATATTAGGATCCATTGTATTTTTTAGTTCTGATATCTATTGTAGATGGTGTATGACTTCATATTAATGAATGCATTTTCACTTCAAAATAAATTAATAAATGCGAGTAATAAGCCTATTTGTTGTTGTCTTTATTGCTAGTACAGAAAAAGGGTTTTTCTAATTGTGCATAGATTTAGGTATTTGTCTATAACTTTATTCGACTATATTAATAAATATGAGAAAGTCAGTGAAAGATATTATTATCATAATAGGAATTAAATATCAGTTAGATATCAATTATGAGAATGATATCTTTAATTAATTATGAGAAAGGTTCTGTGATATGGGGCGCTCAACCCAACTCTTTATTAGATACTGGCAAATTATGCACGCGATGCGTGCCTGATATATTTTATCAAACATAAATTATAACCTTTTTTGGGCATAAACAAAGGTAAAAATATGAACATTAGATATTTTTTTGGGCTAAATTTAATAGGTTAAGCCTGTATTTCTTGACCCTTCTTTTACTAATTTTTTTTTTACTTATTCTTTCTTTAGATATTAAGGAGTCTTTCTTTTAAACTGAAATAAAGGAAATTCAGTTCAGTTAAGGTAAATTCATTTCAGCTCAATTTAGACAAATTATATTACTCCATTTTGGGTTTTTTTTAATATACCTTCAACTACCCTTTTTTTGGGTAAAATATAACTTTTTTCCCGTTTTTTCACCAAATACCCTCGACAAATCACGAAATTCACCATATACCCTCAATGTTTCAGATATTCACCATATACCCATGAGTTTCCGAAAATGTTCACCAAATACCCTTTTTCTAACGGACGTTAACTTGCCGTTATCTTTATTTACCATTTTGCCATTATTAACCCTAACCCTAAAATCTAAACCCTAATCCCTAACCCTAATCTAAACCCTAACCCCTAAAATCTAATCTAAACCCTAATCCTAAAATCTAAAACCTAACACTAACACTAACCCTAACCCACCCCATTCCCTCCCCTCACCCCATCCCCCTCCTCCGCCCCCCCCCCACCCCCTCCTCAGCCGATTACCCCCCCCCCCCCCCCTCTCCCAGCCGATTCCCCACCCCCTCCCCCACCCCCACCCCGTCGATTTTCCCAGCCCCCCCCCACTCCCTCCCCCGTCGATTTCCCCAGCCCTCCCCCCACCTCTCCCCGTCGATCACCCCTCCCCTTTGAGCAATCGCTCCGTCGATTTTATAAGAATTCTTCGTGTTTTTGACAACCGCGCCGTCGCGTGCACAAAGAAATTGAAGAATGAAGATCGCCGACCGCCGACGACGAACGCCTCGTGGGTCGTGACTCGTGTTGTCATGGGTTTCGTGGCTCATGGGACGTGGCGAGAAAGACTTAGGATTAGGGGAAACCGGGGCCTGGGGAAATCGACTGGGGAGGGGGGTGGGAAATCGACTGGCGAGGGGAGGGGGTAGGGAAATCGACCGGCAAGGGAGGAGGTGGGCTGCGGGAAATCGAGGAGTAGGGGGTGGGGACTGGGCTAGCAAGGGGGAGGGGGGGGGGGCTGCGGCGGTGGAGGGATAGGGGGCTGGTGGTGGATGGGAGGGGGGGAGGGGGGCTGGGCGGTTGAGGGGATGGGGTGGGGGGGGGCTAGGGTGGAGGGGAGGGTGAGGGGGTGGGGGGTGGGCTAGGGTAAAGGGGCCGGGCTAGGGTGGGTTAGGGTTAGGGGTTAGAATTAGGGTTTAGGGGGTTAGGGGTTAGGATTAGTGTTAGGGTTTTGGGGGTTCGGGTGGTAAAATTGTAAATAACTCTAACGGCGACTAAACGTCCGTTACCAAAAAAGGCATTTGATGAACAGTTTTGAAAAGTCAGGGGTATATGGTGAATATCTGAAACATTGATGGTATATATGGTGAATTTCGCGTTTTGTCTGGGGGTATTTGGTTAAAAAAACTTTTTTTTATAACGGTAAGGAAAAAAAGTATTAGGAGACCCTCCGCTCTAAGGGAACTCTTAATACATCAGTTACAAGAATATTAGATAATGTTGGAGCATGACAAAGATCAATAGAAAAAGAATCAACCACTAGGTGACCAACATTAGCCACTCAATCTGCCGCTCTGTTGGCTTCTCGAAAAGCATGGACAATATGTGCGGACTCGAACTGCGAAGAAGAATCTGAATGCTGTCTGCGATGATTGGCTGAATTTTCCATGGAGTGGTCCATAGCCCTTTGACTACATTGATCACAAGTAGAATGTCTCCTTCAATTTGGATGTTCTTTATATTGTGCTGGATGGCGAAGGAAATGCCCCGGTGGAGAGCGGTGGCTTCGGCGATGAAAACTAGGGTGTTACCCAGATGATGTGCCATTGCGTGAAGACCTTGACTAAGGTGGTCTCTGATGATGAACCCGGCAGCTGCGGATGCCTTTTTTACGGAGCCATCAAAATTGAGTTTGAAGTAGTTTGGTGGTGGTGGACTCCAAGCAACGAGGATGGATGAAAGATGGGGGGAAGGGAAGGGGGTAGTGCTCCCGTGAAGGGAGATCCTTGAGAATGTAGTTGATCAATGAGAGTTCTTGTTTTCCATTGGATGTGGTTTATTTTAGCTCTGTGCAACACCCTGTTAGGGCACCATGAATCACTGGTGAAAATAATGGCGTTACGTTCTTTCCAAATTCTCCATAAAAGAAAAACGATTTTAGTCATAAATTTGTGAGATTTTAAGTTTTCGAGAGAAGAGAGAAGCTTTTGTGGATGGACCGGGAATGGGATTGAAGCCAATCTTTGGCTTGGGGGGAGAGCCATAACGAAACTGAATGTTGACATTCAACGAAAAGGTGGTCTATGGACTCACTATTTTGATTGCAAAGTGGGCATATATCTGAAGGAATAATATTACGAGAGTGAAGTATGAACCGGACTCCTCTGCTATTATGGCATAATTGCCATAAAAAGATAAGAAGCTTTGGAGGGATGCCTAACTTCCAAATCCATTTAAATGGCCATGGGGGGTTGTCTGGGATGTTATGAGCTAGCCATGTTGCATATTTAATTGAAAATTGGCCAGATGGGGTAGGACCCCAGACCGGGCAATCCTTCATGTCAGAGAGAGGCAAGGGTATTCCTTTGATTTTGGAGAGTAAATGAGGGGGAACATACTCCTGGAGAAGGTGAATATTCCAAGTGTGATCGGTGTTAATGAAGTTGGCCACTTTGAGGTTAAGATCGATGTTATTGAGGTTGGCGTTTAGGGTCGTTGCAAGGTCTTCATTAAGGGCCCAATTATCCACCCAAAACAATATATTCTTACCATTGCCAATCAATTTTCCATCTAATTCCTTTCCTGAGAATATGGCGTTTTGCTAAGATTTTTCTCTAGATAACAGAATCATTAGGTTTTGGGATATAATCGAAGAAAGAGTGGCGGTTTAGGTATTTCTCTTTCATTAATTTTGACCAGAGACTATCATTATTGGAAATTAGGTGCAAACCCAATTTGGCCAGAAAGGCTTGATTGAGTGGTTGAATATTTCGTAATCCGAGGCCTCCTTGGCTTTTTGGTTGGCAAATTTTATTCCAACTTATAAGAGGGATGTTGTTTTTGTCTTTGTTTTGTCTCCAGAAAAATTGCCTATGGATTGTGTCGATTTTCTTACTAATTTCAGTAGGTAAGAGAGCAGATGAGTAGGAGTAGGCCGGAAGAGCTTCAAGATTAGATCGGATGAGAATAAGTCGTCCTGCTTTTGACAGGAACCCTGCTTCCCAATGTTGGATGCAGTTTTGCGTTTTTTCTAAGATGTGAAGGAAGTCTTTTTTCAAGGGCTGGAAGGACAAGAAATGGATTCCTAGATAGCTAAGTGGCCATGGGAGGTCATATTAAAGTGGCTAGCAATCGATGCTTTCTTAGAGTTGGGAAACTTGCGAGACAGCACTAGCGATGATTTGTGGAAATTGACAAGTTGGCCAGATAGAGCACAGAAGTCGTCAAGGATTGATTTGAGCTTGTTACAAGCTGAGGATGTGGCTTTGCAAATGACAAAGATATCGTCAGCGAACATTAGGCATGGTATTCTAGTGCCCCTGGGGCACAACTTTATGCCTAATCCTGAGTTTGGTTTGGCACTCTCGATTATAAGCTTTTAGATGAGGACATCCATACAAATAATAAAGTGGTAGGGGGATAGCGGGTCCCCCTGCCTTAGGCCTTTTTGCGGTTTGAACCATTTAGTAGTTTCACCATTAGATTTTATTGAGTAGGATACATAGGTAACACATTCTTGGATCCATTTGATCCATTGATTTGGGAAACCTAAAGAACTAAGACACTGCCAAAGAAAATCCCATTCAATGCGATCATACGCTTTCTCCATATCAAGTTTAAGTGCACACCAGCCAACCTTGGATGAAGATTTTTGGAAAATATTCATAATTTCTTGAACAATGAGAATGTTATCATGGATAGATCTATCAGGAGAGAAAGCGTTTTGCAATGGGCTTATATTGGTTTTAAGGATAAGACATAATCTTCGGACGAGAAGCTTTGAGATAGCTTTGTAGAGAGTGTTAATAAGGCTAATCGGGCGATAGTGGTTGGGAGTTTCTGGGTTTGGTTTCTTAGGAATAAGGGCTATAATTGTATGGTTGAAAGAGGGAGGAAGCCTCCCATGGTAGAAAAAACTTTGGATTGCCAAGCATATATCGTTTTCAATATAGGGCCAATAAGCTTGGAAGAAATGGGCGCCAAAGCCGTCAGAGCCAGGGGCTTTGTGAGGGTTCATTTCAAAGAAGATTGCTTTTATTTCTTCAACATAATAGGGTGCCGTAAGTGTTGTAATATCGTCTTGAGAGACGATAGGTTTAATGAAGCTGAGGTCTTTATTACGATTTGTGTTTGAAGAGCAAAATCTTTCTTTGAAGGCGTTGTGAAGCAACATTTTAAGATCTTCTGGTCAATCTGAGCGAAGTCTATAGATAGAAGAGTTGGAGATTTTCTTTTTCATTTTGTTATGAAAGAATTTAGAGTCGCGGTCTCCTTGCGTTAACCAAGTTTTCCGTGAGAAATTATCCCAATATTTTTGACGAAAGGGCAATAGTTTTTCTCTTTGAATAATTAAACGGGAAAGGTGTTGTTGAAGGATAGGATTAAAAGGTTGATCCCAAATTCTTTGTTCTATTTCTTTGATTTTGTCATCATTATGGATGAGCTTGTTATTGGAATGACCATATCATATGTAACTTTAGACCATTGTTTACGGTGTTCCTTAATGCGACTTAGTTTATGTTGGATACGGAAAAAACGCGAACCCCTAATGGGTTGTGACCATGTTTTGCAAACAATATTATGCAAAGTTTTGTGAAGTGACCAATAATTCTGAAATCTGAAATGACGGGTGAATTGGTTATATCTGTCCTTGGAGTCGTAGATGAGCGGAGCATGATCAGAAACCGTGAAGTTGCCATAGGTAGTAGGCTAGTAGCTGCATAAGTTAAATAATATCTGTTACATGCTGTAAGTCGTTTGGTTCAATATATGAAATGGAAAGGGAATGGATACAAATAGAGGAGGGAAATGGTAACAAAAATGGTTATCTTTATTGAGTGTTTGGTTGGCCAAGAATGTAAATGAAGTGTAATCATTACCTTCAAGTAATGGATTTTGTTGCTTGAGGGGGAGGGGAAGGTAAAATTGGGGGAATCCATTACCATCAAGTAATGATAAGGGATTGATGTGGGGTTGCCAAAACAAAGAAGAAAGGAATCGGTAATTGATTCCGTTTCTTGAAACCCAAAAATAATGAACCAAACGACCCCTAAATCAGCCATACAAAAACTACCCTGTTGTTACTCCATTTTCACCCTCTTCGTTCCAGTTCCACCCTAGCTTTTTGTTCCACCTTTGTCCAACATCTTCCTTAATCCTTCACTCCAAACTTCAAAGTCCAAATTAACTGCTTCAATTTCTCCAGCAATTTCGACAAGAGACTTCCTACTATATGCTCTCCTGGTATGCTACCCAATTTCTCTACAATAATACTCAAATTTACATTATATTATCACATTAACACTATTTCAGCGCACTCACTTTGTCAATCGCTTGCTTGAATTTTGTCTTACAATTTTACAAAGATTATGTCTTTCTCTTCGAATCCCATATTTCGGGTACCATCAAATCCTTCAATTGACCCCATATCCTCAGTTTCTTTTGAAACAAAATTCGACCCATTTCATCAATTACCCAGTTCAATAAAACCCACTTCCCGATTTCAAATCAATTGTACCATTCGAAAGATTAAAGAAAGAATTAATACTGTAAAGAACACCCAGAAAATTGCAGAAGCCATGAAACTTGTGTCTGCTGCTAAAGTTAGGAGAGCTCAGGAAGCTGTTATAAATGGCAGGCCATTTGCTGAGGCTTTAGCTGATATGTTATACAATATCAATGAAAGCCTTCAATTAGAAGATGTAGATGTTCCTTTAGCTAGTGTTAGGACTGTTAAGAAAGTCGCCCTTGTCGTAATTACCGGGGAACGAGGGCTTTGTGGTGGGTTTAACAATGCAGTTATTAGGAAGGCTGAATCTAGGATACTAGAATTGCAAAAACTTGGGTTAGGTTATACTATCATAAGTGTTGGTAAGAAGGGCAATGCTTATTTTTCGAGGCGGGTGCCTTATGTGTCTGTGGATCGGTTTGTCGAGGGGGAGGGATTTCCAACTGTGAAAGAGGCGCAGACGATTGCTGATGATGCTTTTTCTCTCTTTGTGAGTGAAGAGGTTGATAAGGTTGAGCTATTGTATACAAAGTTTGTGTCATTGGTTAGGTCTGATCCTGTGATTCACACCTTGCTTCCTCTTTCGCCAAAGGGGAAGGTCGTTGATGCTTATGGGAATAGTGTTGATGCATTGGAGGATGAGTTCTTTAGGTTGACGACTAAGGAAGGAAAGCTAGCTGTTGAAAGACATAGAGTTGAGAAAAAGAAACAAGAAGTGCAGCCTCTTTTGGATTTTGAGCAAGACCCAGTTCAGATTATTGATGCTATGATGCCTCTCTATCTTAACAGCCAGATACTGAGAGCATTGCAAGAGTCATTGGCGAGTGAGCTTGCATCGAGGATGAATGCCATGAGCAATGCAACTGATAATGCTGTGGAGTTGAAGAAGACGTTATCTATTGCTTATAATAGAGAAAGGCAGGCGAAGATTACTGAAGAGCTTTTGGAGATTGTTGCTGGAGCTGAAGCTCTTATACCATTTGATTAGCTTGGGATCCTCCACTTTAAACTGACAAGTTTGTTGCTCCAACTTTCTTACTTCTGTTGATTGGTGAGTTTATATCAGTTCTCCATCCTTGATTGATGTGCCTGCTGTTTTGTAGGATAGACTCCAGGATAGTAATCCTGATCAGAAGTGCTGCGACAAGCTCTTGTAAGTTGTAAAACTTGTAACTGATAGATACCACAATACCATCTGTGTCCTGATCAGAAGCGCTCATTCATTATATTGTTCTCTCTTGCTCATCAACTGTATGTGAACATGTATGGGGGTATTTTTTTGACACATTAACATCCCTTGATACATAGGCTTTCTGGATAAAACTTCAGAGTAGGTTATATCATAGGCCTATTGCTCAAAAAGTTTCCAGTACTTCTGATGAACGAAAGCCATCGGCTAATCCGCTCAAGCAAGAGAATAACAGGACTAAATTTTCACTACATAATTAGCATGAAGTATGCTTGTACCTGGCTATAGCCATAGTCCCTCGACACTGACAGAGAATTGTTGTGTGTGGCTGCTGTGTAATTCCACATTGTTACATGCTGTTGTCATTTCTGTAACTTTGTTCTCCACTCGTCTTACACCCACTATCTCTCCCTTATAAGTGAATATTGTCCGTGAGTAAGGGAACCTTATAACTTTCTCACTCATTTATGCTTTGTAGTCAGTATGATAATCGGGTCTCCTATATTTACATAGCCTTTCTTCCTTTCCGTTGGCTTGCTGAAGATAGTATATACCTGATTCCTTGCAACTTTTGATGATTTTGTTTTTGCAATTCTGAGCAACCATCATCAGGATCTTGTACAATATACTCCTTATTATTCTTGCCATATTCTAATGACATGTTTCATGATAAAGATAAAATTTGTTTTGATCATCATTTGCCAAGTCTTAATTCGTTGTAGCAGATTGTATAATGTGTATATATATGATAGTAGACTGAGTCTGGCATCGACCCCTGTTCTCACTCGTAAATGCACACTATGTCTAATTGTTTTGGATGGCTTCAAATGAACCTATTTCTGATTTTTTAAGCAAAGTCAGATAGGAGTATAACCGATGCAGAAAACAGTTTCACCTCATGAATGACCAAAAAGAATACTTAGCATGTATGTTTCTTGGTCACATGAGTACTTTGTGTTGACTTCTTGATGATCTATATCTAGATAGCTTGTAGCCTTGTACCATAGAATTTGGAGTAACAGGACTTGGTTTCTTACGAGTGAGGCTAAATAGCTAACTATTACTACCTATCACTCATTGAAAAGAATCAAAAAGTCAAGTTTTCTCTCGTATTTAAAGTATATGTTTTTTCTTTGATGGAGTATTTAGAGTATATGTTACATTGTTATGTACCTTACACGTTAAAAATTAGTTTCCGAGCTATTCACTACAGTTTTTGAGGAGTTCAGGGCCAACAGAGTCACAACTCACAACCACCGTAGCCATAAATATTCTGGCTATCCTCATTGAGTTACATAGCATTCAACATTATACTTTCGTTTATGGTGATCAGGTCACATTACATTCGTTCTTAGAGGATATATTTTGCCTGAGAGTGAGTGCAGGGCTACATGTCTTTCATAAGTCTTTCCTGATTTCTTTTCCTTTGGTAGCTTATGTATGAATACTGCAGATGCACTCTAGAAACACAAAACTTTCAACTTTCATGTGCTCAGCCTTTCCAGGAAAGAAGCAAATTCCAATTGGCTTTGTATTGCTTAGTTTTTTAATATTGTCAAGGTACTATGATTGTTATCTGAACTCTTGATCTATTGGGAGCTAAGGGTGGGGACCCTAGAGAAGTACTACGTTTATTGTTTTGTTCGGACATTTATTATCACTTTTTATATACTGGTTTTTTTTTTCTTAATTACACCATTTTATTTTTGGCATTATTTTAACCAATTTTATTAAGCTATCTCACATCATCATATATGGATGAACATGGTAAAGTGGTTTTGTTAGATTCGTCTCGATATAAGGATTTCAATATTAAATTTCTATAATTTTACTTATACACAATTAGTGATATTGACGTTTTAAGAAGGTCTCGACAAACGTAAAAAAAAAAGGGGGGTTGAATTAAAAAAAATAGAGAAGTATGTAGCAACTTAAAAGTGTAAAAGATTGAGAGAATGAGAGTAAAAATAAGGAAAAAAATGAAAAGGTTGGGAGAAAAAGAGGTCAACCGTTAACCTGCGAAGAAAAATGTTAAATATTCCAACTATAAAAAAAATCTAAATAGCAAAATGTTTCAATTGAAAAAACATTTTCAAGTAGCAAAATGTTCCCCATTAAAAAAATCGGAGGGAGTATATGTACAAACCTGATTGAGGGAAAATGTAATTGAAAACTGTTATTAACAGACCTTTTTGTGAGGGTCAAAGGGCACCTTCATGCCATCGGATCTTTAGCACATGCACCCCCACCTAGTCCGACTCCGACTGACCCCATCTTATTGTTAACTATTCTATTCCTCTAAAGTTGCTTTTGTGCACAAAAGACCTCTTTGTGATTTGTGGACTGTGGTTGTGGAGTTGGTCTTTCGACTTTCATTATCAACTTATTACTATGTGGCCCTTTGATCCCAAAATAAGAAAATAGAATAGAGAAACAATTTGAAACATGAAATCAGCAATGACACCCTTTTGCATGCTGTAACACATTGCTTATGACAACTTTCTATGTACTTTTTTCTTTTTGTTTATGCAAAATTTTTGATCATACAGAAAGAGAGCTAAAAAGAGGAGGAAAGAAAAAAATAGTCTTTTAATCTCTCCTCTCTCCCATACATCTCCAAATTTGAAAAAAGGATGAAATTGGGAAAATGATAATATTCTCTTTCATCATTTTTTTTTAAATCTCAGTGTTTTTCTAATTCAAACACCAAAACTCCAATAATCTATCGTCTTTCCTTCCAATTCATCATCCCTATAGAATAAAATGGTTAAAAAGTTATACAAAATACTTTTAAGTTATGAAATTTTTTTGAAGGTCTAATAGACCGGCTTAATATTTAAATATTGCATTTTTTCCAGTTAATTTTTCATTTTTAGATTATAAAAGTATTAATTCAAAAATATTATCACCTCTTTTCATGAATCAATCGGGTTATTGGCTAAAATTTGGTTGGGTTGATTATACTAAACATTATGAAGAAAGTTGCTAATTTTGTTGAGTCATTTCTTTTAGGGTTGACAAGTAGTTGAAAAATGATAGAAGTAGTATATTGTATTGGTAAATGTGATTATATTAACAAATCTATACCTATATCTATATCTATATTTATATCAACCTATATCTATATATTATTAAAACGTGTGGGCAAGCATTATATGCCGCCACCACGTGTTACCCCATCTTATATGTTGGTGTCCAACCACTGTCTCACTTAATGACATCCTCCCTTAAAAATAATAAAAAGATGAGCATGAGAAGTCTTGATCCCATGACTTCTTACTTTATAATGTTATGATCTTACTACGAAGTTGTATGTCTTATATGTAACATTCTAATTCTAACTATTAACTCTTTATACCTTATTGATTCAAATTACAAGAGAAAGTTTAATTGAGCCATACAATCTAGTATTACTATTTAAAGTGTGGGTAAGAAATGTAGGCGAGCAAGTAACCACATGTTCCCCATCCCCCTTAATCACTAACATGGCATCATGTTATTTGTGATTTGAAATCTATTTGAAACATTGTCAATATTAAGTTTTGAATCCATGCATAAGCTCAACTATGGAAGAAAAAGATCCTCCCATTACTTCTTTTATCAATATCAATGATGATGATATGGATTTTTTTATTAAAACCAAGCGTTTAGCTAATGCTTCAAATGCATATTATAAATAAGTTGACTTAGTTTTATTTTTACTATTGACATGACATTCCCCTAACCTCTTACTTAAGTTTTAGTGATCTTGCCACTACTAAATAACTTTTTCTTTTTTTGTTAAAACAATAAAAAATAACTCGAGGAATCGCCCACACCCAAACACTGGTTATTTTTGTTTCAAAACACTTAAACTCTTTAGTGGTGTATAATTATTTCCAGAGTTCTCAACTTTTTAGTACCTCCTCAACTTATGACATTTAAAATGAAATATAAACTATTCTCATCTCCTAGAAAGAACAAATGTTTATCGCCTAATACAATGACTACTTGATTCTAGTAAGAATAACAATTTTATCGTTGAAGGAATATGAGAATATTACAGATTTAGGAGCAAAGTGTCTAAAAGTACACATGGAGAAAATCACTTGAGGGCAATGACTAATCCACATTTGTCTGTGCCAAAGGGAATGAGTTTCAATAGGTAATGTGTAACAAAATTATCATCTCTATGAACATAAGATCAATAAGTTCCTGAAAAGCAAGGACACAAACAAAATATCAGTGAGAACACAATCAAAAGGTATTTTTTTTAAAGAAACACATTGGATGAATTTAATAAACCCTCTATAATAATAGTTGTATCATTTGTTACAATTTTTTAAATGTGTTGAAACATTAACTTTTTAGAATTTTGATTAATATGTAATGGAAGTTATCTATACTAATATATTAAAAGGTGTGCATAAACAAGGAAGGGTGCCACGTGGCGCTCTCCCTAAGGGAGTTTTACTCCATGTAATCCACAACAATAAAAAAATAGAAATTGTGTAGTATAGGGTTTGATCCCAGGACCTCAAGAACATATATACTAAAGTCTTAACCACTAGACCAAATAACATTTGGTGTTATCATCTTAAAGTATAATATTAATAAATAAACATTTTCCTTACCCGGGGCATAGCCCGGGCCTAATAACTAGTTGGTGATAAAAAGAATGTGTTTTCAAAACCATGTAAAAGGTTAAAATAAAACCTTTTTTTTTTGGACAAAACAATAGCGTAAAAGAGAGAATAATTTAGAACGGATGACTATATTATAGTAACAAGAAAACAACAAAAAATTTGTGGGGTTAAAATTAAATTGATGGGCACCCATAACCATAATCCTAAAACATCCTAAATCCTATAATGCCATCTCCTTGGGAAAAGGAAAGACATGATAGAAATAAACCAGCCCAATAAACTAATAAAGTTTAGAGAGACAATAATTCTTAAAGTACCTAGAATACCCTCAAAAAAAGAAAAAAAATCTAAAATTACCTAAAATAAATTTATTCACTAAACTTGTGCAAACCACGCGCATCTTACATGGGCTTGGCCCACCATAACAAAACCAAAAATAAAAAACTCCAACTTCTTCAAAATAAAATTCTTACAAACAAAAATAACAAGTCAAACTTCCCCTCAAAATCTCATCAAATCACAGCCGTCAATCATCACTCCCTATCCAATCCGGCGGTAGAAAACCCTCCACTCTCCAATAAAATCATCATCATCACCGTCAAATAACAACAATCATTTGATGTGCGTCACACATTATAATTTCCCAAAAGCTGAAAATATATATTCATCAAAAAAAATATTCCTGAAAAAAACAAATAAATACCACCCTTCACTGTTTTCTGCCATTTCCCATACATCTTCTTCTTCTCTCTAAATTTTAATGTCATAATTTTTTCCCCCAATTTTTATCATATGATTCAAAAATTCGGAAATTATAGGGTTAGGGTTATAATTTTTGATATTTTTTTAGCGTGTGAAATATAATCTCATTTACACCCATCCCTTTCTCTCTCTAGAAATTAAATTTGAAATTATCTCTCTCTAAAGTCATGATAGCAGGTGCAGCAAAATCTTCTCTCTCTTCATCTTCTTCTTCAACTTCTCTTTCCCCACTTCTGAGAGCTGCACGACATCGTTTTGTCTCCACACTTTCTTCTCCCTCTATATCTTCTTCATCTTACTCTCCATCTTCTAGAATTTTCTCTGCTTTTAGATCTCATCCGGTTGCCGGTCATCGTTCGTTAGGTTTTTCATCGGCTATTCGATCTGTTAGCTCTGCTTCTTCTCGGTGGAGTCACGGTGTTGACTGGCGATCACCGGTCAGTCTTCGTTCTCAGATCGCTGCTTCTCCTCCTCTTGTTGAACGATTTCAACGCAAGATCGCTACTATGGGTATGAAACTCAATACGTGATTTTTTTTTTGTCATTTTTGAATTTTTTTTTAGAAATTTTGCTTCGTTGATGTTTTGATTGTGAAAATGACGTCGTTTTTTTGTAATTTAGATTTTTTTTTGAAAATTTTATAGAAAATTTACTTCGTTGATGTTTTGATTGTGAAAATGATATAGTTTTGTTGTAATTTAGATGTTTTTTTGAAAACTTTGTAGTAAATTTACTTCGTTGATGTTTTGATTGTGAAAATGATATAATTTTGTTGTAATTTTGAATGATTTGTTCTTTTAAATTTTTTTGTTCAAAAATTGATAGAAAATTTAAGTTGATGATGCTTTGATTGTGGAAATGATGTGGTTTTCATTGTAATATGATGTTGTTGTTGTATTAGGAATGATCTGTGGTTGTTTGATTTATATATAAATGGTTTGAGTTAACAGCAAGTAAGATTTGAATAAGAAATAATTAAATCATGGATTATTTTTAATTATATGATTCACTTTACATTATTCTATCAGTTGATTTTGATTTTGACAGCTGATGACATGTGATTTGATTGATGATTGGAATAATTTTTATTTTTGTAAGGATTTGTGAAGGATAAAGGAAAAAGGAAAATGAAAGATGGATACTAAAAATGGAAAAGATTCGTATCTGAATTACGAATTCGTGCATTTGTTAATGAATTTTGATGAACTTTTGAAGGATTCAAGTTTCCTTGTTATGGCAATTCATTGTTAAAAAAACTGCAGTAATGATGTTTGTAATCTTTTGATTTTATGATTCTTCAGCTTCTGAGCATCCTTACAAGGAGATCTTCACCAGTCTGCCTAAACCTGGTGGCGGTGAATTCGGAAAGTTTTACAGTCTACCAGCTCTGAATGATCCTAGGGTTGGTAAGTGTCACTTTATATTTTATTTTCTCTGCAAAATTGTGGTTTTGATTTGTTTATTCTTGATTACAAACACGTTAATGTTTTCTTGCTGATTGTATTGTATATCAGAAAAGCTGCCTTACTCTATTCGGATCCTCTTGGAGTCGGCTATTCGCAACTGTGATGGTTTCCAAGTCACAAAGGATGACGTGGAGAAAATTATTGACTGGGAAAACTCAGCACCTAAACTTGTTGAAATCCCTTTTAAGCCTGCTCGTGTTCTTTTACAGGTTTGTTGCTGATTTTAGTGAATTATATTTGCAGAATGTGTAAATTGTCAAACAAATACCTAATTTATGCTTTTGTTTTCCAGGATTTCACTGGTGTGCCGGCTGTGGTTGATTTGGCTGCAATGAGGGATGCGATGAAGAACCTCAATAGTGACCCCAACAAGATTAACCCACTGGTTTGTTTGCTTTTCTTGGCTTAAGATGAAAGATGTTATTATAGCTTAGAGGCTATGGCGCAGTTAGTTATAAGAGTTAGTTATAAGCCATTTAGCCTGCCGCCTAGTTGGAGTTATGGATACATGTCAGTAACTCAAAAAAAAAGGGAGAGTACTACCTAAATTTGTGGTTTCATAAGAATTTGGCTTTCTTGTGAAATAATTAACTAGTATTATGTTGAAGTTGGAAGAAGTTCATTGTTTAATCTTCTTCCCTCGCTTTACGTGTCAGGTTCCTGTGGACCTTGTCATTGATCATTCAGTTCAAGTTGATGTAGCAAGATCTAACAATGCAGTTCAGGCAAATATGGAACTTGAGTTTAAGAGGAATGGAGAGAGATTTGGTTTTCTTAAATGGGGATCAACTGCTTTCCAAAACATGCTTGTTGTTCCACCAGGTTCTGGTATTGTGCACCAGGTAAGATTGGATCTTCATTCTGTAGGCAGGTGCTGGTATTTATATTTTTCCTTTCAAATTTTTGCACGAGCTAAAAGTTGATTTCCTTCCACATCCATGGTGTTCCATGCATGTCCAGAGTATCTGTATTAGACAGTGAAATTCGTTTTCCCTTGATTTGTAGGTGCTTACTATTCTGCACCTACAAGCAACTTATCTTCTTTCCCATGTTATTTTTTTCTTTCATCTTGGTTTTATACTTTACACTCCTCCTTTAAAGATCTCCCCTTTTATAAGTAACCTTTTTTACTGTCTCTGATGTATCTCCGTTCTCTATCCCGTGGAAAGTAGCTTTTTAGAATTTGGTTGATTGAGAGTAGATTCTGCCTATGTATTCAAAATGTAGTTTTATATGAATTGACAGGTCAACTTGGAGTATCTTGGACGGGTTGTTTTCAACAATGGCGGACTTCTTTATCCTGATAGTGTAGTTGGTACTGATTCACACACAACAATGATTGATGGGCTAGGTGTTGCTGGATGGGGAGTTGGAGGAATTGAAGCTGAGGCAACTATGCTTGGTCAGGTCGGTGGTTTTTGTTAGATTTTCTTCTTTACATTATAACACATTTTTTTACCGTCAAAATAATTTGTGTAGTGGAAGCTTGGAATCAAGTAGGCTTTATTTAAGTTATCTCTGCACTTTACAGAAGTAAATTTTATGCTTTGAATTTTTTTTTGATTGAATGTCTATTAGTTGATGTTGGTCCCAACTGTAATTTACAGCTGTGATTGGCAATGGTACATTCTTCTTCAGTAATTTTTTTCTTTTTCTTTGGTGAGAACTTTACATGTTTTTTTTTTTTGGCCTAGTGAAGATGTGAGACATCATTCCGCTTTGGTCATGGCGACGTCATTTACCTGGTTTAATACTCCTATGTCACATGTTTCTTTTGAATGACCAAACCATAAGCACCTGGGAGTGGCTTTTCTGTCAGTTCTGTGTGTTTATTAATCTAAGAAGTGCTTTAAAGTGCTTGCACTATATCTTTTGCATCACTGGTGATTACATATGTGATTGGGTTCCTTCTTCTGCTCCCCTGCTGTACATATTGTGCTTTTAGTTATAAAAAGGCCTTTTGAAAATGGATTTGGGTTTTTCTTTTAACGTTGTGTGAGTTTATTTGGACAGCCCATGAGCATGGTTTTGCCTGGTGTTGTTGGATTCAAGATGACTGGAAAATTGCGGGATGGTGTCACAGCTACAGACTTGGTATTGACGGCAACACAAATGTTAAGGAAGCATGGTGTTGTTGGCAAGTTTGTTGAGTTCCATGGTAAGTTTGTGGATGGTTACTCACTTACTTGTGGAGGGGATTATGGTTTTGGCAGGGCCAGTTTTGAAAGTTAATGCTCCTTCTCGTGCATACAGGTCAGGGAGTGGGTCAGTTATCACTTGCTGACAGGGCTACTATTGCAAATATGTCTCCTGAATATGGAGCAACCATGGGTTTCTTCCCAGTGGATCATGTTACTTTGGAATACCTAAAATTGACAGGAAGAAGTGACGATACTGTGAGTATAAAAAAAATTAAACAAACCTTTATTTACTTTTAATCTATCTTTATAGTTCGGAGAAATAGTAGGTTTCACGTAAAAATTGATAGCACTAAATTTGTGTTTCTTCAATTACAGGTTTCTATGATTGAGCAATATTTACGTGCAAACAAAATGTTTGTTGACTACAGTGAGGTGAACTTGATAAATTTTTTACAGCCTTAAGCTTGTCATATAGCCAGGACGTTGACATATTCTGGTCTAATAAAAATATCGTGCTTGTTATTCAGCCACAACAAGACCGAGTATATTCATCATATCTAGAGTTGGATTTAGCAGATGTGGAGCCATGCATTTCAGGACCAAAACGGTACACTTACTCATGATGTGGACTTGTTTTCTTTGATTTTTAAATGTTATTCTGATATTCTCCATAGGATTTATAATTTTATACTTATGTGAACTTTTGCTAGGCCACATGACCGCGTACCTTTGAAGGAAATGAAGGCCGATTGGCATTCGTGTCTTGACAACAAAGTTGGCTTTAAGGTAAACCATCGATTAGTTTTGATGTGAACTTTGAAATGTCTTTTCTTTCGTGCCGCTCGTTTTACATGGCCACTCTTTCAGTTTGTATTCATTTCTGTTTTCGTTTGGGAGTAATAGTTTGCATTCATTTCTAATGATATTGTTTTTTATTTAGGGTTTTGCTATTCCAAAGGAAGAGCAGGAGAAAGTTACTAAATTTTCATTCCATGGCCAACCTGCTGAATTGAAGCATGGTAGTGTTGTCATAGCAGCTATAACAAGCTGCACAAACACATCAAACCCCAGTGTTATGTTAGGTGCTGCTTTGGTTGCAAAGAAAGCTAGTGAGCTGGGTCTGGAGGTCAGTACTTATTTTTGACTTTGAAGAATATGTTTCTACTCGTCTTGCAATTAGCTATTTATAAGGTGTTAACTTCTTGTGCTTGGTATGAATTTGTGCTTTTGTATTCATTCCTAACACTCCGGTGGTTGCTTAACCCTGTCCTTCTCTTGTTAGCAAATTTTAACATAATCTGTTAACTCGATTTATTTTCTCGTTTCTAAATAAATGCAGCACTTTGACTTTTGTACTATTCATATACAAATTTTGACCTTAGTTATTTCGAATATATGAAAAACAACTTGTACTGTGTTTCGTTAGCCTCCATGCATATTGTCATAATATTAACTTTTTGTAATGTTTACAAATAGGTAAAGTTGCATTTCTTTAGAAAAGCAGGAAGTATTTTTCATGCCATGGTTTATTGGCTTTTCAAGGTTTTCAGTTTATAAGATATGAACTAGTTTTTAGGCCCGGGCTATACCCCGGAAAATTATAATTTTCATTTATTAACATTTTACTTTATAATTATAACACCAAACATTACTTGGTTTAGTGGTTAAGACTTTAGTGTATAAGCTTGAGGTGATGGGATCAAATCTTAAAAGATGCATTTTCTATTTTTTTTTTTTTTTTTATTGTATGTGTGTTTACATGAAGTAAACACTCTAAGGGATAGCGCCACGTGGCGTAGTTCTTGGCTTAGGAACACCTTTTAATATATTAGTATAGATTGAACAGGCTATTTACTAATACCTTTTTTACCTTAAAAAATTGTAGCTTACTCTTCTTTTATGCAGAGATAGCTGCTTGTTCAATATTTATAAATGCAGTATGGATTAGGCAGTTGTGAATAAGAATAGTGGTTGTAGTATAATTCTAATATAAAAATGAGTCTTTTCACATGTTGGGTAGCATCTCAGAGAACAGATAGCGCTATGTAGCAGATTTGTATGCGAAACTACTACTTTAAATATATTAATATTGGTTAGCTTGTAATACTTGTGGGTTAATATTTTATCTTTTTCCCTAATTGTGGGGATGAAGTGTGGGGTATCGGAGATTCTCTTATACGCAGTTAACACATAAATTATTTTAAACGGGAAATAGAAAATGATTCATGGTGGTAAGTGGTAGTACTTCTAGTACCATTGGCCTTGTCAGTATTGTGCGTATGCCCTAAGTTGTTTTGATGTTTGTACAATTTGTATCACTAGCTTTGTTCTGAACTCGTTACCATCCAAGTTTGTGAAGTGGCTGGTCCAGTTACCCATTTTGAAGAGGGGGGCGTGGGGGGATAGTTTACTGGTCCAGTTACCCCTTTTACATACTATCATTATGTTTTGTCTGGTGGTGGTTATAATACGTAGTGCATTTCTGTGACACCAATTGTAGACATATTGTCTGACCTTATTCATTGGTTCCTCCAATATTTTTGCATTAAATGAGCATATTTGTGACTCGGATGTTATTCCTGAATGTTGTGTATATACTTTATTGCATCAGGTCAAACCCTGGGTTAAAACTAGTCTGGCTCCTGGTTCTGGAGTAGTAACAAAATATCTGCTGAAGAGGTATTGGTTTTTGTCATTAATTGACTTGACGGCGTACCTTTGACTTTTATGTTGTTTGTGTATTGACTTAATTTTTCACTTGTGTTTTATAGTGGTCTACAGAAATACTTGGACCAACAGGGCTTCAACATTGTTGGTTATGGTTGCACTACTTGTATTGGAAACTCTGGTGATCTAGATGAATCTGTTTCTGCAGCTATAACTGAAAATGGTATGTTTTATATGTAAGGTTAAACTTCAGATTTCTTTCTGTGATGATACTTACTAATGGAAATCTCTTAAATTTTTTATTGCAAATGACGTGTAGTTTTTGGCTTAATATATGGGTATATCAGGACTTAAACAATTGGATCGAAATTTGGTGTTATATTGGCAATATGTGGCTATTGTGCAGTGAATGAACTCTACTCACAAAGAAGAAAGAGAATAAGGGAAGTAGAGAAGTTAGCCAAGGATAGTAGTATGCTTGTATTGATAATCCGCCAAGGGTGTGGGACTCTGTGGGTGAACTTCAGCTTTCGAGAGGCTGATATCTCCTAATACAAAATATCTCAAAACATTTCCAATCATTTCTTTCTCCACCATTTTCTTATTTATGGAGCTATTACAACCAAAAGATGCCATCCTTCTCTCAACATCATTTTGTATCTCTCTCTCTATAACTTATCACATATGAGTCACCCTTTAAACCCCAGCAGTAATTACTAAGATACCTTCCTACTATATAGGTGAAGCAAATGAGAGGGCGCCCTGTGTTAGAATTGCATATTGGTCTGTGATAGCAGTTCAATTCACTTCACTTAAAATGTCTGTCTTCTCTCATTTCTGTTAGAACACAATGTATGGGTATTTCATACCGATTTCTCTAAATTGCTTATATGTTCTGTTGGCAGTTTCTTTGGCCACAAATCACTGTCGCATTTCAAAAACTTTTCTGTATCAAATCAGCTATTAGGATAATACTGAATTGGACTGCTTAACATATAACTAGGCCTTCATGATGTAGATAAGTATAAAACATACTCATATATTTATAGAGCATGTCCAGTAATGTTAGTATGTAAAAGGGGCCTTGTTTGTTACAGAACAGTTGTATAGGAATTTTAGTAACTTGATTATTAATCTGTATGACTAAAAAGTTGTTATGATCTGACATGCGTGCCCTTTTTGCTTAGACATTGTTGCGGCAGCTGTGCTTTCTGGTAACCGTAATTTTGAAGGGCGTGTTCACCCCCTGACACGTGCCAATTATCTTGCTTCCCCTCCATTGGTTGTTGCATATGCATTGGCCGGAACAGTAAGTATTTATCACTTCATATTCTTTACAAAGTATGCAAACTCACATCTTAATTGGATTCGATCGACACTACAGACCTTGGATATTGTTTATGGGATCCAACATTTTTATAGTATTTGTGGGCTTTATAATGTATGCTTTGTGTAATATGGTGCGCTTTGTTGATCTTTGTGGAATTGTGCCATTTTTAAAAAGCCAGTTCTTATGGAATTCTAATATCAAGTCCTTGTGAAATATGAAAATTAATTTGTTTTGATGAGAGGTTACGCTGTAGTAGTGAACAAGGGTGGATGTGATGTTTGTTCTAGATGGTTTCTTCACTGCACTTGAGATGAATGGTGAATATAAGGAATACCTCTGAACCTGAAGGATGATATGGAGCTAAAGAAAATATTACCTTATCTGGAAGCTGGATACACATACTGGGTGAAGTCTAGTTTTACTGATGTAAATAGTATTATTGTTACAAGGATTTTGCTTCTATCACAAGGCATTGACTTTTGACAATTTATAGTCCGTGATGCTGTTGCAAGATGCAAGTTGCAACCCTGTTGAATGGAAGCTGAAACTTGGAAACTGAAAAGTGTTAAACTTAATTATCATATGATTAGGCCTCTTGGATATATCTATGTTACTTTGGTTGGGGCTAGTAGAAAGTTTACTCGTCTTGTAGGGAGAGAATATGACTGATGCAAGTTGTGACTTTGAACATCGCATGCACTAGGTAGGTGTGGGTGTTTGATCTAGCTGTAATGAAAGAACTCCTATGGCCTTAACTTTTCTCTATATTGCTGCTATCTTTTGTTATATTTCGTTCTTCTTTGCCGTTCAGTTCTCGTGTTACCTGCAGTATACAAGATTTACTGGATGTGAGTTTAGCTACAAGCTTTTATTGTACTGAGTTTGTATGTCTGAGGAGTACTTTGTGAACAGTAAATAAAGCTGTGGCAACAAGGGTCATTGCAGTTGTCTACTTGCTCAACTTGTTCATTCATTTACGAGGATCAGAACCCAAAAAGATTACACAATTTGTTAGCATTACCACTTTTATTTTATAACATCAGTTTTGCTGTTTATGTCGTCATTGACTCATCACCAGATCCTTTAGAAACATTTGTTGTACAGCAGAAACATAGTCAAAAGTAGTGATTGACCTCAATAATGTTGTCTACTACAGGTAGACATTGACTTCGAGAAAGAGCCTATTGGTACAGGAAAGGATGGCAAGAGTGTATACTTCAGAGATATTTGGCCTAGCAATGAAGAGATAGCTCAGGTACATGGCCCTATGATATGCTCTCTACGCATTTTTCACTGAGAGACAGTGAATGTTAATGTGTGTTATGGCGTTGGTCTTATGTCGTTGTAGGTCGTGCAATCAAGTGTTTTGCCAGACATGTTCAGGAGTACTTATGAGGCTATCACCAAGGGTAACCCCATGTGGAACTCTCTAGAAGTTCCTACTGGCACTCTTTACCAGTGGGATTCCAAGTCAACATATATTCATGAACCTCCATATTTCAAGGACATGAGCTTGAACCCACCGGGTCCTTTTGGAGTGAAGGATGCCTACTGCCTTCTCAATTTCGGCGATAGTATCACTACTGACCACATCTCTCCTGCTGGAAGCATCCACAAGGACAGTCCTGCAGCCAAGTTTCTCATGGAACGTGGGGTTGATCGCAAGGACTTCAACTCATATGGTAGCCGCAGAGGTAATGATGAAGTGATGGCTAGGGGCACCTTTGCAAATATTCGCATTGTCAACAAGCTGTTGAATGGAGAAGTTGGCCCTAAGACAGTTCATGTTCCTACTGGGGAGAAACTATATGTTTTTGACGCTGCAATGGTACAATTTAATCTTCCTTTTCTGTGTCTCTTTAGTATGTAATGTTCTTCTTGACATCGATAAATTAATATAGAAATTTAATCATTTGAGACTGACCCATTCTCTATTTCTTCTAATTGCAGAAATACAAGGAAGCTGGTCATCAGACAATTGTTTTGGCTGGTGCTGAATATGGAAGTGGGAGTTCTAGGGATTGGGCTGCTAAGGGCCCGATGTTACAGGTGAGTGAATCTTACGTGTGGTCTGGTCTAGTTAATGGCATTTATACTTGTCTTTGACATTTTCGCCCTATCAATATTAAGGAGAATGATTTTTGGGAGCAGACTGTTATCTAAGCGAAAAAGTCACAAATTTAATATTAAGTATATTATATAGAGTTTTACTATTGTACTTCCTCTGTTTTTTTTCTATTGCACGATGTTGACTTTTACACTATTCATATACTAGTTATGACTGGAATTTTTCGACCAATATATAATAACAAATATTTTTCGTTTCAATAGATTTTTTCAAAGTATCGATTTTTAAATGAATTTAATAATGTAATTGGAGATATGGTCAAGTTGTTCGTTGGCAAGCATAGAATCTCATATGATGCAGTAAAAAAAGAACGGAGAAAGTATATAATTAGAATATGGGGTAAGAGAAAAATAGAGTGTGATGTTGAATAAACAATCTAAGAGTATTACAATATGCATATTAAGTATGAACTTCTGTTACAATACTCGAAAGGTTATAAATTTTATACCATTGAATAGCTTGGAATAAGCTTTGAAAAGTAAATTGGATGTTGCTTTGAGTAAGCCTTGAAAACTAGTAACATAATTGAACGATTTTCTAACAGGGTGTGAAAGCTGTGATTGCCAAGAGTTTTGAGAGGATCCATCGTAGCAACCTTGTGGGTATGGGAGTCATCCCTCTTTGCTTCAAAGCTGGTGAGGATGCAGACACTTTGGGATTGACTGGTCACGAGCGATACACCATTGACCTTCCCTCCAAGGTTAGCGAGATCAGACCTGGACAAGATATCACTGTAACCACTGACAGTGGAAAGTCCTTTACTTGCACCCTCCGTTTCGATACCGAGGTATACTCTCTAATCCCATTTATTCTTAGTTTTTATAATTTCTTATTTTCTTGCTTAGGTGCTTAAAACTTGTGGGTTGATTCTTTGTAATTGTTGTATTTTAGGTGGAGCTTGCTTACTTTGACCATGGTGGTATCCTTCCATACGTCATCCGCCAGTTGATGAAGAATTAATCGGTTCAGTTTTCCTGTGTTTATCCTTTCTCACTCGCCTTTTCCGTTGAGGTTTATACGTGACATTGGTTGTTGAAGTTGTGGATTTCTCGAATGTCATAGATTGTGACTACAAGTTTTCTTCCATGTAGTCTGAGCAAGAGAAGTTTTAATAAAGAAAGATCAGGTTTAGAACATTTAAACTATCCCTTAAAAGGATCTAAAAGAGGTATTTGATTGCCTTGTAGTCATTTCCTTTGTTAATAAAATTTTTTCTTTGCCAAAAGGCATCTAGTCCAAACCGTATTACTTTTTGTTATGGGAGCTGTCAAATTTTAATTAAAAAAATGTGGAAATTATATGCGAACTCATGCTAAGCTGTTTATTACTTATTTAATTGGGTTGTCTGCAATGGCGTCATGTCGTCCAACAACCAAAAAAACTTCTTTCTACTATTTCTGACTGCAATTCTTAAGAGCAGCATCACGTCCTTTTGCCTCCACACGTTCTCTTTCTTCTGCAACGGGCAGGTTCGACTGTGTGTTCTCCTCTGCAGCGCTCTTTGATGGTGATTTGGTGAGTTTTGCATTGGCTGTGTTCTTCAACGCTCTCTTTGATGGCACATCTGATGTTTCTGCTCAAACAAACTTTTACATTGGTGAGCTATGATAGACTTTGGGCATATAAAACCTACCTTGGACTATGGTTGTGGTTGTGGTGCTCAAACAACCACATTATATGATCAGGATGTGGTTGTGTAGTTAAATTGTTGATTTATCTTTTAATATCATACAGTCATCTTTACTATGGTTGGCCTATCGAAATTCGGTAACGTGAGTTTTCGTCTATTTCTTTTCGTTCAAGAACAACTTATTCCACATCAAAATTCAAAAGCATGGATCCGGTATTCCGGTTCCTCTCCCTTCTTCAAAAATTTAATCTATTTTGTTTGGCAAGTGGTGTGGATGGAATTGGAATTAAACAAACAAATAAAGTGTTCGTTTACTGTGGCAACTTTGCAAGTTCATATTCATGATCTGTCTTCAGATTGTTCTTTTGTTATCTTCCGATGACAGTCGATTTCGAGCTTGAAGGATCACGTTTTTTGCAATCATTGGCATTCATCATAGGCATATCAGAAAGCACATTGACACTCTACAATGGCATAACAAATTAACAATGAAGTTAAGGTGGCCAGAAAAACATAAATAAGATTATGGTTTATTACCTTTGTGGTCTCACCTGCATATACATATTTGGTATCTGACAACACAAATCTTTCCCCAGCTATGAACTCTTCTGTACAAGTCTACTACTACGACGAGGAACAAATTTGACAGATATAATCTCCCCACATTCTGTTCATCAATAATATTATACAATTGAACAAGAAAAACAGCAACCCGCGACAGAATCAGTGGCTAAAAGGAAAAAAAAAATAAGTGTAGCCACTAAGCAGAACTACAATGTTAGTTTCTACCACGTAATGATTTGTTTGCTTGTGAAGCAAGAGCCACAGCTTTAGCTTCTGCGCTCATCATCCACTCTCTCTCTGCACGACGCTGATGTTGTCTCACATTCTTGGCTCGTTTAGGGGCCAGCCTCGTATCTCGCTCTACAAATGCTAGCCTAAATTTCTCAGCCATGGACAACTCGTTTGGACTAGTAACTACTGGTAAAATTCTTGTGGTAGGTCTACACGATGCCCATATACTGGGGTCAATATCTTCAACTATGTGATCATCCAAAATTGTATCCGGTAGTGCTCCTTTAGGAACGGTAACTCCCCTGTAGCCAAAAGGTGAATATTGTGGGTTTACCTTGACACGAGGGCATTCAGAGGAGAAATTCTCCAAAGATTCAGGATCGATATCCGGCTGAAAACAGCACGATAAAAGTTAGCCATGAATATTGGTTCTCTAAAAAGGCAGGCCTTAAATGTGATAAGTCTAAAATCAATTATTTTCCAGTTCATGCTATTAATCAGAAAACAACAACACAGATAATGAAAACCAGAGTAATAGATTGGAATTGAGATTTAGGCATGCGGCCAAGAAAGGTAGATCTAGAATCCGAAATCTTTGAAAAATGTAACTTCTTTCCCAAAATAATAGGCTACACTTCTAATTAAGGCCATGCCAAAATAATGAGTCACTTTTTAACATAGACAAAAAATATAAATTTCCCATATTAACCTTGACAATACCCTTATCGAAGAACTTTAAAGAAAGATGACATTGGCATGTCCATGTAAGGTTTTCAAGTGGGGAAAACTAGCATTTTAGCTCAATTCCTTAAAAATAGCCTCCAATCGGAAAACAAATTTGAAACAACTAACTCAACATCAGCTTGGAAAATCTTATATCTAAGGCGTAGAAAATGGCAGCACCATGAAGACAGCCCACCACTGCAACAGATTCATAATAGGATATTTTGAATATCTATGTCCCAAAACGCTTACCTCCCATCAAATAAGGCCTACTAAGGAACAGAGGGAGTATTAGACACAATATCGACCTTTGGTGGTGCTGCAGCCACATGGAAGCATGTGAGGGTTGCAGGAGTTTCAGAAAGGGAGCACAAGAGGCGAAAATACCATTTGATATACCAATATTGGCAATTATGTAGTAGTTAAACAAGAGTGGACAATTGGACGCAATAGGAAACTCGCTCAAGAAGAAAGAATACAAGTTAATTTGACAAATAAAAAAGCAACTAATACAAGACAAAATTGTTTTCCGTCCATGGTATATAACTATATATCATCTGATAGCTTATATGCTGCTGCTGTATGTAGAGAATTAGGTTTTGCAGCTATGAATTAGAAAGCAAGATCATTATCATACCCATACAAGCCACCGCAAGGATTGTCCACCATGAGTGATCTCTGCTGTATCAAGTTCTTCCCACGAATCTCCTTCTAAATCATTCAACTCCGGTTTAAATAAACTCAAGCATCTTCTTGCAGTGTAATCACTCCGAGGACAGCCTCTGCAAGATTAAGTTTGGTTCACACTCTTCTTCCAAGTAACAAATTAAAAACCAACATGTGGGGCAATAGAGAACAATTTGCAAAACTTTCCACTAACTTCGTTTTTTAGTACGTGCAACATTTCTCAATGGGCACAAATATTAAGGTGACGTGAGAGACAGAATAGGTAAAGGGCCCATATGATGAAAGAGAGCGATAAAGTTTGCTAAAATGAGAAATGTTGCATGTATTAAAAAATATAAAGTTAGCAACAAGCAACTTCTCAAACCTGTGGAATCAAAAGCATTTATGTTACTATTATTACCAGTATATTCCACAATTAAAGCTTATGTTTTGCAGATTAAAATAATTTTGGTTGATGGCACAAACGCTACGCAACACTATGTTTACATGTGAACATTTGCCGAGTACTATTTTCCTGCCTTTTAAAATATAGATCTCAACCATTTTCCTTGAACAGGAATATAGGTAAAAGTGAAGCTTCAAATAAATAACAAATGATCATTACAGCTACAAAATTGAAGTTAGTTCATACCCACATCTCAATATCTCCAAAGAATGACAGTGCTGCACCAGTTGAAAGACACCATTAGGTGTAACTCTGCTGCATCGGCTGTAGGAAGAGACTCGACTTATCATTTTCATACAACAGGTACAGCAAAAACAGATAGAAGCGCAGTCTAAATCTAACCAAGGAACCTAGAGAATGCACAATATCTTATAGGCTGCATCAACATCCACAATCATCTTCAACTAAAGGGCATGTAAGTTGATTAAATTACGGGAGGAGATTTTATTTCGGAGTGTCTATGGAAGGCATATGTAAACTTCTTAGAAACTTGAATAAGTAACAAATTACAAAAAATATTCTTCTGCGTCAGTTCATCTCGGGACTGAGATTAGCTACTAATTATCTGACACATTCATCAAACAAAAGCCCAGAAGACTTGATGTAATATTCCAAACTTAAGTGATCCCTGCATTTCTATTACTCATTGACTCAAATTAACAGCCCTCACAATTAACACACAGATATTCAACCTGATATCCACTGCACGTAGATTTTTACACGTCTCTGCCACTTTTGCAAGACCAAAATCTGAGATATCTGAACAAGAAATATCAAGGATTTCCCAGGTGCCATCAGCAAGAGAGATGATTACTTCATCATTCAAAAGCTTTCTTCTTCTAGCAATTGCAGCAATTGCCATCTGTAATGTACGACAGTGATAACAAAATAGTGAGAACACAAATCTGAGGAAACAACTCAAGATAAGCACACATACTTCAGGACAAAAACTATTATCAGTTTATCACTCACAAATCAGTAAACTGAAGCATCCAATTTTGTAAATCTCAATGATCTGACAGTGCCAGTAGTAGTAGCAAATCCAAGCAGAAAGCACATCCCATCACCCACTCCCCCTCCCAAAAAAAGGAAAGAAAAAGCCTGAACGAAGTGACAACATTGTTTGAGCTTATCTTTGGTTTTGACGCTGCAAAGCAACAAAATGAAAATTCGATGACTTTGCATAATATATTTTCTCTTCTATAAGCGAGCATTGCTATCAAATAAGAAGAATGAGGTTCATTGAGGATCTAACATTCAGTTCTACTTTAACAGCTTTAACATAATATGGCCAAATAGTTCCCTCCCTAGTCCATGTTTCTCCGCCAATGAAAGGCATCTAAAGAATTCAGGGCGGCTTTAAGCATATCTCTTCATAGTCATGACACCCAATCTCTTCACAATCCATAGTTCCAATAATGATTTACCCTCTTTTTTTTGGTATTGGTGGGCCCTTAATTTCTCTTCCATTCCCCAGGTTTAGTGTGTGCCAAGTCCTCATTTGTTGTGGTCCCACTTATTGGCCAGCATTCCTTTGTGTATTTTCTTTTTCTTTCTTATTCTCCTATCCAGTCTTAGCTCCCAGCTCTTTATCTGGTTTTAAATAGTTACTCCTACCTCATTATTCACCTCCTTCTCAAACCATCTCTCTCTCCCTTCTTTTCCTTTCTAGCTAATTCAGATTCTCTACTTTTATCCCTATCAGCTAGTCTCGACACACAAACCTCAAGGGGCTGGGGGAAATAGCCAATCTGTGATCCCAGCAGCTTACATTTTGGATATATGATATATTGAGAAGTTTGCAGTTGTGAGAAATTTCCTAGACAACTGCTTCAAAAAGACACACACAGAAGAAACTTCAGGTTCCGAAAAAAATCATGGTTGCTCTCCAACAGACAAATGATATCTGTCTGCATTTCCGATTGTTCTTGGTACATTCAGCAGCAACATGGCCAATCCAATCACAAAAATTGCAGAAATGGAAGACCTTGAAAGTTGTAATAAATATGGACCCACTTATTAACAAGTTAAGAGGACCATTCCATCTAAATTCCCAAAGTCCATCTATTTCAATTCTTTCCTTCCTCTATGTGGAAACCAAAATCTTTCCCGCTTTTTTGTTTAACGGATGAATAGCCAAAATATATAATGAGGCCCAGTCATACTCTCAACTCTTAAAGCTGCCTCGCCCACCTTCCTTCATCGGGCCTTTTAAATATAAAGCCTTCATCAAGCTTAAAAAAAAAAGGCATTTAAAGCCTTCTTAGCCCCATGGATTCTATGTTTCTACCCCAACACACTTGGACTGACCCTTTGTAGACCTAAAATAGAATTATTAATTTCGAGGTATGCCCTCTCAAGCCTGCTGAATTGCAGTCCTATATAATATTATTCAGATCCTTCTCAAGCCTGGTTCCTTCCCCTAGCTTTACAGATAACCCTTTGCAAAAGACACAACTGCAATAACCAAATCATCACCATTTCCTACTTTCTTTCTTGGTCATTCCAACTGATACTTGCCACTTCTCAAATCTGTAGTCCAGCCAACTATGTAGTTCCTCTCCTATCTGAGCAGTAGTATGGCGTTGTCACGTAATAACTTTGTAATTATTGTAAGCCCACAGTCCAACGATCGGACGGGAATCACATAAAGAAGTGGGAGGGGGCACAGGAGAGGTGCGAGAAGATGAGACGTGTGGGATGGAAAAAAATTCTGGAAGAAATAGGAAATTTGGGGAGTAGGACAATGCTATCTCAATTCTCTACTGAGGGAGTGGAGAGGAATAAAGCAACAGTTTGTAAGAGGGGTACTAAGATGAGGGCTAGAAATAGGGAAGGTTGCAATAAAGGGTAGTGAGAAGAAAAAGACTAAGAGGAAAGAAGGTGATGCGGCAGGAGACCCATCTGAGTTTCGGGAAGAAGAGAAAGAACTGTATGGGAACAGCACATGTAATGCAATTCAAGAGAGAAATTGTTGGAGCTTGGAAGCAGAAATGTTAGTATACTATGGCCTTTCATCACCGTATGCAAAACCTAAACTTAGAGGACAATAAACTACATCTTGTAGAGTGCTGAATTAGTCAAAACAAATTCTAATAAGATACTAGGATCCCCTGGTTCTCTGATGTCAGTTGTAAGGTATACGACAAGGTTGTCAAGACTCAAGGGTAAGATTGCAACCATCGAGGGGGGAGGAAGCCGCCTACCCAGCTCCAAAGTATGAATAAGGCTTCTCTAACGGAACTGTTGGGCAATGAAAACTGGGGACTACCTCAAAAAAGTCCCTTATTGAGCTGGATGGTCCACAAGTTCACTCACTCCCCCCCCCCACCCAGTCTTTTTCTTGTCAGAAAAAGAAGCAAGCTGCTGATCAACTATTGTTTATGGCTGCTCAAGAAGGATTTGTTTTTGCAATATTAATGGGGTTCCGCAACTAGAAAAAAATGATCTTTGTCTGGCTGAATTTGTGAATTGGAAAGCCAAATGATAACTTACTCAACCTCTTAGAAAAGAGTTTCACATTCCCAAGTATAATAACTAAGAATCTACAAAACTCAATGTTCGAACAAATGGACAAGAAGGGTTGACAGATAGTTTTTCGCAAGCCTTCCAAGTTCCAATAGTGGTTACTGACCACAGCAAAAAAAACAAGGGGAAAAAGAAAGAAAAGAAAATCATAGACATATTACAGTTGATCTCAAATTCAGAAAAGTGCAGAGCATAAATGGATAAAAACTAATTGGAAAACATCGAAGCAATTCGTGCATGTTCAAAATCTCTTGCACGCAGGGCAACTAAGTCAACTCTTCTTGAATGATGTAGGGACTACAAGTGTAAATAGAGACAATTATGGGATGCGTAGTTCACAAAGCTAAGAAGCCCACGTGAAAGGAGTGCAGTAGCAGGATAAAATCAGAAGGAAGACAATTTTAAAATGATTAAATAGGTACTTCTTTCAAAGTGCAACATAGAGAAGCTTGAACAACGAGATTAAAATCGTTCAGAGTACGTGGTTGCTGTAAAACTTCGAAATTCATTCAAGTCCCTGCATGAGGTGGATATTTCTCCTCAGTCAATATAATTTTTATTCCATCAATCAGATTGCTTGATGACTCAAAAAAAAAAACATTATTCCAGATAAAAGGCTAAAAATCCTAGGGACCTGATGATATTTCTGCTGGGTTCTTCCAAAGCATTTTTAATACTGTATTACTGTGGGTGACAAAGTAGCAGAGAAATTTGTTGAGAATCTGGATGGGGTAGTTTCCTCATTCCTGAAACAATGAGATATGATTTATATTGCTCTTCTCCCGAAAATTAATAACAAACTGAGAAAGGTTTCATACAGTGTATGATAGAATAAGGGTCCGTTCTGTTCAATTTATTTTAACTTATATAAGATTTTATAAGATAAGATAAGATAAGATCAGATAAGATAAAGATCAGATAAGATAAATAAGATGCTAGACACACAATAAACTATCTTATAAGATAAGATAAGATAAGATAAGATAAAATAAGATAAGATAAGATAAGATTTTATAAGATAAGATAAGATAAGATAAGATAAGACAAAATAAGTTGAGCACAACAGACCCTAAGATGGGGTTTCAAAAAGGTCGGTCCTTAGAAGAAAAGAATTCCTGGAAGCTTCATATACTTGGATTACGGAGTGCCTGAATAGTAAGATAACTGATTTGTTTAGCCAAAGAATCTTCACTAAAATATCAACCATTTTGCAGTTTGGCAAGGGGAACCCTCCCTCCCTCCCTCCCTCTCCCCCCGAAAAAAAAAGAAAAAAAGAAAATTGTTTCATTCTTTGCTTGGGTGATTCTATCAAAATTTCTTACAAATAGGCAAAATATAATTCTCCTCTTTGGGGCAATGAAAGTGGCGAATGGTGGCCAGAAATTAGTCATCTCTCAGATGACTCAATTCTTCTCGTGAACACAACAAAAGATCATGGGAATCGTAGTTCGATTAAAACACCTGGTTATGAATACATCAAAGAAAATGGTTTGGAAACTTTTTTGTGTTCTGTAGCCCAAACAAGAATCTTGCCCTTAAAGAGAAGCTGAAACAGATCCTACACATGAAATCCAAAGACTTAGGAGGGTCCAACGTTAAGTGGGCAATAGCACAAAAAAAAGTTTGAGTCAAAATGGTTTTCAAATAGATTTCTCTATGGAAATTCAAGGTATTTTCACAATCCGACAAACTACTGCTCCATAAAATCATCTCAGCCATGAACCTATATGTCCTCAATCTTTAAATTCCCAAAGAAGGTAGGAAACAAACTGATCAGTGCTTTCTGGTGGAAATCAAAACAAGATGAATGGGTGATGCATCAAACAAAAGAAAGGTGAAACAATTGCTTAAGGGATTTGGTGGCTGGGAATCTGGGATTAAGACACGTGTGTGCCTCTAATGAGGGCCTAATACTAGAATAGGTTCCACGTGCCAACTTCTATTCTACTCTCCTCGCAAGAGTTTATACGTCGAAATATACAATCTCTGTGCTCGTAGCAAGATAAAGGGGTGTCTATAAACGCTGATGATTTTTTTGTTTCAAGGGGATAGTTAGAAGTACAGAAAATATCATAGGAGGGATAACGCAACAGTCAACAACACTATGAATAGCAAGACAACAAACATTTAACTCTACTGAAATGGTTCAAGAATATGTGTTGCTACTGTTTCAAAAGAACATATGCCTATGATCAAAAGAAACTGATACTATTAGTTGCAAGTTGCAACACTTTGGTTCATACAGATTGGTAGAAACAACTTTATTCTAGAGAGAGAAGGATAACCGCTTGATCACTAATGCAAAATATCAATGATATCTTTCAGGCATGAGAAAGGCAAACTTAATATAGGTATTCTTCCTTATCTTCAATCAGCCTTCTACACCAGTGTGAATGGAGGGAATTCTCCAGAGTGAGTCCAGACGCACCTTATTATTCAGATTGATGGTGCTTATAAGAAATCGAAAAGGAAAGCTGGGATATCTTAGGCAGGGACTGAGTGATAAAACAGTAGAAGATGGCTATGAGATTGAGTTTGATGTACTTCTAACGCAGATACAACATCTCACCAAGTGGACAGCAATAGCTCTACTTGAGGTGGTACAACGGAATAGGAGCGACAGATTCTTTGATGTGGAGTTTTGGAAAGATTCTAACAACTGATCCAAGGGCTGATATCCGAGGTCAAGTGCAAAAAGAGCTAATTTTTATCTTTTCTAACCTCTGTGAGCTCCCTAAACCTTCTGTCCGCAAGTACACATCACATGGCATGTACGGCTAGGACTAATGAGCTATTTACATTATGTAATTTTCGCTAGTGACGGTACAAAATACTTAACAAAAATTTTCAGGTACAACAGGTACGTCGTACTCACATGCTTGATCCTATCATGCACCAGATATGCAGCGATGGTACAATTGAAAAATGAGTCTGTAACCTGATACACTTGATATATGACATGACTCTCCTAAATAGTGATTGGCACAAAGATTCAATCAACCCCAGCCCTCAAGGGTCATAATTAGTAAATTGCCATTCTATTGACTGTTATACTACTGTAAAGGGAAAAAATAGAGCAGAACCTTTATATGTGCTGGAAACGCAGTCGCAATCTCACCCAACTCCGGAATAAGATCCTCCAAATGCTTCCCAATGACAGCAACACTTAAGCTGACCAAACTTGGAGGCTTAGTTCTTTCAAGCGGGAAGCCTGCAGTAAACCAAACTGCTCAATAAGCTCATACAATAACACATATACTGCAGTTTAGGAAGATCAATCTACGCAAGGACATCTTCATGACTACGAACAAAGTCTCTTTATAGCCATATGCTACTCTGATACACCGAGGACATTAAGGTTAAGACCACTCATTATGAATTTCCAGACTATCTAACCATACAAGTGTATAACCATTAACAAAAGTTCGGCATCAATTTTTATTGTATTGTAGCAGTTGCATCTTATACATGTAACTTAGTCAGTCTCTAAAAGTCCGTCAATTCGTCTGGCAATTGATCAGCTAAACTTTGCACAAAAATCATCTTTAATGCACATTATTTAGTACAAGAATAAAATCAAGACAATTATAATTCATTCCAATTAACTAATTTTTTTCTCCTCAGATGATCATCTACTGACTACACATACAATAATTCAAAAAAACGCATAATTTGATAACAAATTAAGCTTTATTTACACAATCAACAATTCAAAGTAACAAGTTCGCACACCTACAATCGCAAACAAAAATTCAGCAAAAAAAAAAAAAAAAAGATAAAAATTGAGATCAAAAGATATCATACGAAATTTAAAAGGCGTAGATGAAGCTGTACTACTAGATTTCTTGGAGGAGGAATTAAGCGCGAGGTTTTGGAAAGAAGCTGCAATGGCGGCCGCCGGAGATTTACCTTTCTCCATTAAAGTGAAGTTGAAGAATTGAAGATGTATTAGAGAAGTTTCAGAGAGAGTGATCGATGAAGATGGAATTTTCCGACTTATATCTGTTCATCGTCGACGACGAAGTATTTTTTATTTATTCAAACTTTGGAAATTTGTAGTGTCCGCAATTTTCCTGGATTTCCTTGGCAGAAACGAATTCGGAATTTGTGTATTTTCAATTTTCTATAGTCATAAAGGAGAAGGAAATTATTGTGGGCCGTGTTGTTGGCCTTATATTTAGGCTGTCGATAGCAAAAAAAAAAAACTGAAGCTGGCCTTGTTTTTTTTTTTTTTTTTTTTTCGTGGGAAAGATAATGTGGTCGAAGACCAACCTTGCAGCTACTGCACCGCAGGGCGGGCCAACTCATTGGGTGGGTAGTGGGATTTATACCCACAAGCCAACATTTAAACAAACTCCCAATGTGGGGAGTAAGAGAAAGCGAAACACCCGATCTCGCGGTTGGGAGGTGGGAGCACCAACCATTGGGCTCCCACGAGGACCTCTAAGCTGGCCTTGTTATAATTGCCTATATTAATGGTAAAGGTTTTTGTATGTAACTTTTAAAAAGATTAGATAAGTATTTTCCGGCAATAATTTGGCTGGAAAAAAAATGTTTGGATGTTAGTTCCACAATTTTTATAAGGTTTGGGTATGATGTGCTCCATGTAAAGGTTATATGGGAACTTGAATGATTGGCATAAGTGTAGGAGCGATTTGCTACTTTACCGCTTTATTTTCTAATTTATCAAGAGAGAGTGTAGATTGAAGAATTTTGTGGTAAAAGTTACTTTATATTTTTAATAATATTGGACCTGGCAAATGCCCGGGCTTTTTCGTGAAGAAGAGGTAGAGTTTTTAAAAATTTACACCCCTATTTTTTGTCGTTATTTTCGTCTGACATAGACTAACTAAAAGTTATAATATGATTTTGTCATTATCTTTGACGTTGGTTTATAATTTATATGTCATGAAGAAACTCACTATATCATTCAAAAACATACTATATCATGCAGAAACTACATCATTTCTGAACAACCCACTATATCATTTCGACACTCATTATATCATGCAGAAACTCACTATATGATTCAGACATTCACTCTATCGTGCAGAAACTATATGTTACTTTAATATAAAATTTTAAATATATTATAAATGGATCTTATTTTAAAGTACTTTTTAGACACTTTCCAATGGTACAAAAATTATAATTTTACGAACTATATATTAAAAGTTATAATCAATTTACTATAATTAAGTTTTTCATTGTGAACTCAACTCTATTTATTCTTATCGTAAACTCTATTTGTATTTTAATCAATATAGAACTCTATTTATATTCAGAAAATAATATGACATGGCACTTAATGAGTGCGACAAATGGCGTCCAATGAGGACGCCAAATGTCGCGACGACCCTAATTCTAATTGAATCCCTAATTTCAATTGTAGTATGTTACTTTAATACTTTAACCCTAATTCTAATTAAATCGTTAATTCCAATTGCAATAGGTTACTTTAATACGTTAGTATAGTCAATATTTTCTTTTATATGTTACTTTAATATAAAATTTTAAATATAGTATAAATGGATCTTATTTTAAAGTACTTTTTAAACATTTTCCAATGGTACAAAAATTATAATTTTACGAACTATATATTAAAAGTTATAATCAATTTAGTATATTTAAGTTTTTCATTGTGAACCCAACTTTATTTATTCTTATGCTAAATTATATTTGTATTATAATCAATTTAGAACTCTATTTATATTCAAAAAAAATATGACATGACATGCACTTAATGAGCACGACAAATGGATTCCAATGAGAACGCCAAATGTCGCGACCTCGTGAGCTGACTTTTATACTCTGCTTTATACATTAGTTATATGATTTTAGAGGATATATCATCCTTCATGACAGATGCATGCCATTTCATTATCTTAAAGAACAATAATGTTCGAAATATCATTGTAGAAGGTGGCAATTTCATGATAATTCGTGAATGGGTTGGGTTCGTGCTTTTCGTGGGTCATCTCAACCCATGGCCAGCTCTCAATGGCCTAAATAATTCATGTTCTTTTCACCTCCTAAGACGACACGAGATGAGCTCATATGTGGATAGAAAAGTAAAGTTTTGGCATGAGCCCCAGGTGGCCTGCCTGACCTTATGGTTGCTCCGAGTGATTGACTTGTTAGGAACTCAAATGGCCTGTCATTTTTGTATGTTGTGTGACTAGCTATTGCAACAGTATAGCAAATGTAACACTTTGTTATTGACAACTAGTGTGTTGGCTTGGGCGTTTCCCCGGGTGTTATCTTTTTTCTTTTTCACAATTGATATGTATTTTTTCCCTAACATTTAGTTTACTTTATGTTTGCAATGAATACATAACATTATGTGGATTTATGAAGCACTAAAAAAAGTTGGTTGAGATGGTAAGGACAATCTTCTTTTTGCAAGAGGTCGCATGTTCAAATCTAGTGGCAAACAATATTTATTTTGTAAGATGACGTAACGATCTACATGACACATAAGATGACGCGGTGAAGCTACGTGGCGCATATATAGTGAATACTGAATAGTGCCACGTGGCACCGTTCCTTTGATAGGAACACCTTTTAATATATAGCATAGATTAAAATAGATATTGCAATTTACTTGAAAATACAAATTGATTGCTTTGAAAAAATGTATTTATTAATAAATTTCACCAGACTTGAAGCCTTATCTATTTAGGCCCGCATGAGGTCACCTGGCACACAGTGGACACAAGGCCGACCCACTGGGCAAGTGGGCCTGTGCATGGTGCGAACCAAATTATGAAAATTGTAACTCGGTCTGACATGGCACAAACTCAACCAAACGGCTTAGGCACGATCAGTTGCAATGACTTATCAAGTTGGCTTATCTTGCAAGTTGGCCTTCTCCGACCCATGCCCACCTCTAAATTTGAGACTCTTATTAAACAATTGATCATGTTATTAAGGACATTTGGACTCTCTTCAAAAGTTCCAAATTCTAGATGAAACATGCCTTGAAAGGTTTATTAGCAATGAATAGGATACTAAACATGGGCAAGCTAATTATCTCCTCCATGATTGACGAGGAATGATAAATGTCTAATCGGTAGACATTTATCATTGACCTAACAGCCAAGTGTCAGCACACAAGTGGCTCCAATGGAACTCGCCACTTTCCACATGTCATGCTATTATTTGTCCAAAAAATATTACTTTTGCAATTTTGAAACTTGTATAGTTGTATATCTCAAAAAATATATTTTAAAAAAAAAAATAAAAAAATAAAAAAAATATACCAATATTCATATATTTTTATTCTCTACAAATAGACATCCATTTTGATATAATTTCATCATATATTTATTTTACCCTTCTCTAACTATTATTTAAATATATAGAAAAAATAATACAAACACTATTTGTGTATACACAAACAACATATATGTGTATACACAAACAACATATATGTGTACACAAACAACATATAGTGTTTGTGTATAAACAGATAGTGTTTGTATTATAATGGTTAGAGCATAGTAAAATAAAAATGTGATAAAATTATATAAAAATGGATGTCTATTTGTAGAGAATTAAAATATATGAATACTGATATACTTTTTATTTGTTTTTTAACATATTTTTTGAGATATATGAGTACAAGTTTTAAAATTGCAAAAGTAATATTTTTTGGACAAATAATAGCATGACATGTGGAAAGTGAAGAGTTCCATTGGAGCCACCTGTGTGCTGACACTTGGCTGTTAGATGCATGATAAATCTCTACCGGTTAGAGATTTATCATGGCTCATGATTGACCCAGTTTCTTTAAAAAATTGTACACTTTTGCCACGTTATCAATTAAATAATAATGATTGAAAATGAATTATATACCTGGGACAAAAATCAGTATTCACTTGATCGGGGACCATATTCGGACTTGATTATGATGGGTAGTGGTTGCTATTCAGATACTTCAAAACAATTATAAAACTTAATTGAATAGCATGTCTCGTTCGTCCCTAATTATTTATATTATACTCCATCCGTTTATTTTTAATTTACTCACTTCACTTTGGACGACAATTAATGAGGAAATCTAAAAGTATGAGAGGGAGACTATAAAGGTGGTGAGAGAGACTAAAAAGTATGCATATTAAAAAGAAGCAAAAAGCTAATGGACGCCCCTGGGGCGCTAGATAAGAACAAAATAATGTTACACCTATCCTATATTCACTACTGTAACAATCAATAATTCTCCTTTTCCTCAAATATTTTACATTGTCATGATAAAATAGAATTAATATAGGAAAAATTGATTTAATCAGTCCCAACTATGGGCGCCCTGATAAAAATACTCCTAACTTTTATTTTTTATTGTTCAGTCCCAACTTTTGGGGGTCCCTTTCTGATACAATAGCCCCAAAAGAGTTTCCAACTCCGTCGTAGCGAGGTAAACTTTGCTAAAAAAAATCTTTTTTTTTCTATCTTCTTCCTCCTCTTTCCTCCCTCCTTCCTTCACTGCTCCCTCCTCTCCCCTGCCACCCAACCCCCTCCTCTTCCACCACACTACCCCCTCACCCACCTCCCCTAATTGTCACCACTCCCCCACCACCCTCTTTGCCGTCCTCAAACCTCCTTTACCTCCCCCCACCACCATCTCCCCCCGTCCCTCCCCCGCCACCGATACCCCTTCCCCCAAAAGCACTCCCCTTCCTCGCCCACCCGACTCCTCGCCCTTTGATGCCGATACCGATACCTTTGATGGCTAATGTCGTGGACTTGTGTCCCGCTACCACCCGCCCCACCCCGAAACACCTCTTCCACCCCCGAAATCACCATCGACACACTTGTCTCACCCTCGAAAAACCTCCACCGCCTTGAAACCAACCCGAAATTCTAGAATAGAAGGCGAGAGCGAATGGGGAGGATGCGGGGACCGGGATTGGAGGTCGGAGGGTGAGCGGCGAGCAGAGGGGTTTCTGAGGCTGCGAGGTGGGGGGTTGGGAGAAGGTTGTGCGGGGGGTGGGGTGGGGCGTGGGCCGGGGATAGGGGCAACATGTGGGTGGGAGGGTGGGGGGTAGGCTTGGGGTGGCCTGGGTTGGTGGTGGGGTTGGGACGAGGGATGAGGGCTGCAGTGGCGGCAATGGTGGTCGGATGGTGGTGGGGTGGCGAGAGGAAGGAGAGGAAGGAGGGAGGAGGGAGGAGGGAGGAGAGAGAGACTGAAAGAGAATGTAGAAGAAATAGGTGAAAAAAAAGGGAAAATAAGGGTTAATTCGATTTTTCACCTATTTAGCAAGTCACCGATCCACTAGGACCACCAATGTAAAGGGGGAGTTAAAGTTGGGACTGAAGAATAAAAAACGATAGTTGGGATTGTTTTTGTCAGGACGGCCAAAGTTGGGACTGATTAAATCAATTTTTCCATTAATATAAGGTAGTTGTTTTTATTGTCCCAAAGCAATATTAATTGAACTGCTGATATGACTCTAATTCACAAAGGTTTAAAGTAGGGACTTATGCACTTGCACTTCCACTTCCACATATGAACGTGGATGCTGGCAAGTAGCAACAAGCAACCAAAGTACTTCAACTCTTTGCAAGTGAGTCTTTTTTTTTTTTTTTGCTTTGTAATCTTAATGGGATTATTTATATGTTTGACTTTAGTATACTTTTCAATGCAAAAAATAGAGTCTTATATTTGATTTTCTCGATTGTTTGAGTAGCAAAATGCTTGATTTAAATGAACTCCCATCCAATGAAGAAATGGTTGCTTTCATGGGGAAAGATATATCTGATATTATTGTACAAAATGAAGAAATAAATGTGGAGAATAATACAAGACACACTTCCACTCATGTGCAAATACTAGATAATGAAGAGGAAACTATACCTGAACAAGTAAACCTTGAACCATTTGTGGGTCAAACATTTCAATGTGAAGAAGAAACACGTGTGTTCTACGATAATTATGCACGTCTTCATGGTTTTAGCATTAAAAGGGATCGGACCAAAAAAAAAGGGATGGCATGATTGTAAGGCGTGATTTCTACTGCCACCGTAGTCAAACTCAACCGTTAAAGAATCTTGACCCGAACAAGGAGCAAAGAAATAGAGTTTCAACTAAATGTAATTGTAATGCTCACTTGCGTGTCAAATTAAGGAGAAGCAATGAAATATTTCCTGAAGAGTGGCATGTAACTACATTTACACAAGAGCATAATCATGCTCAGTTATCTCGATCACAAGTGCGGTTCCTTCCGGCTAATAGAATGATTTCTCAAGAAGATGAAAAGCGTATTCTTCTACTTAAGGAAGCAGGTCTTGCAGTGAGATAAATTATTCGCGTCCTTGAGCTTGAGAAAAACGTTGAGCATGGAGAGCTTCCTTTTCTTGAAAAAAAAAAAACAGTTTCCGGAGATGATGTTGCCAACTTACTAGAATATTTCAAATCTTGCAAAGAAGAGAATTCTAATTTCCACTATGTTGTTAAGGCTGATCATGAAGATATTAGATAAATGAAACTATCTTAAGTAAAAAAACAAAAAACAAAAAAAATTAAAACACAACAACTGAGTGACTGACTCTCCTAAAAAAACACAACAACTGACTCTCTATCTTAAGTAAAAAAACAAAAAACAAAAAAAAGAATTCTTATTTTCATTAGTCTTGCGTAGGAACTATGAATAAGATAAGAACAAGATGTTAACAATAAGATAAGAATAAGTTACAACAAGCATTATATCCTGAATAATTCTTCAAGATAATATATAAGTAATCCAAGATAATATTTACCTTCATTAACCACTTGAAAGTATCTATGGTCTCATTTTTCACCAGTGCACAGCCGTATAATATTGTCTTCCCATGATTGTTGACACCCACAAATATCCCACACGGCATGTCATATACGTTTACCTTATAAGTAGTATCAAAGACCACGACGTCTCCATATTTATCATATCACTCAATTGATTGAGCTGGACACCAAAGTAAGTGCTCCAACTTCCTTTCATGATCAACCTTAACAACATAGTGGAAATTAGAATTCTCTTCTTTGCAAGATTTGAAATATTCTAGTAAGTTGGCAACATCATCTCCGGAAACTATTTTTTTTTTCAAGAAAAGGAAGCTCTCCATGCTCAACGTTTTTCTCAAGCTCAAGGACGCGAATAATTTGTCTCACTGCAAGACCTGCTTCCTTAAGTAGAAGGATACTCTTTTCATCTTCTTGAGAAATCATTCTATTAGCCGGAAGGAACCGCACTTGTGATCGAGATAACAGAGCATGATTATGCTCTTGTGTAAATGTAGTTACATGCCACTCTTCAGGAAATATTTCATTGCTTCTCCTTAATTTGACACGCAAGTGAGCATTACAATTACATTTAGTTGAAACTCTATTTCTTTGCTCCTTGTTCGGGTCAAGATTCTTTAACGGTTGAGTTTGACTACGGTGGCAGTAGAAATCACGCTTTACAATCATGTCATCCCTTTTTTGGTCCGATCCCTTTTAATGCTAAAACCACGAAGACGTGCATAATTATCGTAGAACATACGTGCTTCTTCTTCACTTTGAAATGTTTGACCCACAAATGGTTCAAGGTTTAATTGTTCAGGTATAGTTTCCTCTTCATTATCTAGTAGTTGCACATGAGTGAAAGTGTGTCTTGTATTATTCTCCACATTCATTTCTCCATTTTGTACAACAATATCAGATATATCTTCCCCCATGAAAACAACAATTTCTTCATTGGATGGGAGTTCATTTAAATCAAGCATTTTGCTACTCAAACAATCGAGAAAATCAAATATAAGACTCTATTTTTTGCATTGAAAAGTATACTAAAGTCAAACATATAAATAATCCCATTAAGATTACAAAGCAAAAAAAAAAAAAGAAGACTCACCTGCAAAGAGTTGAAGTACTTTGGTTGCTTGTTGCTACTTGCCAGCATCCACGTTCATTTGTGGAAGTGGAAGTGCAAGTGCATAAGTCCCTACTTTAAACCTTTGTGAGTTAGAGTCATATGAGCCGTTCAATTAATATTGATTTGGGACAATAAAAAACAACTACCTTATATTAATTCTATTTTATCATCACAATGTAAAATATTTGGGGAAAAGGAGAATTATTGATTGTTACAGCAGTGAATATAGGATAGATGTAACATTATTTTGTTCTTATCTAGTGCCCCGGGGGCGTCCATTAGCTTTTTGCCTTTTAAAAAATGAAAATAAAGACAAGCATTATTTTAGTCGTTCTTTTGATGCTGTAGTTTGGAATTATGTCCGTAGGGATGGAAATTGTGTAACACATAATCTAGCTAGACTAGTTCCTTCTAAAGTTGAACAACATTGGGAATGTCATGTCCCACCGGAGGTTGCTCCGTATGTACTTATGAACAATTTGTCCCTCCTTAATCTATACGACGGCTTGCTTTTCCCCTTAGAAAAAAAAGGAAGGGAAAAGTAGATTCACTCGTCCTGATTGTTCTCTTGGCCATATTTGGGACCCACAACGCACTTCTGCACTTCCCCTAACTACAACACGCCAGCCTGTATAATATTGGGTGCGTTAAATCTACGCGTTATCTAAATCACTTATCCTACCTTGGGCCCCACTTCATATTCCCCAAACTTCTGCCTTGTTATTTTCTTGCCGTCTATATATGACGTAATTAATCTTTCCAATCCCAATTCCCACTAATAATTAGCACAAATACATCACAAAATACGTCAACTCTCTCAAACTTCAATCTCAGCCGTCGAAAAACAAAACATCTCCACCGTCCATACCTATATAATCATCTCAAAAGGAATACACACCGCTTAACCATGGTTTACTTTAACACGCAACTATAGTTATTATTATTATTTTTTGTGGCTATAATAAAAGTTTAATAACCGACATCAAATCTTTCCTATATATAGGACCTCAGACAAGAAGTTTAATCTATTAGAAAATCTTTGGTTTTTGGCAGAAGCAAGTTATTCTCTAGAAGGTACTTTCATTCTCTAGAATTCTTAACTCTTAAGATTAAATTTTTGTTATTGAATTAATTGTTATCTTTAAAATATTGTTATGATTGGTTTAATGTTTTTATGTGCTTGATTTCTGCTAAAGATGTTTTTTTTAATATGTGATTTATGGAGTAATTAATTTGTGAGAATTTATATCAAATCTGATTGGTTTAACATCGGTGATTATGATCATGATTTTTGGTTTATAAGCCATCTTTGAGAACTTTGATGCTGTAAATTTTTCATACTAGAGTTTGATAATCTATGATATATTGTGTGAATTTGTGATGGAATTTTGATTATAGTTCATTGGATATATGAGATCATGCAATTTATGTTTTGTGTATTTTAGCATAAATGATGTGTTCAGTTTTGATTATTGTTTGTGATTTATATGTAATTGAAAACATAAAGTTTAAATTCGACGTGTATTTCCAAAATATGAACTTATTCTAACTTTTATTTTGATAAACTTAATTGTGTATATATGGTGTTATGATATTGACCCATTGATGACCTTGATGACCACTTGAAATAATATTAAGCCACAAAAGTAGGCCGAGCTTGGATTATGATTATGTTAATTGTGATTGAAGATGATGTATACAACTTTTAGATCAAAGTGTTGTTTGTTAAGATGATATTTCATATGATTGATCTATGTCTTTGTTTCTTTAGCCTAGTGGTTTTGTTCAATCTTTCCTGAGTCGTGTATATCTTGTACTTGCAGTTTTTGCTATCAAGAAACAATCTTTCGGACCGTTCACAAGTTTTCAACAAACAAGGTACATGGTTGATATCGATATTCAGATTCCTGCTGCTCTTGACCCTTTTGCTGAGGCCGAGTCGGGGGCTCCTGGAGTAAAGGAGTATGTGCATATTCGCATTCAACAAAGGAATGGAAAGAAAAGCTTGACGACTGTTCAAGGACTGAAGAAAGATTACAGCTACGAAAAGATACTCAAGGATCTTAAGAAGGAGTTTTGCTGTAATGGTAATGTGGTGCAGGATAAAGAGCTAGGGAAAGTTATCCAGCTGCAAGGTGATCAGCGCAAGAAAGTCGCGAATTTCCTTATTCAAGCTGGTCTTGTGAAGAAAGATCAGATCAAAATACATGGTTTTTAGACCTTGGATTTATTGAGCTTGATGATGAGATACAAATAAGATTCAAGCTTTAAGAGAGTTACTTAGTTTGATTTCTGGTTTTAACTTTGGTAATTTGATATTTGTGGTTTGAACTTGCTTTTCTTTTATAATTGTTTCCATGTTAATACATCCTTCATGGGTGGTAGTAGTGTGGAATGTATTCAGCTTGCAAACGTCTTACTAGTAAATAATATTGGATTCTTTTTTGGATCTAAATCAAATGTTCTTTCTCTTGCCTATTGCTTCAAAAGATTCTTTAAAATTGGGATGCCTGTTTTCATGCTTTGCCTATTCAGAATCTGATTCTTTGCCGTGAATTATTGGCAAATGGCGATAATAATTCTCTTGCATCATATTGTATATGAACAAATTGCTCTGGTGACATCATATTGTTTATCAACCACTCCTTCCATCCAGAATATACCGGACGTGTGTGGTTAATGTCATATTGCTCGTCGCTCGTTGCTCGACCTGTAAATGATCCGTCATATGTGGTGCATCACATATGAACTCGACCTAGATGGCTAGATAATGTTGATACGTATAGACTAGAATATTGGTGCGTAGGTTGCATCGTTTTGAACTCGAATACTTGACCTATAAAGCCTTGCAAAAAGGATGATATGTATGTATGATCTTCGAAACTACCCGCTGATTGGGATCACCTGTGATCAGACTGATCATGAAAGACGAGCTACCATGATTCATGTCATTGACAGGACCTCCAGTGATCTTTGAGAATGAGTGAAGACTACTTGAAGTATTGTTTTCCACCTAATATCTAAGGTATTTTTGGTTAACTCACCCACACCATCCCTCCTGCCTGTTCAATGGAGAACAAGTTTTTCGTTTCGGCTGATTCTTCAAAAATTGAATTGCAAACAAGTGGAGATAAAGGACCCCCTACTTTCCTCAATAGCAAGGAAGCTAGGTTGAGCTTGCTTAGCTGCGTTGCCATCCACTATCATGAGAGCGGCCATCGGTAGAGAGACAAGCATAGGATTTGCATAATTGGAATGATACATTGTTACCATTACTAGTTCAGGAGTTGCTCCCAAGTCACAAACAGGCAACGAAAGCCGAGAAGATACAACGTTTCATGAACAAATAATAGCTTACAAAGGGATCCTCTTAAGAGGTTCTGTAGACAACACATATATTATCTCTCAACAGCGAGAAAAATAAAAAAACATAAGTGTGAGCGCTATTGGTTTCTCCGAGTGCAATACAGAAATCTTCAAACATGTCCGGAAAGGTACCAACTCAAATACGGAAAAATTCACTCCCAAGCGATATTGTGTATGCACAAACTTTATACAAAAAAACTCAACTGCCGACCATGTCGCAATGATGGGTCTCATTCGACTGAGTCATTTGATCTAGGGAGAACTAGTCTGTCTGTAACAAACTAGTCTGTGTTCCTAATATTCCTTGATCATTACCTTGCAGTAGAAAGCTGGTATGATTATGCAGGGTAATAAGCACATCAAAAGAGCTTGGCACCTGGATTCTGAGTTCCACTTCTCATCATTGCAACAAACTCATCAAAATTTATTCTTCCATCCTGCAATGGGAAGTACAACAAGCATGTTTATTGGCATTTCATTTGCTAGAAATCCTTTAAAGTCACAGATTGTTTGGTAGCTTGGCAATGCTATTATATGTAATTTTGTAGAGAAAGCAATATGTTAATGGAACTTGATCTACAAACTTGTGTTTTTCAATTATCCCTCAATAGTCGATACCACCTATGAAGTGGTAATCAATGGTAGTGGGAAGTTATTAAGAAAATAAGGTATTTGGGAATGAACAATCAGTATTTACTACCATGGACATTTGCGTGGGCTGTCCTCATATAATTACCTATAAAATCATTACCACCAGTATTTATGACCGTCTACCAAACAAGATGTCAGGGTATTAGGTATAGAGCGGAGCTTACATTGTCAGTGTCTACTTCCATTAATATATCTTTGATGCAATTCTCATCAGCAATCCCATATTCCCTCATTGCTGCTTCTAGCTCATCTGTTGTGATGAACCTGTGACATTATATCAAATCAATATCAGAAAAACAAGAATCCAAATCAGAGATCTTCATTAAGCAAACATATTTTCATGTGTCAAAATGGTTACAAGTGCCTGGAAGAAAAAACCTTTGAGATTTACCCTAATAATTTGTGGACGATAATATGATATAGCAAATCTACGGGAAGTTTATGGTCTTCTTATGCAGAGGTTTGAAAACATACTACTATCTTATAACTCTGACATCTCTTTAAAAAAGTGAACTTGGAGTATGATTAATAGCTTACTACACTGACATAGACTAGAGTAAACAGAGCAGGAAAATAGGAGGGCAGAAAAAGATATAAAACGAGGAAAAAACAGGAGCTACTTACCCACTATTATCTTTGTCAAAATATTGGAATGCTTTATAAAGTTGGTCATCTCTCTCCAGTCTGTACCTATGCATTGTGACTGTAATGAACTCAATATAGTCTATTGATCCACTTCCATCTTGATCAGCCTAATGAGAAAATTGGAAGTCAGTTCATGCCCTAGCAAAGGTACTTATTTACCCTGAGGGGACAAAATAAATTGCGTAAAATCTGTCTCAAAAGAAGACCAATAGAAAGAGGTTCATTGCTTCCTAATTATAGTAATATACAAAGAATTATGTCTTACAGCTTCCATCAGTGCCTTCACTTCAGTCTCTGAAAGCTTTGATCCAAGTCGAGCCAATCCCTCCTTCAGTTCTTCATAGGTGATTGAACCACTGCCATCAGTGTCCATGTTTGCAAACATCTGTTTCAGCCCTTGGATCTCTTCTTCAGGAAGGTTCTCAGCAATGACCTAACCCAGCAAAAAAAAGCAGTACATTTGAATTATTTGAAACTATTGCCAACATAAAATTAAATTAAATGAGAAGTTTACACTTTACATACCTTCAGTGCAAGCTGTTTGAGCTTATTCATGACTCTGAATTGTTTCATCCTGGATAGCACAGCACTATCTATTGGCTTGTCTGATGCTTCACCATCTCTGAGCCACGGATGATCTGCGTTGCACATACAACTTTAAGGAGGACGTATAATATAACTTTTTAAGAGAAACCACAGTTCCACAGAGGCGCAGAACCATTATAGACCATCTGCTCTATAGAACCTTTGATAGGACACTGAAGTTCAAGGGACGTCACCTCCTATATGACCTAGATAGAATGTGGATAACAAGCAGGAGGATTTTGACAAAAGTTGCATGAAATGTTGCCCAGTGACAAAGCAATCGTACCAGCTATTTCATCAAGGGCATGCTTTTTATCTTTTCTTCTATTACCGCCTATCTATCACAGCTTCACCCACCTTCATTCTTTTTATCTTTTTTTTCTATTACCCCCTTAATGCATTACCACCAATCTAAGCATGACCTAAAATGTTCCTTTCATCCTCTCTTATCTCAATAGCAATTAAGAGACCTCTGAGCCCCAATTATTACTTTGTTGATAGATACTAGAAGGATGTGCTATCATGTATCATGTGGTGCAGATGTAAATCAATTACTTTTTAGAAGATAAACCTCAAGTTCCTCATCACCAACCTTGAAAACATTGATGAATATACATAGCAAAGAATATATACCAAGAACTTGGGCAGCAGTGATTCGTTTCTTGGGATCCTGTGTCAGCATCTTCTTCACTAGGTCCTTGGCACCATTTGAGATTGATGGCCAAGGCTTGCTTTCAAAATCAATATGTCCTTGCAATATAGCATCGAATATCCCTTTCTCCGTTTCTACATTGCAAAATTATATCAAGCAATTAACCAGGATCAATGATACAATCCTTTATAAGAAACTATAAATACGAGAAATAAGCTTACCAGCCCAAAATGGAGGAACACCGCTAAGTAAAATGTACAACATGACCCCAGCACTCCAAATGTCAATCTCCTTCCCATACCTACGACGTAATACCTCCGGAGCAACATAGTAAGCACTGCCTACTATATCCCGATAGACTTTACCTGCAAAAACCAAGTAGCCGGACTGAATCAAAGAAGTTTCACAGCAGTATGCAGGTATGAATCTAATGAAAAGTCAAGGACATCTCTCATGAAGTAATGCAATAAATATCAATCTCCTTGGCACAATCACAATGCAATCAAGTACGTCCTAATCAACAAGCTAAGAATCCCATATCACTAATCAACAAATAATTAAGATTTCAAGACGACCCTACATCTCTAATCAGCACAGTTAAGACAATGTATCATGGATCCACACAAAGTATGAAGAACATTACTAAACTTGAAGTCAACGGATCAGGAATATCAAAACCAATTATGCTCAACATCACATGCTCTATGCTCAAATAAACATCCAAGCGATATCTCTCCAAACTAAAACAAAACAAGAGAAGATTATGCAAAAACAACAACAATAACAACAAGAAGTCAACAACAACAACAACAACCACAACCACAACAACAACAACAACAACAACAACAACAACATAATTCGAGATCGGCCAACATGAATCGTCCTAAGAAATCCAAAAAACACTTAAAGTGATAGTAGTGTGTATACCTTCTTCAATGAAGACAGAGAGGCCAAAATCAGTAGCTTTCAAAGCAGCATTCTCATCCTTATTAGCAAGTAAAAAATTCTCAGGCTTCAAATCCCTATGCATGACACCCATAAAGTGACAAACATGAACAACATTAACAATCTGACTCAAAATAGTAGCAGCAGCTTTCTCACTATAATGACCTTTAGCAATAATCCTATCAAACAATTCCCCACCAGCACACAACTCCATAACAAGATTAACAGAAGTTTTATCTTCATAAGCACCCTTAAATTCAACAATATTAGGTTGACCACTCATATGTTGCATGATCTGAATCTCTCTCTTCATATCCTCTTTATCAGCCCTTGTTACCAATTTCTTCTTTGAGATTGACTTACAAGCATATTGTTGACCACTTGTTTTATCAACACAAAGATATGTTACCCCAAATTGACCCCTCCCCAATTCTTTCCCCAATGTGTAGTGCATCTTAACATCTTCAAAGGGTTTTCCTAAGATTGTGTTTGGATCACTTCTTTGACCTCCTTTTGCTGCAACTCCTCTTGAACCCGGTTGCGAAACCGAAACCGGGTTCGGCTGAGGGTTTTGTCTAGGAACATACTGCTGCTGCTCTTGCTGCTGCTGCACTGGTGCTTTTGCTTGCTGGTTGTATTCATTTCCTGGTCTATACCCATTTTGCTCTACTTTTGAATCTTTGTTTTTGCTTGCACAAATACCCATTTTTTTCCTTCTTTTTATCAAATACCCAGATGGTGATCTCAAGTGGGATTTATCAATTTCAGCATAAAATTCAGAATTAATCTAAAAAAAGTGAACTTTGAGAAATGAAAAGATGTGGGATTAGCATAAGATTGAGAATTAATCTAAAAGAAGTGAACTTTGAGAAATGAAAAGATGTGGGATTAGCATAAGATTGAGAAATAATCTAAAAAAAGTGAACTTTGAAAAATGAAAAGATGTGGGATTAAAAGGAGTAGATCGAGAGTTATGACTTATGATGTTAATGGATAAAAGAAGAAGAAGAAGAAAAGTTGAAATGATACAGAAAGAGTCAGCTGATTTTTATGCTGAAATAATCAATAATGGAGATAGTTGGAAGTTTCAGGCAGAGAGAAATTAGAAAAAAGAGGAGAGAGAAAGAGAGTACAGTTGTTTAAATTGAAAGAGAAAAGGGAAAGAAGAAAGTACGCGTTAATGGCAAAAAATCGGGCCGGCAAATCGGGCTAAATAGTATATGATTTCATACTCTGGATTTCTGGCCTACTAACTAATTATGCAATTTGCAGGAGTATAATTGTCAATTGTGTTTGGAGTATATTTGTAGAAGTATTTCTCTTTTGTTTGTTTTAGAAAGAAAATCTTCTGGCATTTCCGCGTGAGGAAAATTTAATTTTACAACAAGCAGCCTTCTTTGTCACGAAATTTCCATTAGCATATTTAGGGATGAATAAATAGACATGTTACTTACATGTATGATACGTTAGAATATGGAATTATACTTTAACCTGATTTTTACCGAATTGAAATTATTTTTATGAATCTAAATTAATTTTTGATAACTAGTCGAGTTATTTGGGCCAAAGTATCAGTAAGACTAAAAATTACCTTCCAAGAGATCATTTCCGTGTAATATATCCACACTCATATAATTTGGGAATTTCTAAATAGTAAGACATTATAGGGGAGAAATTCTAGTCAATGGATTTACCGTAAGAATGAATATTGCTAGCTATGACGTGCTAGACATTGTCTAAGAAGCAATCTCGTCTTTGACATGAACCACTTTTTATGATTTGTATTCAAGATAGAAAGTTTAGTACTCATATGCTCAAATTTTAGTTAAAAAGTCCTCTGTAAAACATTTTCTCGGCTGTAATAAATAGTTTAAAACAACCTTTATAACCCTAGCTCCGAATGGGGGAAACTTGTAACTAAAAGAGAGACATGAGGCTGAAAATTGGGACAACAATTTCTGAAGATAATGAGTTGTTAAAAAATTTCGGTTGTCATTAAAATTTTGGATTAGGTAATATGTAATTGATGCATGAGTCTCGTTAAGTTGGACTATCGAAAATGGACACCACGTACATACCACGAGCATGAATTGGACTTGTGATGGCGGCAGTGGCATAATGTGGGATTGGCACTTTTAACCCAATTCATAATTGGAGTGCTTCAAATGCTATATAAACTTAAATACTTCCCTTTTGAACCAGGTAAAATTCTTTTAAGAATATGTTATATATCTGTACATTAAAAGAAATTTAGATGAAGAGAACACATCCTAAGATTCCATGTGGGACAAAATTTACACTTTCCAAGATCAAATACTTTGTATTTAATGTAAGACACTTTCAAATTCTTGATCATGGCCTTTACAACTTCAACACAAGTCTTTATTCCTACCCCTGTTAATTTCTTTTTCTAATCTACATTTTGTACTTCAATTCAGCTAATTTACGTTGACCATCAATTCTGATTTATCATAAGGAAAGATAATATAATATATAGTCATGTGGGATCTTATTGAATTCGCCTCTTGTATGTATGTATGTATGTATGTATGTATGTATGTATGTATGTATGTATGTATATGTATATTATTTTCAAATATCAACTTTTTATAATTTTACTTGTGCGTAAATAAAGATATTATTGGCCAAATTAAAGTTATGCTTTGGCAAGTGTGAAAGACTAATTGTGTAGATAAAAAAAGAAACACATCAGGTAGTATTTTTCCTTTGTATTACTACCTCCGTTTCATATTAATCTACACACTTACACTTTTGACACTATTCACAAATTTTCCTTTGACTATCATTTGTGAATTATGGTTAAGAGAAAATATAGTCATGTGGGGTCTTGTTTGATTCGTCTCGATATGTACTTTTAGAATATCGACTTTTTATATTTTTTACAAATACAAAATTAGAGATATAAAGGCTCAAAGTCGTGCATCGGCATGCGTGAAAAGTGTAAGTGTGTAGATTAATATGAAACGGATGTAGTATATGTCAACGGAACTTTGTAGGAGGTCACTAATCCCAAATCAACTCTTACTCATATAGATAAACAACAATCTTGGATATATATATCTTGAAAAGGATCGAAAGTATTGACCCAGACATGATTCATAGGATTTAATTAAGGTGGCTTAAAGAGGACATATGGGATTGGGTATGATCGTAATGTAATATTAAGATTAGAGGAAAAATATATAGAACTAATATTAGACCAGCGTTATTATACAGGACGGGAGTTGCACATTTAGGAAGGACCATATTAGAGCACCATTAATGGTGAATGAAAAAAAAGATCATCCCACTCTCTTTCTAACTTTCTCTCTCCAAAAAATTACATCCCACAATCTTTTCCCACTTTCTTCTTAATGGTGAACCAAAAAAAAGATCATCCCAACTACCTTTTCCTCTCTCTCTTACTTTTTGACCCCACCCAACTACTTTTTCTCTCTCATCACCCAACCACCATTACATAATATTTTTATTATTTAATTTTTAATGACATGAAATATTCATTATTAATTGCTATTATATTATTAATTAATGTAATTAATAATTTTAATATTATAATTATCATTTTATATAATAATTAAGTTATCAACATAATTAGCAATTATTAATACGTAGCATACGCAATTAGCGTTTTTAATATATGCTCAGTAATTAGCGAGCTAATAATTCTATTATGAGACACAATTAAGCATTTTTAATATATTTTTAATTTCGAGACACATAATGAAATACAAGAACGAATTATAAACTTAATTAGGAACGAACTACATAAAATACATAATGAAATGCTCTTAATTAGCGTTACGGCCAAACTTCTGCCATATATTGGCAACCAAATCATGTTTCAAGGATTGATGCACATGTTGATCTTCAATTGCATCTCTATTCGCCATGTAACGGTTGATATCTACGATCCGATCATTATAATATTCAAATTCGTCGCCATCATTATTTGTGTTTGAAGTGAACTCAGTAGTATCTGCGTAGTGTGCATATGTATCCCGTTCATCTTCCACAATCATGTTATGCATGATAATGCAAGACATCATGATATCATTGAGAATTTCCTCATGCCATGCGAGGGATGGTTTACGAACTATAGCAAAGCGAGATTGCAGCACCCCAAATGCTCTTTCAACATCTTTTCGAGCTCCTTCTTGGTGTTGAGCAAATAACTTGTCCTTGCGAGTTTGAGAACATGTAAGCGATTGAATGAATGTTGCCCCGATTCGGATATATGCCATCGGTGAGATAATAACCCTTATCGTATTGGTTACCATTCACCGTAAACTGCACGGGTGGTGCTCGACCTTCTAAAACATCCCTAAACACAGGAGATCGGTGAAGAACATTAAGGTCATTGCACGAACCCCGGTATCCCAAAGAAAGAATGCCATATCCATAAGTCACGATCGGCCACGGCTTCAAGAACTAATGTAGCAACACCGGCTCTTCCTTGATATTGTCCTTTCCATGCCGTCGGACAATTTTTCCATTCCCAATGCATACAATCTATGCTCGCCGATCATTCCCGGAAATCCACGTTCTTCACCGTACGCAAGTAGTCTACCCAAATCATCCGGAGTTGGCCGTCTCAAGTACTCGGCACCAAATTGGTTGATAACCCCCTTCGTGAATTTCATTAACGCTATTCGAGTCGTGCTTTCACTAATTCGCACATACTCGTCAACATTGTCTCGCCGCAAGCCCGTACGCAAGCATTCGTATAGCATTTGTACACTTTTGAAGGGGAGATAAACCTAACCTTCCCGTACAATCTCTATTTTGAGTGAACCATGTATCACTTGGTACGACACTTTCCATAATCCGAAGAAAGACATGTCGTTGCATTCGAAATCTTCGACGAAATAAACGAGCAGGGATAGGCTGGTTGATCGAAGAAAGTAATCATTATACAATCGTCTATGGCCTTCTTCCCCGCCTCGAATAGGCCGGTGATGATCCTCATTAGGATCGGTCACTTTTGCTCTTCTATTCCTTGGTCTTTGGACTAACATTTGATATAATAGTTGGAACATTTGGTTGAACAACATTAATCAAGAAATCATCTATTTCTTGATCAATGTTTGCTCGGGATGATCTTATTTCATCCTCAGAACTAGATGAACTTGAAGCGGTAAAGTTTAAGTTGAAAGAGTTCATTGTATAAATTTGAGAGGGTTTAGATTTGGTGTGAGCAAATGGTGAACAAACAAGCATGAGTTATATAGCAAAGTAGTACAATAATGTAAACCAGAACAATAATGTATAAAGCAATATAGTACAATAATGTAAACCAGAACAATAATGTATAAAGCAATATAGTACAATAATGTAAAACAGAACAATAATGTATAAAGCAATATAGTACAATAATGTAAAACAGAACAATAATGTATAAAGCAATATAGTACAATAATGTAAAAAGCTGTATTGAAATGTCAATTCAAAACAGAACAATAATGCAAAATAGTACAATAATTCAAAACAGAACAATAATGAAAAAGTTGTATTGAAATGTCAATTCATAGAATTTACACAAATACGGTTTTTTACTTTTTTTTATTAATTGAACTTAAACATACACATTACTTAAAACATAAACATAAACTAAACTTTAAACTTAAACATAAACTAAACATTCACTAAAATTAAAACTTAAACATAAACTAAACTTGAACGTAAAATTAAACTCAAACATGAACTAAACTTAAACATAAACTTAAATTAAACATAAACATGACTTAAAAAGGAGAATTATTCGTCAACCATATTGTTAGTTTCTCAATTGTTGCCTCCTCAAATGGTGAACGATTTTCCTTCGCATACAATGATTGCAGCAAATCCCAATTTTTTTTTTTTTTTTATTTGTATTTTTTTAAATATAACCGTTGCAAATTTTGCAACGGTTATATTTCACTCACCAATCAAGCAATGCCGCGTGGAAAGTAGCGACACATGTCGCGCGCTCAATGGCTAAATGTGTCAGCGCGTCGGTAAGCTGACACATTTACATTTTTACTGTCCGCGCCCAAAACGCTGCGTTTTTGGGCAGACAGGCAAAAAAAATTTAAAAAACTCGGATCAGGCAGTGGGTCCCACTCCCACGCCTGATCCTCATTTCACTCATCCCATACCAAATTTTTTTTCCAATCAACCCACAATCTTATTTTTTTTCACCATTAAGGAACCCATTTTAAGATTATGTACATAATCTTATTTTTTTTTTCACCACTAAGGATGCCCTTAGGAAGATGGTGGTAGCATATTTACACATGTTGAGATGGATGTGTAGGAAACTAGGAACACATATATTAAGAGATCGAATTTGGAACGAATATATTGGAAAAAGGGTTGGAGTTGCATAATACGGTTGTTTGAGCATGCAAGACGTCGACCAAATGATGCAACGGTTAGGGTGGTGGAAGTTTGTGATACTGGAGAGTACCCACACTCTTACATAAAAAAGTTGAGATCCCACAATTCACTAACTACTATATAAAAAAATACCCTATTGCCAACTATCAACAATAAAATAAAGAATTCAACAAAACTCCTAAAACAATGTGGCGGTCAAACGGTATAAATTAATATGAGACGGATGGAATATCATTGATCTTGTCAATCACATCATATAAGCTAAGTATTAACAATAATCGTGATACAACTTCAATATTTTCTTGCACATTAACCTATATACATGTTAATACTCTTCCCCTGTTTTTTTATAGTTGCACTATTTGCTTTTTTATGTTGTCCAACACGCCTATTGACCGTTGGTATCTCTAATTACGTAAAGTTAAATTATAAAAAGTTGATATTTTAAATCATCGCATTAAGACGAATACAACAAGATCTCACTCGAATATATTTTTTCTATAATAATAAGAGAATATAGTAAAAGTTTGATGATAGATAGTGCTCAAATGTCTGAAATTAAAAAAAAGAACATTATTAGTAACCTTTCTTTTTAAGGTAAGATGAAGATTAATTTCAAAAAAAAAAAAAAGGTAAGATGAAGATTCCTTTCATGCGCGGGGGAGAATTTAGGGATCTCATTTTAATTACAAGGGGAAAAAATCAAACCTCTATTACAAGGATGGAAGGAGGGCTTCTAAGTGACTAGTCGCAACTAGGGGTGTTAACGAGCCGAGCCGAGACCGAACCACGGTCGAGGCTCGGCTCGGCTCGAGAATGGGAAGGTCCGAGCTCGGCTCGAGCTCGAAGCTCGTCGAGCTCGAAAATTCGGGCTCGGCTCGAGCTCGAAAAAATAAAACTTCGGCTCGGCTCGAGGCTCGGCTCGAGGCTCGGCTCGTGATGGTTCGCAAACTATCCGGCTCGAAAAAGCTCGAGAAAAAATAATCCTACCAAAGATCAAACCCTAAATCTACCACCTTCATTTTCAAATCTTTCCAATATTAAGAAAAATTTACAGTCTAGCGATCTCAATAAAAGTTCATTTGAATAAAAAAAAATCAATTGAAAGCATAAATTTATCCGAAGCTCGTAATAGTAAGTTCACTTTTGACAGAAATAACATGATTTCTGGATGAATGACAGCCAAAGACAATGCACAAATCACCAAGAGTTCCAGAGAATCGGGGTAACAAATGTTTTTCAATGAAGAAATTAGCAATTCAGGACTATTGCCACAACAAAAAATTATTATAATTCCATCAAACATACCTGTAATGTGTATATGTAAATCACAAGTCAGACCAAGTGAAAAGAAAAGAATCAACACCAAACAAGTAAATTTGGATCACGCAAAACTGGAAACAAATGCTCGCCGCGGAAGGAAGACCTTGCTATCGCCGCCAAAGGAATACCACTCTATCGCCGCCGAAGAGCAGCATTACTGTCAAATGTGCGAAGCTGGAGAAGTTTCAGCTGGAAATTAGAGAGTTAGGGTTTTCGAAACCCTTGAAGACTTGAACGACTAGGAACGGAACTAAGAAGTAATTCTCATTACTTTTCAATTTGGTTTGTACTTTTTAATTGGGCTGAAAATTTTAATCTGGTTTATATATTTGAAGTGGACTCGAAATTGGGCCTTATTTTTTTTTAGTAGAAATTCAAGTTGGATTAAAAATCAATATATAAAAAAATTGTACTTTAAAATTTTTCGAACATGTTTGCGAGCTTTCGAGCCGAACTCCACTAGGCTCAGGCTCGGCTCGTTAAGGTCTCGAGCCGATCCCGAACTCGAGTCGAGCCCTCTCGAGCCGAGCTTTGACCGAGCCGAACTCGAATAGTTTGCGAGCCACCCTGGCTCATTAGCACCCCTAGTCGCAACCTTGATTCTTAATTATAACTAGTAACCTAATGTATGAGCATTGGTCGCATATACAAATTGGTAAAATAAAATTAGGTATAACTTCTTTGTTTTTTGTTTCTGGGTTCACAAGTGTCGTTTTGAGTAATGAGATGGCAACTTTCCACTGCCTTTTATGAATTAGCCCAAAAAATGATGTCAACTAGAAATAGTAATAAACTTGAATAACCTAAGAGTCTAACTAAGACTAAGACTAAGACTATGACTAAGACAAGGTTCCCAACTACCACAGTACCACTTCTCTTCCTTTAACATATGAAATACTTATAATAATACTCCATATGCTACTAATCTGCTTTATCTCCATGATTCAGTGGATCATGCCAAAAACAGGTCATCAAATAGTTGATCATGATATCTTATGAAATATTGTCAACTACCATCAATTATATGCCAGCATAAAAACAAAGCATGAAATGCTATCCAAATTTCAGTAGAGTTGAAACCAATATTAATATAGTCATAAAAACGCTCAACAGATAGATGTCATTCAAACTTATTAATATGTAGTCTCACCATGATAAATTTCATGCACAAAACGGTAAGTAGCTAAGTATATTGGTCATTGGGTTTAGCTAAGCTAAACAAAAGTGTGTAAACTTTTCAATATAAAAAGATTTGTACTTCCACTTTTTTTTAGTTGCTCCATTTTATTTGAACATTATTGTTTGCGAGAAAGCAATTAGGCACTCCCAAGCACACAATTTGTTATTATGCTCTAAACCACCTTTCATTTATAGAAGTTATTATTTGTTAGGGTATATTTGGATGGGAGGTAATATATTTCTAGTAATGGAGACAAAATGAAGGATAAGATGAGTAAAGGTAATTTTTAGAAAAAAATGATATAGATTTTTTTTAGAGGAAATAAATCATATATATAGATAATGCAAGGAGATCAAATAGATGAAAAGAGAAACTATGATCTTCATTTTACATTACCCTATATGGTGGGTAATTATATTTTCCCCCAAAACGAGGAGAATAATTCTCCACTCTTTACACAATATAACTAATGCATATTCTCATACGTCACAATCTTTATTTATCTCTATTCATTTTATTTTTTCTTCTATTATTCACTTAATATATTACCTCCAATTCAGTTATGTTCTTGAAACGTAGTGTTAAATTATTTGAGTCTCCATACGTTATTATTTTTTCTAATATCATGTATATGCAAATAAGACGTAGTGATTCATAAAGAAACCAAGGAAGTATGATGTTATCTCTTTCTATTGTGCACACAGTGAAAGTGTGAAACACATAAGACAAGCTGATCTAACAAACCTAACACGAAGCTAACATTAGGCCAAAGAATTGAAGATCTCAGGACCACAACGACTGATGTTTCTTATTAGCCACCTTTCACGGCAACAAAAATATTGGGGGGCAAACACTTTTCTACTTCTAGTTCAGTGACAGACAAGATACCCTTTAACTTTAAGTATGTCCACGTCTTCACAATGCATGTGAAATTTCCTCATAAATTAGTAATTATGTACTAGCTATACAATATGTCAATATAGTAATGTCAAACTCGCTACTACTACGGTACTACAACTTTATAATAAGCTAGCCATGCACCGAATTTACCGAAATTATATATTGAGCAGCCGAAAGTCCAGTCATATTATTCCAAGTAACTGGGCATATAATTATTTACCAAGTCAAAACGATATGATGAAATAGTTTATAGGAGTATAGTATTATTGAAGGGATATGCTTATGATTATAGGAGTACTACTTATCAAGAGCCTGTCTAAATCGCCATGCGGTGGAGAGTGCATAAGCTATCAACAAGAGAAAAGAACTTTGTAGCATCTAATAATAACAAAACTAGCTTTTAGGTCCGAGCTACACCCCGTGTAATGACATTTTCTATTTATTAATATTTTATTTTAAATTGATAACACTAAATATGACTTGGTTTAATAGTTAAGAGTTCAATATATGAGCTTGAGCCTTGAAGTCACATGACCAAAACTTATGCAAAGTATTTTCTAATTTTTTTTTGTATGTGAATTACGTGGATTAAAAAATCACAATGTAGAAGTCTTACGTTGCACCGTTCCTTGTTTAGGTACGCCTTTTAATATATTATTATAGATTATAGATAGATTGATATTGTTTTATATGTCAGTTAATTAGTTGTTAATAAAGTTTTAAATGATAATATAATATTTTATATTTGAAATTGAAATTCTTCTACACCAAAGTCCGACGACCTTGATTGTCTTCTTCAATATTGTTTTGCGTTGTTACTCCAAAAATTCTAAAATTAGGTTAAATACCCTCTGTAACAATTTGTTTTCATGACAGTAAAACTTCTTTTAAATTACGGTTTTTTCACCATATACCCCTGACAAATTGAAAAATTTACCATATACCCTCAATGTTCTAGATATGCACCATATACCCCTGAGTTTTCGAAAATGTTCACCATATACCCGACATTTTAAAAGCTTTCACCAAATGCCCTTTTGGTATCGCCGTTAACTCATAGTTAGCTTTATTTACTATTTTGCCATTATTAACCCTAAACCCTAATTCTAATCTAACCCTAACCCTAATATAACCCTAACCCTAATATAACCCTAACCTTAATCCTAAACTAACCCCAACCCTCCCTCTCCCCCTCAACCCCATTGCCCCACCCCTCCCCTCTCCTCCTCTACTCCACCATCGCCGCCCCCACCCCACCCCACCCAGTCCCCTTCCTCGTCGCTGCTCCCCACTCCCGCCCTCCCCTTCCCTTCCCCGTCGTTGCTCCCTTCGCTCACCCACTCCCCCCGATTTCTCAGACCCCCACGCCGCATCACACCGCCACGACCCGGCCCCGCGACGCGTCGCGCGCCGCCCTTGTCTCTCCTCCTTCGCTATCCTCTCGGTTCGATCTACTCCTTCGCTCTCCTCTCCGTTCGATCTTCTCTCCGCTTCATTTTGTGCGTTTAGGGTCGCAATTTCGTGCGTTTAGGGTCCGAGTTTGCCGGCGTTTTCGAATTTAGGGTCCGAGTTTGCCTGGCATTTTCGATCTTCTCTCCCGCTTCATTTCGTGCGTTTAGGGTCCGCATTTTTCAGGCATCGAAGGGGAGGGGGGGCTTTCGATTTCCGGGCTACGAGGGAAGGGGAGGGGTGGGGGCTTTCGGACTTCAGGCATCGAAGGGGAGGGAGGAGAGGGGGGAAGGGGAAGGGGAGTCGACGGGGAAGGGAAGGGGGAGGGCGGTGGGGATGGGCGGCGGCGGTGGAGGGGGGAGGGGGTAGGGAGGGGCTGCGGTGGTGGAGTGGATGGGGGTGGGGGGCTGGGTGCGGTGGAGGGGAGAGGGAGGGTGGTGGGGTGGGTGAGTTAGGGTTTGGGGGAGGGGAGGATGGGTTAGGGTTTGGGTAGAGTTAGAATTAGGGTTAGTATTAGGATTAGAATTAGGGATTAGGGGTTAATGATGGCAATATTGTAAATAACATTAACGGTAACCTAACGTCCGTTAGAAAAAGGGTGTTTGGTGAACATTTTCGGAAACTTAGGGGTATATGGTGAATTTTTGAAACATTGAGGGTATATGGTGAATTTCTTGATTTGTCAGGGGTATATGGTGAAATAACCGTTTAAATTATTGTTTTTGCCATTAAAATTTTATCTAAAAGGCAACTCAACTCTACAACGTAGGAAGCAGCAACAACAACAACAACAATATTAAGCCTTAATAAAAAGATGGGCCTAACTACTATTTATTTGTGTAGTGCTATATTTTTCAAAACAAATTGGTATTAGAGAGCGATTAAGCGCATTGGTGTACATATTTGATCTCAGGTCTTGGGTATCAGTCCCATAAAACTCTACCAGATAAGGTAGATGGTATCCACTTATGTAATGCTACATGCATCTTGTGGTTGGTGTAGTGGTCCACACATTTAGATCCTTGGCCTCCTCCATTCACTTATATCTAATGTTATACCCATCGTGTGGTCGTTGGTGGTGCATATGCATAACCAAACCAACATATATATTCAATTCACCCTTATTATCTTATCCTCTATATATGTAATTAAAAATTACCCTGTATTGAATATCCATATATAATTTTTATTACATGCATAAAGTATTTACACACATCCATCTCAAACATACCTTTGCTTTTCATCTGTGCCACACAGATCTACTTAAGATTTAATCTAGTAGGTCACATCATGATCAATATAATATATCTCCTTTAATTCTTTAAGCACGTATTTAAAGGACTCACTTAACTAGGACTATCTCATTGATCACCATCTACTGTCATCATTACATCCTCGTTTGGCTTGTTTTGTTTACTAAATTGGCACTCAATGTATTAAGTTTACTCTGTCTTAGCATTTGATTTTAACTATTGTTTCCACAACTCCAGCAGTCTCATTCACAATATAACATCACTTGCAAACAATCAATCAACATACACCACAATACCTTACTTTAATTTGGATAGATCATGTTATTTCCTCTATCATTGTAACTTGAAATATGAAATGACTTAATGTTGATGCTAGGGCCTAGGTGTAGTTCAATTTGTGATAGAGAAATCATTTTACTCTTCTTTATGACTTGATATTTGTATCACTTCACAATACATATCTATAAGACTATAACAACTAGTAAGGTCAATAGTTTATATTTATACGCAATAATGTCGCATAAATATATTGACCTTATCATAGATATATACTGAGAAGTGAAAATTCAAACTAAGACTAAGAAAAGGAATTAGCTAACATAAATAGATGATATGTCGTCTAAAATCATATGATGTTAGATTTTTTCTTTCCGTACGAGCTCTATTAATCTTTGTGATTTTCTTTGCTAATCAAACAATTTCTATTTACCTAAATCTCTTAATGTGACTTATAATGTAAAAGAAGTTCTCTAAGCAACTTTTAAGATGAATTCTTAAGATATGATATATACATGCAGACAAACTAATGTCACTATCAAGTGTAGCTCGTAACTTCTTTAAAATATGCGCATAAGTTTTTAAGATGAAATTTATACTTCGAAGATATTTAATGGCCAACCGGCGAAACACCGAAGTCATACAGATTATGGCATCGCCTTTTGATCGCTTCCAAGAACTCGTTTAAATTGCTTGCATGTTGTGGGACCTTATGTGTTGTATTAGGTCTGTTAGGAGGACCATTTCAACTATTACACGCAGATAATGGTTTGCACATTTTGATTTTTGGCAAAAAAAATTATCGTGCTCATGTCAACTTTAATATATATCCAAATTCCAGAACATGATGTACAAGGTTGGATGGTGATATATCATATATATGCCTATTGTGCATTTGTGATGATGTGATCATGTCAAAATAAAAAGAGAAATGTGTTAATGCAAGCTTAAACCATGTAGTAAGAAAGCCTATTTATTATATATGGGTTATGCTTGTCATAGGTTTGAATCTGATTATTTTATCACTTAGGTACGGTAGTCATAAATTGATTTTTTTACATGTTAATTAATTTCATGCCAAATTAAAGTTTTCCCTACTATAATCCACAATTAAGATAAACTGAAACTTGTAACCTACATCAGTGGCGGATCCAGCAATTGAGCCAAGTGGGTTCGGAGTAGTTCGAATATAAATTCCAAATTAAGTTTTACTATTAGGAGTTACAATTTGTAAAGGAACGGGGAACTTTTAACAATTGTACTTACTGGAGCTTTCATTCTTGATTACGTCATTACAAAAAAAAAATCTAACTAATTACTTGCAGTAATAAAAGACTATCAATTTCTTGTAGTAAACTACAGAGTTATATAAAACTAAAAAGCGAGTATCAATTATTAAGAATTTTTTTATTAAATTAACTTATCAATTAAGTGTTGAAGAAAGTTAAAACTAAATATGATATGAGATGATGAAACAAATTATGAAACTTGAACAACTAGCACAAATTTGAAATCTAAAATGTCTAATTAACAATATATCAACATTAATAAGTTCTTTGTATGTTAGTTTGAGTGATAATGAGCTCTGTCAATAATTTTGTTTAGAAAGTGATGTATTAAATTCTTCTCATTTTAACAAACTTCTCATTGCATATCGTATAAATATCTGAGCAATAAATCAAGTAATCAATATAGTAAACAGTGTAAACTTTTAGTAACTAATTATACTTAGGGCATGATTATTTGATTCCTTAAGCTAGCAAGGGAAATGGGAAGAGAATGAAAAAAAAACATATTCATTAACTTCAACTGTATTTGTACTTGGGAGGGGGAAGGGGGGAGAATTATAGGTAAAAAGTGAGCTGAAAAATAAAGGGAGGATTAAAGAAAAGGGGAAAAAATGACCAATAATATAACATAAGCATAAAGGGAGAAAAATGATTGTAATATGGTACCTGTAAACATTAGCTATCTTGGTTCAGTAGGCCAAGATGCAAATCATTTAATTATGTTATTTAATTAATTAATTTGTTCGGTATCTACCCAAAAAAATTTTTTAAAAAAAAGGGAGAAAAAGAGAAGAAAATGAAATAGTACATCCTGGGCCAGGGGGGTATCGAACCGACGACCATCAACTGAAGAATATAAAAATAAAACACTACCGTCGAGCTACGTTGGATTGCAGTGAAACAATCCTGCGTTTATTGTATATATACCTATTTCCCCTTTTTTTTTCCTTCTTCCTGTTTTTTCCCGGATCCACGTGGGTTCAGTTGAACCCACTGAACCCACGCTGGATCCGCCCCTGACCTACATAACTAACATATATAGGGGTCTATTATAGTCACCTTTAACTTAAAAGATTAAATCACTCATATATGACAAATTGTCTTCTCAAAGCATCCTTTACCCAATTTTATTTCAATTTTTTTTTTGAATTTCACATAATCCAATGTCAAAACCTCATATTACCTTATATAGGTGCATATATTACATCTATCTTCAATTTAGTCAAAGGAGGAGGCCGGAGTGATATAAGTGTAAGTCTAATTATACTTAACATGCTCATAAGTAATCTGAATTGAACATGAATTACATGTGCGGAAGCTCTAAGGTGGATAAGAATTACCTCCAGCCATTGCTAATTTTGTTGTCTCCTTCTTCTTCTCGAACTAGTGTACCCAATTGATTTTGGTTTTTCTGAATTTCGGTGCCAAACCCTCACTCTCACTGTATAGATGGTGTTCTTTTAGTTTTTTTTTAGAGAGCAGATTTAGTGACCTATATTTTCAGAATAAAACACCTATTTTATATTAGAGCCTTGCCATCAAAGAGCCCTAAGAAAATGGTGAACGTTATGAGTGGTTATGGAAGTGGGGAGAGAATCATGGGGAGTTCCTTGATCATGGGTAACTACCCACATAAAATGAACCATATTAATTTATTAGCTGACTAGATATTATTAGTAATTAATTAATAATTAGCTAAAAAATTCCAACATTCTCCCACTTGGTCCATTTTAACAAGAAAAACTTCATATACGAATCATAGCGATAAATTCTCTTAGAACGAGAATCTTTCTTCCATGTATTACGATATACTCCGTTTTTCACCACTCATACTACTTAATGAGTAAACCCTATGTTTACTCTAGGCCAAACATAATGACATTTCTCAATAAACAACAAGGTGTACGTACACAAATTCAAAAGAGAAATATCCAACTTACTGAAATGTTTCAATACAACGCAAATAATGTATTACATGATAGAACTAAGTCCCATATTTTCCACATGACCCTTGAAAACTTTAATTTGCATGCCTTTAGTCAAGGGATCAGCAATCATGAGTTCAGTGCTTATGTGTTCTATGATCACTTTCTTTTCCTGAACACGTTCTTTGATGGCTCGAAACTTTATGTCGATGTGTTTACTTCGACTTCCACTCTTATTATTCTTAGCCATAAAAACAGCAGCTGAATTATCACAATACATTTTAATCGGTCGACAGATAGAATCAATGACTCTTAGCCCTGATATGAAACTCTTCATCCAAACACCATGTGAGGTAGCCTCAAAACAAGAAACGAACTCAGCCTCCATAGTTGAAGTAGCGGTTAAGGTCTGTTTCACACTCCTCCAAGATACGGCACCATCAGCTAGCATAAACACATATCCTGAGGTGGATTTTCGTGAGTCTATGCAGCCACCGTAGTCGGAGTCACAATACCCTACTACTTCGAGATTATCGGTCCGCTTTATACATAAGCATGTAATCCTTGGTACCCTGAAGATATCTCAACACTTTCTTTTGCGGCCTTCTAGTGATCGGGACTGGATTACTGCGATATCTTCCTAATACTCCAACAACATATGCTATGTCGGGTCTTGTACAAACTCGAGCATACATAATGCTTCCAACAATGAAGCATAAGGAACATTTCTCATTTGTTCCCTCTCAATATCAATCTGGGGGGCCTTGGTCCAAACCGAACCGGTCACCTTTCACAATGGGCACTATACTTGATGAACAATCTTTCATACCGAATCTTTCAAGTATTTTGTTGATACGAGGCTTCTTGAGACAAACCCAAAATGCCTCGAGATCTATCTCTATGGATCTTGATGCCAATGACATAAGATGCCTCACCCATATCCTTCATATCAAAATTACTTGAAAGAAATTATTTCACTTCACATAGTAACCCTTTGGCATTGGTTGCTAGCAAAATATCATCCACATATAGCACAAGGAAACAAATCCTACTCCCACTGACCTTGTGGTATATACATTGATCCATGATATTTTCTTCAAAACCAAATGAAGTTATCACTTGATGGAACTTCATATACCATTGGCGAAGCTTGTTTCGATCCGTATATGGATTTATTTAGCTTGCAAACCAAATGCTCACCTTTTCTAGAGGAGAATCCTTCAGGTTGTTTCATGTAAACCTCTTCCTCTAAATCACCATTCAGAAAGGCCGTTTTCACATCCATTTGATGTAACTCATAATCAAAATGAGCTACTAATGCCATAACAACTCGAAGAGAATATTTCTTTGATACAGGAGAGAAAGTCTCCGTGTAATCGATTCCTTCTCTTTGAGTGAATACTTTGGCAACGAGTCTAGCCTTATGTCTCTCGATGTTGCCTAATGAGTCTTTCTTTGTCTTATAGACCCATCTACATCCAATGGCTTTTACACCATCGGGCAACTCGACGAGATCCCAAACTCGATTAGATGCCATATAATCCATCTCATCTTTCATGGCACTCATCCACAAGTCTGAATCCTTAGAACTTGCGGCTTGTGAAAATGTAATTGGATCATTGTCAGCTTCATCATTACAATTCGATTCTTGTAAATACACTTGATAATCATCAGAAATAGCTGATCTCCTCATTCTAACAGATCTTCTTAAAGGAACTTGATCAATGTGCTGATCATTCATATGCTCCTCATTTTCTGCATGATCTATTAAATTGTTATCAGTATTTTGTGGATCTTCTGTTGATGCGTGTCTAACACCCATTTGTGCTTGAGGAGTGTGAATGACAATCAGCCTATCACTTGAATTAGGGGGTGGAACCTTATCATGATCCTCTTCAGAAATAATGTCCTGAATTGGATCACTCCCACTAACTAAGTCATTCTCAAGAAATTTAGCGTTTCTTGATTCCACAATTCTGGTGCTGTGAGAAGGACAATAGAATCTATAACCCTTAGATTTCTCGGGATATCCGATGAAATACCCACTAATAGTCCTCGGGTCAAGCTTCTTTTCTTGTGGGTTGTATACTCTTACTTCTGACGGGCATCCCCAAATACGCATATGACGCAAACTCGGTTTCCATCCTTTGAATAACTCAAAAGGCGTCTTAGGGACAACCTTGGAAGGAACCCGGTTTAATATATACGCTGCCGTCTTAAGAGCTTCAATCTATAAAAATGGTGGAAGTTTAGCATTACTTTGCATACTTCTTACCATGTCCATTAAGGTCCTATTTCTTCTTTCTGCTACACCATTCTGGTCCGGAGAACCAGGCATAGTGTATTGGGCAACAATCCCATTCTCTTGAAGAAATTTTGCAAATGGACCACATGCTTGTCCATTCTCGGTGTATCTACCATAATACTCGCCACCTCTATCTGATCTCACGATCTTGATGTGCTTATCACATTGTTTCTCTACTTCAGCTTTAAATAATTTAAAAGCATCTAAAGTTTCGTCTTTGGAACACTATGCAAAACATATATCGTGAATAATCATCAATGAAGGTGATGAAGTATTTTGGATCTTTAGCGTTCATGTCCGGACAACAAATATCCGTATGTATGATCTCTAATAGGTTGGAACTCCTCTTAGCACCCTTTTTAGATTTGTTAGTTTGCTTGCCCTTAATGCAACTAACACAAGTCTCAAAATCAAGCAAAATCCGAGAGTATCAAGTACCCCTTCCTTTACTAATCTCTTGACTCTCTTAATGGAGATATGTCCCAATCTCCGGTGCCATAACATAGAGGATTCTTCATTCACAATACAACGCTTCAAACCAGCATTAACATGTAGGGAATTATGAGCAATATCATTTTGCAATTCAAGACGATTTAAACCATCAGACAAAATACCATAACCAAAATTTTCAGAATTTCTCAATAAACTGAAACCAGAATCTGAAAAAGTAAAGGAAAAACCCAAAGGTACAAGTATTGAAACTGAAATCAAATTTCTAGAGAAATTTGGAACATAAAATGTTCTTTCTAAATGCAAAACAAAACCACTACTTAAAGTTAAGCTGCATGTCCCAACGGCTTCCACATGCGAACCCATCCGGTTGCCCGGAATAGATGTGATGTTCATCGCCCACTTGGTTTCCTTAGGTTTGTCATACCCGCAAGGTATTCGAAACATGGATTGTAGTTCCAGAGTCAATCCACCATGTATTATGATTAACATTAACCATATTAGATTCATAACAAACAAACGCAAGAAAATTACCTTTCTTCTTAAGCCAAGCCTTGAACTTCACGCAGTCTTTCTTCATGTGTCCCTTCTTTTTACAGAAGAAACACGAAGACTCCTTCTTAATGGCTTGATTTGCTGGAATCTTCCCCTCTCCCTTATCCTTAATGTGATCCTTCTTCTTTGCAGAAGTAGTAAGGTTCACCTTTTCACCCTCTTCCATCAATAATCTTCCCTCCTCTTGAACACACGTGGTCATAAGCTCATTAATTGACCATTTATCCTTATGTGTGTTATAAGAGACCTTAAAAGGGCCATATTCATGAGGAAGAGTGCACAAGATGTAATGCACAAGGAAAGTGTCAGATATGGTAACTTCCAAGTCTTTAAGCTGAGCTGCAATGTCCCTCATGCGCATGATATGATCACGCACTCCCTTAATTTGAGTGAGCCTTATGGATGAAAACTGCATAATTAAGGTGCTAGCAAGAGCTTTGTCAGAAGATGCAAACTGCTCATCGATGGCCTTAAGAAGTTCTTTGACTTTGGTATGCTGATCGACGGAACCACGAATACTAGCATCGATCTTGGTCTTTATGAACATAACGAGAGGCGGTTAGACCTCTCCCACTTTTCATAAAGATCAATTTGATCTCGGAGTACTAGTCTCGTAATGCCGGGTGGTTCGTCTTTCCTAATAGCATAGTCAATATCCATCCATCCCAACCGCAAGTAGCACTCTCTCTTTCCACACCTTATAGTTATCACCCTTTAATTCGAGAATGTCACATTTGATATCGAAATGTTCCCGGGTAAAACTACTGCGAAAAATAAAATAGAGATATAAATAATCATGCTTACTATCAAAATTTTGAGACTTTCAACATTAATCATGCTTTACCAATGTAAATCATGCGAAATACGAATCTAGTGACATAAAACTTGCATGTGGGCTAAAGTTCTACTCAATTAGATTATAATAACCATACGATGAAACTATTAAACTGTATCAATTTCTTAATTCTTGTGAGACGCTTAAGAAACAAAATTTAATACTTCACCCCAATTAATTGTTCAAATACAATAAAATTCCTGTGGGTAAGTCTTATCATATCTTACACAATTAATTGCAACAAAAGTCTAGTTTCCACATGTGATTCCAAATAAAATTTTAATAATTAGAGGTGTTGTGGCTACTCCCTAACTAATAAAATTTTGAACCACTCAACTTTCACTTGATTTTATATACTAAACACCAAGTATATAAGCAATATATTTAACCAAAAACTTAAACAACATAAGCCTTTTAATGCAGTAATATACACAATTTTGCCAATGATCTTAATAACTCATAATTCAAAAATTATGAAAAGCAAACAAACTGACACAAGTGCAAAACTCATTTTAACATAATACCGAATACGTATATACTGCAAACTACATACTAAACTCCAAAAAACCAACAATAAACATGGCAGTACTTGTGACACCAAATAAAGGTACATTAAAGTCATTAAAAAAAGGTAAATAATTAATAACACCAAATGAAGGAGCAGTGGGACACAATAGCCACAAAACTCACATGATACAGACATATAGTACTTCTCTTAATATAAAAGATAAAGCAGGAGAGAGATGGAGAGTTTCATCTTCCTCAACACAAAAACCAAAGAAATTCATCCTCCCGGCATCGAGATACAGAACAAAGGAATATATATATATATATATATATATATATATATATATATATATATATATATATATATATATATATATATATATATATATGTGTGTGTGTGTGTGTGTGTGTGTGTGTGTGTGTGTGTGTGTGTGTGTGTGTGTGTGTGTGTGTGTGTGTGTGTGTGTGTGTGAGATAAAACTCTTCTTCTACAATAGGCGAAATTATTTCAAAAATAAATGCACCCAAATGCTCAAAACAAAAGCATCGGATCCGAAAAGGCGGATGAAGAAATGAAGAAAAGAAGAACTAGCAAGGCAGAGGAGCAACACTCGCTCTGATACCAAATGTAAGTCTAATTATACTTAACATACTCATAAATAATCTGAATTGAACATGAATTACATGTGCGGAAGCTCTAAGGTGGATAAGAATTACCTCCAGCCATTGCTAATTTTGTTGTCTCCTTCTTCTTCTCGAACTAGTGTACCCAATTGATTTTGGTTTTTCTGAATTTCGGTGCCAAACCCTCACCCTCACTGTATAGATGGTGTTCTTTTAGCTTTTTTTAGAGAGCAGATTTAGTGACCTATATTTTCAGAATAAAACACCTATTTTATATTAGATCCTTGCCATCAAAGAGCCCTAAGAAAATGGTGAACGTTATGAGTGGTTATGGAAGTGGGGAGAGAATCATGGGGAGTTCCTTGATCATGGGTAACTACCCACATAAAATGGACTATATTAATTTATTAGCTGACTAGATATTATTAGTAATTAATTAATAATTAGCTAAAAAATTCCAACATGCATATTTTATTATTTTGTGGTAATACCACGAAGATGTTTACAAATATTATTCAATTAACTTACAACTAAGGACATGAAAAGGATATTTAGCCTTAAGTTGCTAGTTTAGTATGTATGATATTACGACAAAATAGATTGAAGGGAAAAAGTTAAGGTTGAATTATTATTAATCCAACGCGGATATAGCAATATATCAAATAAACCCTAACTTAAATAGGAATTAATAGGAGGATAAGGAAAACTTCCTTATCTCAATACAATACTTACCTCTTAATACTTCCTCCGTTCCAATTTAGTTGTGACACTTTCCATTTCAGGAAGTTTCAAATTAGTTGTTACACTTTCATTTTGGGTAATAACTTCTCTTTATCTCTCTCCTATTACATGTGACCCTTTTGTTTTCTTTCTCTATCTCTCTCCTCTCCAAAAATTGCCTATGAATCCGTGATTTTAAAAGTGTCACAACTAAATTGAAACGGAGGAAGTATTATCTTTCCTAAATATAATCCTAACATATTATGATAATTTTTCCACAGACTAACAATCTTGAATCAAGGTTGTATTAAGGGTGGTTTTGACTTTTGAGTAGATAACAAATATTTTAATTTCTTTAGTTAACGATGACCATGGGAAATGGGAATCGACCCTTAACCTAGTTAAAAATTATTTTATTCTTTTTGAAACAGGATTACAAATCCACTTAAAAATCCGTGGTTAAAAATCCATTTAGTAACGTATGTAGTTTTACCCATGTTTAAGTGTCTCTAAAATAAAAATATGGGTTAAGAACCTGAAACAATAAATTTCTTAGGTTTTTTTATGATATTAAACTTGGACCAGAATTTATAGTTTGTTTGTGTTCTTCACACTTTAGTCTCTTGAAAATATCTCAAATAATTTCTAATCCTCCATTTCTCTCTCCCAAACCCTAACCATTCTCTCTCAAACCCTAGCATCCATTAGTGTTCCTGTAGGTTGTAGGGGCTTCTGTCGATTGTTATACTGGTGGAAAGCCCTAAATTTTGCTATTTTCTTCGCTTTACTGTTAGTTTGATTAGTTTATAGTTTATTTTAAATAATTCTCCCTCCTATTGTGAGGGTTGTCTCTCCCTCCTGTTGCGAGGGTGGTCTCCATCAATATGATGGTTCTATCTACTCTTGCCATAAGAGACTTGGTTTTTATGTTAGCTTTGAAGTTTGAAGATGTGGGAAATCGTACTTATTGTTTGAAGATCAAGAATATTGAGATGAAGGTCAAATTTCAATTTACAATAACATCCGGCATAAAAGATGTTGAGTCATCGAATTTCATTTATGGTTGGAATATTACCCTATAAAAAAGCGGTTTGCGAAATGTTTATATTAGTAGATTGGAAGAAAAATTTCAAATTGACGTTTTAGATTATCTTTTACATAAGGGTTATTATTGTTGTAGATGGCGTATGACGATTTATTAATGATAATCTTCTTATTCCCATAAAAAAAAGAATTTATAGTTTCTTCAATTTTCTATTATGGAAAATCGAGTTCTTAAGAATATAATTTGTTGGTATAAGCTTATGTGAAAGTGAGTCCTTTGTCATTAATTTATTATCTTCATTTATTCAATAAATTTTGAATCATGTTTTTTTTTTTTTGTATTTAAAGGCATTATAGAAGTATATTACCTTCCCTTCATTTTTTTTCTTTTTTTTAATATGTTTAAAAATTTATTAATATAATTCTTATACTAATAAGTTAGTTCATGTGAAATTAAATAAAGTAAGTCCTTTACTAAAGCACTTTACAAGAAGAGCTATATTTATCAGTTTAATTTTTCATTTTTATCCTAAGAGCGTTGCACATAATACTATTTCTATTTCTTTTTAATCAACATATATTTGCCTTTCAAGCTTCTCAAAACACTACACATTATTGACCACTCATATCTTTAGTTATGAGTGAATAGAAATTATATAACGTTGATATTTTGAATATATACTTAAGACAAATCTAATAAGATCCCATATAATTTTTTTTTCATATGATTAAACCACACATAATGATTAAAGTAAAGTATATAAAATTATAAACAGTGTTAAACAACGTAACACGTGTATAAATGAAAAACTAAAGAAAGGAGTACTTCACAATTGTCTTAACTTTGCTGGTTCTACTCTTCCTATCAATCCACATTCCACTCAATGACCTTTTCCCATCAACTTATCTTTTAATTTGCTTTAAAATAGGGCCCTCCACAACAACAATCCACTCAATATGTATATGGATCGTACTATATTTGTGCTTTTTGCCAAGAAAAGCAACAGAAATTACCAACAACAAGCAGTAAATTCAATTTAAGATAGAGCTCATAATTCAGATAACGAGGTTGTGTTTGTGTCTAGTCTTTAAGTCTTGTGACAATTTTGGGTTATTCTCAAATTATATGAAAACTATATAATTATATTAAATATGACAATTTTTGAGTCGATATTCATGTTTATATTAGTTTTGTGTTTCTCTCCGTTATATTGTGTTCTGGTTGTGTCGATTCCGGTCAAATTATCATGTTATATCTTGCTAATGCTAATTTCAGAGCATCTTTGACCCAATTAATTAAGACTCTCATACTGCCCTAGCTAGCATAGTAGCATATAAAGGCAAGTTTTGGTTAGTCTGCACTAGCTAGCAATTAGGGAGCACATTCTTCGACATAAAAGCAATTGAATCAGACGTATTGAACCGAATTGAACCGAATCGAACCGATTGCAATCGGCCGAACCGGAATTAAATTATAACTAATAGTAATGATAATAATTTAGGAACTAAACCGAACCGAATTGAACCGATTGAACCGAACCGAACGGGCGGTGAATCGAACCGAACCGAAAATAAACTAGGGAGAATAGGCCCTTAGCATATGGAGGCAAGTTTTGGTACGTCACATATACTCCCTCCGTCCCTAAATAGAGTGCCCATTTCTTTTGGGCACAAGTATCAAGAAGAAATCATGTGTAGGACCTTAGTTGTAATAAATCATAATTAAATATAGAAGTTGATACACTTTTTACGAATTGTTTATTAAGGAGAGAAAATGTGGGTCATATGGGAAATTGAGTGATATTATAGAAGTTGAAAGCAAAATAATATTTTAATTGGTGGACCCATACCAAATAAGGAAATGGTAAATCTATTTTGGACAAACATAAATGGAAAAATGACTCTATTTGGGAACGGAGAGAGTATAATATAACAAACCATGTTGATATGACAGGCCCATTGATGATTTCCCATGAATAACGAACAACTACTAAATTCCGCTAAAGAATGGATGTGTGTCGTTAGCTTGCCAGACATTACCAATATTGCCAGCAGCAAATCATCTTCTTCAAGGTCATGCTCCAAGTGGTAAGATTTTGGTGGTTCAGCTCGTCACGTTGATAAGCAAATTACTAGTACAACAGCCTACAACTGAAAAATGATATCTTTTGTTCGCCAAGGTTGTTTTTTTGGGCTGTTTAGCATTGAACCCAACATTTGGTGGCGCGCCCGCACGCTTAGTTGTTTAGCGAAGTTGGTCTTCGACCAATTATCTTTTCTCGATAAAAAGAAAAAAAACCTATATAAAATATAAATATGATGGTTTTTTTTTTAATAAGGTAAGAAGAAAAAAGGTTAGGAGACCCTCCGCACGAGGGGAACTCCTACCTTATCGGTTACAAGGATATTATGGAGAGCGGAAGAAGTACAATCTACTATAGAGAAATGACTATCTACTAAATGACCAACATTAGCTATCCAATCCGCTGCCTTGTTTGCTTCCCGGAAGACATGACGAATATCCCATGACTGAAAATCTTTGAGAAGGGAGTGGATGTCTCGAATGATGTTGGATATCTGCCAAGGGGGGGACCAAATGCCTTTGACTGCGTGATAAGTCATATTTATTTATAGTTTTAAGGAGCATTTAGATTGCATTTTAGAGCATTTAGATTCATATTTAGGTTCATTATTGCATCATATTCTTAAGTTATGTTATTCTACTCCTATTCGGTATGTTTTCTTGTTTTTGATGAATTTCAGGTAATGAGAACGTATTTGGAGTATATTTAGCTGAGCTTGAGGATTAGGAGCACTTGGAAATAAGCTACGATGCATAAGGATAGTATGGATACGTCTTAGTACGAGTTTGAGCGAAAACGAAGCGGAAAATCATTAGAAGAAATGTGAAAAAGGAGTCATGTATACTCTTATGATCATAACTTTTGATGTGCTTCTTAGAATCAAGAAATTCCAGTTGGGTTGGAAACTAGACTTGAAGGGATTTCCAACGATAGGTCACACGCCCCAAATGGACTTCTGGTTCGAGAGATACAGCCTTCGCAAGTTGATGCAAAATCGCTGTTTTCCCGCCCGGTCGACCGGGCGGTTTAGCCCGACCGGGCGAAATGAAATTTTCACAGGATGCAAGGCATGTTAGCCCGGTCAACCGGGCGAGAAAGGAGCCAAAATCGCTTGCGCGCCCGACCGGGCGGGCTCGCCCGGTTGACCGGGCGGATTTTTGTTTCCGTCGTAGTTCCTCAATCACCGTCGCCCGACCGGGGCGAGTCGCCCCGGCCAATCGGGCGGTTTCTCGAGACGGGTTTATTTGCCTTTTTTAGCCGGTTTTGTAAAAACTATAAATAGGTTTCACTTCTCTCCTCTCTCTCTCTACCCCTTCTCACGTTATATTTTGTATTCTTAGGTTTAGTTTTGGTTTCCTTCTTCCTTTTCTCTCTAGTTTTTCATGGCAAACCCTAGTTTCTCTTTTCTTCATTAATTCATGAGTTTATAATTTTCATCTCTTTTCTTTCATTGATTTCTTTGATTATGCTTTCCTTTGTAGATTTTAAATTTCTTTATTTATTTCATGATTGAGTAGTTTATATTCTAGGGTTTGGGAATCCATGTTTATATGCTATGATTCTTGATTGATATTTATTAATGGTTTGTTTAGTTATTGATATCTCTAATTGATTAGTGTTTTTATTATTAATCTTGCAATCTGATCAATTGTCTGATTAAATATTGCTAATATCGAGTCATAGATCGAGAGATAGTACTCTTTAGAGGCTTACCTACAATTAGCAAATCTGATTATGTTGAGCGACCGTACTAGCATATGTTGATTTGAGAACGTTAAGGCCCGACCGTAGGATTAACATGTACTCTAGATATCTGATTAATTGAACCATTGATGATATTTTGATAGATTATAGTTATGAACATGGTGAACCATTGCCCTAGATCCTTTTTAGCTTGATTTTCGTAGTTTGATTAGTTTAGAACTTTAATTCATTATTCCTGATCTTGTTTAGTTTCTCCATGCATTAGAAGCTAGATTAAAACAACCATCTCTCTGTGGATTCGACCCTACTTACCCTACTACATTGTTAGAAGGTTTTGCAGGAATTATTTTTGACAGGTGTGCGACACCCTACCAAATTTTGGCGCCGTTGCCGGGGAGACGGTATTGTTTTATTTAGTTTTTATTGTTGGTGAGACTAAACTGTATATAATTTTTTTCCCTTTGGTGAATTTTTTTTTTCTTTTTATAATTTTTTTTGTGTATCATGGATTCATGTTATTTTGATGATGGGGATAATTCTTTTGCTAGGCAACATAGTCATAATTCTTGGGATTCTCATGTTTACAGTTTTGATACATCATATCAAAATCCTCCCAATTTTTTTATGAGTTCTCCCGAGTTACCTCATATGTTCTGTGAACCCCATGTACATGTTAGTAATTCTAGAGCAATTTTTTCTTTTCCTCAGTATGAGAATGAAGTGTTTTGGAAGTACTATCATAGGCTTGGAGATTTTATTGGTCCTAATCATGGAATTGAACTGTGGGATATGTGCTTAGTGATCTATGAGGGGTTAAATGAAGAGACTAGGATGATGGTTGAATCTATGTCCAATGGGGGATTTCTAGTCCAATCACCTGATTATTGTTGGGATTTAATTGTGTGGTTAGCTAGAGATACTTACGAGTGGGAGATGTCTTCATATGCTCTTTCACCCCGAACTTACATGGAACCACCCCCTTATTGTTCTAATTGTCAGTCTACTTCTCATGATTTTTCTTCATGTGATGTGACATTGTTAAATGGCTTTGACCCCTCTTCCCAATATGAATTTCAATCTGCTCAAAATTCTAGCCCCAAACCGTTTATTTATGATGATGAGGAGGGTTGGATAATAAATGAGAGCTATTGGGAGGATGAAAAGATTGAGAGAGAGACTATTATGATGGATGTTTTGCAGGAGCAAGAAACCATGGTTGAAGTTTCCTCTTTGGAGGTAAGTCAAATTGAGAGTGAGGTGATTTATGAGTCTTTATCGGTACCACCTATTGTTTTTGAGTCTCATGTTCCTTTCTCTCAAAAACTTGACCTTATTCCTTCTTCTCCTATATTATATCCTCCATCGTTTCTTCTTTCTCCCGTTTTGAATGACTCTCGTGATAATGTAAATAATGTACAGTTGGTTTCTTTTCCTTCTTTTGAGTCATGTAAAAAGACTAACATTTTTTCTTTTTCTTCTTCTTGTAAATATAATTTTTCCTTTGATTTTTCTTTTTGTAGTTTTAGTAATATTTTAGTACTAACTTTTTTCATTTTTCCTTTCCACTCTTATATAATATGCTCTGAGATGTTTGTAGGAACATATGATAAGCTTCTTAGAGCATTGAATTATTATGAGTGATGTACTAGTCTTAAACGGTCATGCAAGACCTTAAATCAGCGCTTATCGGGAGGCAACCCGGCTTTGTTCATTTTTTTTATTTTTTTATTTTTTTTGGTTTGACTAACTTTACTAATGTGTGATGAAGTCTTTTGCTAGGTGCAAGCATAGCCAATTTTTTTTGGCTAAGTTCACTGCCTCATTACAACTATCGATTGTGGTGGAGGTGTCGATGCTTTTTGACACTCCCTTTGATTACCCACCCCTTTTGTAAGTTGTACCTCTCCCTCATTTAATTCCTCTTTGTTCACATTGAGGACAATGTGTGATTCAGCTTGGGGGAGGATGTTTGTCATCATTACTTAGCGCATGTTAGTTGCATTTAGAGTAGTTTTTTTTATTGCTTTCATAGGTTGTTGCACGGTTTGTACTACTCATTAGGAGTGGGAGTTTACGTGTGACCAAAAAAATTGTACTGCTTTCTTAGTTGCATTAGCATATTTCATTTCATATTAGACTTCATCTCATTTTATTAGTTGCATCTATAGGACTATTGCTGGCACTCTTTGAGAACTTTGATGATATTTTACTACATTTCCTAAGCGTCATTCATCTTGAGCATGATACTTTATAGCACGATTGTTTCGCAATTGATTGTTTGTGGTAAGATTGATTGATCTCTCTCTCGGTTCGATTTAACTTTATTGTGCGTACACCTTAAACTAAGTGAGCTTCGTGCCTATAAACCGACGTATCGTGTCGGTTATGTTCTTTCATGTGTGATTAGTTCCTTAGTTGTCGCATTGATCTTGATTTTGACTTGGTACTCTTTGATATTTGATAGTGCATACATTTTGATATGATTGAGGCATTTTATTTCATGATCTTAGCTCCAGAGTTACTCTTGTTTTCATATTATCCTTCCTCTAGCCCCGCTGAGCCTTTCTGACTATGTTTGATTGCTACCTACATTAGAAGCCATTGGCCTCATTTGATATTTGTCCTAAGCCTAGCTTGGGGGAGCGAGTATTAGTTTGGTTTGGTTTGTATTGAATTGAAATGCTCTATTTGTGGTTTAGAAGGATGGAAAAGTATGTTTAGTGAGCTTTGAAATTGAATTGTAAGTTCGAGAAAAAAAAAAAAGTGAAAAATGAAATGAAAAAGAAGTGAAAAAAAAGTTGTGAATAAAGTGAAATAAAAAGGGTTATGATTGAATTACTTGAGTGAATAAGGTTGTTGATTATATTTGGAGATTGTTGGTTGTTGAGTGGAGTTGTTGTGATCTTTCTTGGTCATGTTTTCAGTTATATGATGCTCCCCCTTCTTGGTTTTTCCACCACAATTCCCAAATTATTCCATACCTTTAACCTCAACCCCATTACAACCCTTAAAAGTCCTCTTGATCATTGTGCATTGTATTGTTGAGTATTAAGTGAGTCAAAAAGTCAAAGTTATATTAAAGAGTTTATGTTTCATCTGAGTCGACTTGTTTTAGGTTGAGTGTCATCATTTATCCTTTAAACACATGACAGATTTGAGCACACATGACTATAGTGAGGTCTGTCAGGTTTGGTTAAATCCAACTTGGGAGAGATGGTATGTGGTATGATTGGAGAGTCGATTGCGATACATGACATGCTATGCGGCTTTGTTCGAGATTGTTTCGATGCTTGGTTTCTGTAGTGATTATATCTCTTGTGTTTTCAGTTGAGTGTTTAGCCCTGTTGTAGTCCTATATTGTAGGTCGTCTTTCTTTTCCAATGTTTATGTCTTATTGCTTGGGGACAAGCAATGGTTTAGCTTGGGGGAGTTTGATAAGTCATATTTATTTATAGTTTTAAGGAGCATTTAGATTGCATTTTAGAGCATTTAGATTCATATTTAGGTTCATTATTGCATCATATTCTTAAGTTATGTTATTCTACTCCTATTCGGTATGTTTTCTTGTTTTTGATGAATTTCAGGTAATGAGAACGTATTTGGAGTATATTTAGCTGAGCTTGAGGATTAGGAGCACTTGGAAATAAGCTACGATGCATAAGGATAGTATGGATACGTCTTAGTACGAGTTTGAGCGAAAACGAAGCGGAAAATCATTAGAAGAAATGTGAAAAAGGAGTCATGTATACTCTTATGATCATAACTTTTGATGTGCTTCTTAGAATCAAGAAATTGCAGTTGGGTTGGAAACTAGACTTGAAGGGATTTCCAACGATAGGTCACACGCCCCAAATGGACTTCTGGTTCGAGAGATACAGCCTTCGCAAGTTGATGCAAAATCGCTGTTTTCCCGCCCGGTCGACCGGGCGGTTTAGCCCGACCGGGCGAAATGAAATTTTCACAGGATGCAAGGCATGTTAGTCCGGTCAACCGGGCGAGAAAGGAGCCAAAATCGCTTGCGCGCCCGACCGGGCGGGCTCGCCCGGTTGACCGGGCGGATTTCTTTGTTCCGTCGTAGTTCCTCAATCACCGTCGCCCGACCGGGCGGAGTCGCCTCGGCCAACCGGGCGGTTTCTCGAGACGGGTTTATTTGCCTTTTTTAGCCGGTTTTGTAAAAACTATAAATAGGTTTCACTTCTCTCCTCTCTCTCTCTACCCCTTCTCACGTTATATTTTGTATTCTTAGGTTTAGTTTTGGTTTCCTTCTTCCTTTTCTCTCTAGTTTTTCATGGCAAACCCTAGTTTCTCTTTTCTTCATTAATTCATGAGTTTATAATTTTCATCTCTTTTCTTTCATTGATTTCTTTGATTATGCTTTCCTTTGTAGATTTTAAATTTCTTTATTTATTTCATGATTGAGTAGTTTATATTCTAGGGTTTGGGAATCCATGTTTATATGCTATGATTCTTGATTGATATTTATTAATGGTTTGTTTAGTTATTGATATCTCTAATTGATTAGTGTTTTTATTATTAATCTTGCAATCTGATCAATTGTCTGATTAAATATTGCTTATTATGGAGTCATAGATCGAGAGATAGTACTCTTTAGAGGCTTACCTACAATTAGCAAATCTGATTATGTTGAGCGACCGTACTAGCATATGTTGATTTGAGAACGTTAAGGCCCGACCGTAGGATTAACATGTACTCTAGATATCTGATTAATTGAACCATTGATGATATTTTGATAGATTATAGTTATGAACATGGTGAACCATTGCCCTAGATCCTTTTTAGCTTGATTTTCGTAGTTTGATTAGTTTAGAACTTTAATTCATTATTCCTGATCTTGTTTAGTTTCTCCATGCATTAGAAGCTAGATTAAAACAACCATCTCTTTGTGGATTCGACCCTACTTACCCTACTACATTGTTAGAAGGTTTTGCAGGAATTATTTTTGACAGGTGTGCGACACCCTACCACTGCGTTGATGACCATAAGATTGCCGCCTTCGATGAAGATGTGTTGAATATGATTTTGGTGGGCTAGGAGAATACCCTGATGAAGAGCTGTAGCTTCGGCAATGAAGACCGAGGAGGTGCCGAGATTAATTGCTGAAGCTGTGAGGAGGTCTCCAGCGGAATCCCGGATAATAATGCCTGCTGCTGCTGAGTTGCCACGAACCGAACCATCGAAGTTGAGTTTGAAAGATTGTGGAGGGGGAGGCTCCCAGGCGACGAGGATGGAGTTGGTGTGATGATGGGAGGTGGTGGAAGGTGAAAATGGGGACCCAGTGGAGAAACAATTGTCAACTGTTTATTCTTTATGGAGGAATTTGGCCTTGTGGAGGATTCTATGAATATTGAGTGTGAGGTTATTGAAAATAACATCATTTCTTTCTTTCCAAATGCTCCAAATAATGAAAATGAATTTTACGATTTGAGTCTTATTCTGCCGAATGGTGGAGAGAGTGGTTAGCAAGGGATTGACATTTAGAGTTTGAGGTAACCAATCTCTTAGCTCTTGTAACTCCCAAAGGGGTTTAAGACATTGACACGAAACAAAAAGGTGGTCTAGAGACTCTTCTGCTAGCCTGCAGAAGCTGCAATAATTAAAAGGGGTGATTTGTCGTTTAGCTAGAATTTGGCGAACGCCGAGACTGTTATGACAAATTAGCCATAGGAAAATTTGGAGTTTCGGTGGAATTTGAAGCTTCCAGATCCAACGATATTCCCATTTAGCCTGTTGTAGAGGAACTTTATGGGCTAGCCAATTGGCTGATTTGACTGTAAACTCTCCTGAAGAGGAAGGCCCCCAAATGGGTTCGTCAGGAAGAGGGTTCACAGGAAGAGGAATTCCTTTTATGATTTTGACAATATGTTCGGGCAAAATAGTAGATAGTTTTTGAAGATCCCAAGTTCTGTTTGGAAGGATAAAATTGTTCAGGCACAAAGAAATGTCGACTTGGTCATGGGGGATCTCAAGCATGTTGATAAGGCTATCATGAGAGCACCAATTATGAAGCCAGAAGAGGATTTGATTACCGTCCCCAATTTTCCATCGGATGCCCTTGCGGAGGATGTTTCGTTGTAGTAGGATTTTCCTCCAAATGGGAGAATCTTGCGGTTTAGGTGAGCAAGTAAAGAAAGATTGTCTTTTTAAATATTTTTCCTTTATTAGCTTGACCCATATATTGGTTGGGTTTGTTAGAATTTTCCAACCAAGTTTTGCAATAAATGCTTGGTTCATTGGAAGGGTTTTGCGTAAACCAAGGCCCCTAACAGATTTGGGGGTGCAAATTTTATCCCAGGCAACAAGCGGAACACTATTTTTTTCCTTGTTCTGTCGCCAAAAAAAATTCCTATGGATTGAGTCTATTGATTTTGCAAGATCAGAGTGTAAAGAGTTGATGCACAAGTATATGAAGGTAGGGACTCTAGGTTTGATTGTATTAGAGTTAGTATGCCAGCCTTGGAAAGGAAGCCTGATTCCCATAGGTTAATACGTTGTTCTGTTTTACGGAGAATGGAATTGAGGTCCGCTTTAGTAGGACGAAAAGAGCTAAAGAAAACGCCCAGGTAACGTCCTAGGGAGGAGTTAGGGAGCATATTGAATTGGCTGGCTAAAATGGTTTTCCTCGCTGGTTGAACATGTTTCGAAAAGATGATGGATGACTTGTGAAAATTTACAAGTTGTCCTGAAAGGTCGCAGAATTCATCTAGTGTTGTTCTTAAGTTTTTACATGCTTCATTGGATGCTTTACAGAAAAGAAGGCTGTCATCAGCAAACATAAGGCATGGAATGTTTGCAGTTCGAGGATGGATTTTAAATCCAATGCCCGAACCTCGAACACGGGTTTGAAGCGTTAATTTCCTGATTAGAACTTCCATGCAAATAATGAACAAATATGGTGAAAGGGGATCACCTTGTCGTAAGCCCCTAGAGGGCCGGAACCATGGTGAAGTATCTCCATTTACTTTGATTGAATAAGAAACGTTAGTGACACATTCTTTTATCCAAAGGACCCAAGTAGAAGGAAATCCAAAAGCGGTGAGTGCTTCCCAAAGGAAATCCCATTCAATTCTATCATAAGCTTTTTCCATATCAAGCTTTAAAGTACACCAACCGGTTTTATTTTGAGACTTTTGGAAGGTGTTGAGAGCTTCCTGTGCTATTAGTAAGTTGTCGTGGATAGAGCGATCCTGAGTGAAAGTGTTTTGTAGAGGGCTTATTTCTCTTTGTAGAATAGGGCGTAACCGGTTGACAATGATCTTGGAAATTCCTTTGTAAATCGTATTAATCAAACTAATAGGTCGAAAATGATCTGGCGTTTCTGGAATATCTTTTTTGGGAATGAGGGTAATGAGAGTATGGTTGAGTGAAGGTGGTAATTTGCCATGATGAAAGAAACTTTGAATTGCAATAATGAGATCTTTTTCTAAAATTGGCCAATAGGCCTGGAAATTTTTTGCTCCGTAGCCATCTGAACCTGGTGCTTTATTAGGGTTAATATCGAAAATTGCCTCTTTGATCTCAGTTGGTGTAACTGGAGCTAATAAGAGCTGAGAATCCGTTTGTGAAACATATAAATATAATGGTTGGTGGACACTACTAATACATATGGACTTATAGAGTTACAATAAAGTTTGATCCAATTTCTTAAGAAAAAAAAAACATTATTATGTAAGTTTTAGTTGGATTTGCTTCAATATATATATTTTCAATATCAGTCTTTTGTAATTTTTGATAATAGGTAATAATGATCAATGTTTTGTATCAGAAAGTATGAAAAGTCACAATGTTTCATCTTCTTTAAGAAAAAGACTAGTATGATTGAACTTTTTTTGGGAGAGAAAAATAAAATTCATTAATTGAAAGCCATACAACATCTACAATAACCATTAAAGAAAAGCAAAATAAAATCTAACTTGATCAAATAAATTATTCTTTATTGTAACTATGTTGCCAATGAACCAAATCTAACAATACAAAATATATCCACTTGTTCGATAAAACATACAACATTTTATAAGAGCATCTATTATTCTCACATAGTTTTGATATAAAATCTCTGTACTTGACCCTATCCCGAACTGACTAATACTCCCTCCGTTTCTTTTCAATTTACTCACTTCACTTTGGAGGAGAACCAAGGAGGAAGTACAAAAGTATGAGAGAGAAACTGGAAAGGTGGAGAGAGGTATTGAAAAGTGACAGAAGAAACTAAAAAGTGGGTTATTAAAAAGTGAATAACATGGGTGGAAAAAGATGAGAAAAGGGGATATGTTACCAATAATAGAAAAAACAATAATATGTAAATTAAAAAGAAACAAAAAAAAGTGTGTAGATTAAAAAAAAAAGGAGGGAGTAGTAGATAATATTAGGGTTTTCTCAGAGGTGAGAGAATATCTAGAGAAGCTTTTTTTTTTGGGTGAACAACGGTAGCATTAAATTAAGAAGTCATAGCAAAGAGGCTAGTACAACACAAAGTCTTATAAAAGACGGTCTCACGTTAGTCTTAACGTGAGACCGTCCAAGTTCAACATTGAGCTGGGGGAAAGAGATGGAGGCGCGACGCCAGGGTGGGGGAAAGAGATGGAGGCGCGGCTCAAGGGGTTGTCGGTTGGCGGCGAAGTTACGCCGGTGATGTCAGCATCGGCGAGTGGGCTCCGAGTTGAGATCATTGAGGGTGTTCTCTTCTATGAACTTCTGACCTGAATACTGCAGAACCGCCATCGCGGAGAGGCGGAAGCAAACAAGAGAAAAACTCCTAGGGACGACGATCTCGAACCTCTTGTCCATGGTAACCATCTGTTCAAAGTAGACCGTCATGTCGACGTGGGTTCGGAGGAAGTTCCGGAGGTAATCGACGCCGTAGCTTGGACGTGCGTTTATCAAGGTGCATACGGTCCTTGGACTGTTGATTCCGACGACATTCGTGAGGTTTTCTCTCTCCTCTTTCTCTTATTTTTGTCATTTTTAAATTATAGTTATAATTTTCCAATTAGTTAAGGAATTTTAATAATTAATTACATATTTTAGGCTCTTAGTTATGGTTTTCTGATTCTAGCTTTTGCTTAATAGTTATGAAATTCGGATATATAGTTATGATTTTTAGGTTATTAGTTATTAATTGTGGTTAATAATTATGGTTAATAATTATGGTTTTATGGTTGATAGTTGTGATTCTGGCTATTAGTTATTGTTTTATGATAAATAGTTATGATATTTGGGTATTTAGTTATTATTGTTTTTTACGTTAGTTATGACTTTTTTTTAGTTCCGATTTTATGGCTAATAGTTTTAGTTTAGAAAATAATTGAAAGATTATAATTATAGCATATGAATAATTATTTATCAATTTCATGAGTAGCAATGATAGTATGGGTGGTCATTAGTTTTATTTATTGTATGCATTAGTAAACATTGTTTTTGCATTGGTTATTTGAGGTTGGCATAAATAATGCAAAAATGCGATAGTTATTTAAAAAAAAGAGAATTAGTGCGTTAATTTTTTTTGAGAAAGAGATAATTATTTATGCGTGATACTGAAATTATGGCCAATAAAATGCATTATAATCTGATTTTTATGATATAGCTAATATACTTCAGCGCTTAACAAATATACTTCAGCGTTTAACTAATATACTTCAGGGCTTAACTAATTCACCCAGAAGCAATTTAAGGCTAGCATAACTAATAGGTGCAAGTGCTTAACTAATTCTACTGCTGGTTTGATGCACGCGCGTGATGTCAGCATGACATCAGCAGTCTCATGTTAACATTAACGTGAGACCGTCTCTCCAAAAACGGACTCCAAGTACAATCCATATATAATATAAGTCTAGACAATAATTAGGGAGAGTGAGAAAATTCTTAATTATACTATGAAGGGAGTATATCCCATTTCTACATGCGTGAGCAGTGAGCTAACGCATCCGCAACTTGATTTGCCTTCCTTCTAACCACCTGATGGTATCAATTAGAGCAGAATTTCCACGGAGTAAGCAATGGGCAAAAAAGAATTGGACTTTAAAGTTTAACCCAATAAGTAAGCCACTTTATGGTCCATATATCCGACTTACTTTATCAAACCTACAACAATTCCAATTTCCAACCCAAAAAGAACGCAACAAATTCAGCAAGGGCGAAAACAGCAAGTGTTGAGAGCAATACACTCATAGTCTCATAATCACACGCAGTCAGTCACAGAGTGAAGAGAGAGAGAGAGGAATGGCGTGGTGCGCAGCAAGAAGCTTCCATTTACCGGCGATTGACGCCGGCGCACTTCGCGTGAAAGGTCGAATTGCCGCCGGAGTTGGTTGCGTTTCATTCGCCGGCACCAACATTTGGTGCTCTAAACCCTTCGCTTGCTTAGCCATTTCTACTGATGCTAGTAATCTCTCTCCACTTTTTATTTTTATTTTTATGTTATCCTGATTAACTTGTTATTTACTGGTTGCTGAATTTTGTGTTGTTTTACGCTTTCTTGAATGTTGAATTATATTGTAGTACTAGTAATTGTTCATTTCTGGCTGATTATCTTTTGAAATGCAAGTGGAATTTGCAATTGATTTTGGATGATGAATATACGGATTAGTTATATCAAACAAAAAAAAAATTAAAACTTCAAAGGATTAATAATATTTTTTCTGTCTTTTGGGCTATAATGGGAGTAAGATAATGTTTTTGCAAGTGGTTTTTCGAGATGAAGAATTATAATTTAATAAGGATGTGGATTATGCCCTAATTCAGAGAAGTAGAGTGATGCATTTTCCATAATCTGGTGAAATGTATTTTCTTTGTGAACTCATGTTGTAGTCTTAAGCATGGAGAGATTCGGCGTAAAGCCTTTTTTTTTTTGGTAAGACAGGTTTTTCTTTTGGATTAAAAGGGGATAAAATGGTGGGATTACTTGCTGAAATTGGAGTTTTATAATATTCGAAGTTGGTTGGGAGATTTCTTCATTTTGGAAGCTGCTTGTGTAGTGGATCATACGTTCCTTCTGTTAAATGTTGTTATTGAGACGGATTTTGAACCTTTTGGTTGAGAGGAAAGGATTCTCATGTTGTAATGATGTTATTGTTTCATAATTTTGCAATAATAGGCACGTTTCACATTAGTATATGAAAGAAATTCGTCTAATTTTGACATTTAGTTTTTGTCATTTATCATTCAAGAAACTATGGAACCCTAATCTGATGAAAATACTTTACAAGATAAATCTAGATTTGTAATATTTTTCACATTATGACAATGTAATGATGTATGAAACGCATTTTGACAAATTTTATATCGAGTTTTGTTCACCAAAGGCAAATATGACATTTGTTTTACAATGGAGGCAGCAGCAAAGTACAATTTCTCTCTTTCTGTTTATGTTTCTGGTCGTTTCTTATAATTATTTTATGTAAGGTGGGAATTTTCATCTACTTGAGGCTCACATTGCATTGGGTAGACTAGAGGAATTGAAAACAGCTCTTTGATAATTGATTATTTTAAGCAAATTAGATATCTTGAGTGGAAGAGTACTTCCTCTTCACAAACCAGGCTCTAGGAGGTTTTGTTTGATTCTGACATTCGACATATGAGATCCTTACTAAAGGGATTGAGTTATACGAATTGTGATCGTATTTTTTGAATTAGTGAATATTGGTGATTGGACTGTTTACTCTGTAAAATACGTGTGCTTGATCCTTTCTGTATATAATATAGGTTTAAAGGAAGCTGTCAAAACAGACAAGGCTCCTGCAGCATTAGGACCATATTCTCAAGCCATCAAAGCAAACAACATGGTCTTTGTATCTGGTGTTCTGGGTCTTGTGCCAGAGGTTTGTGCTTCGCATCTGAGTCGTTTCTTTAGCTAATTTGTTTGTCTACATATAATTTTGCTTGCTTGCTGATGTGAATGATATCTGTTTGAATGCAGACTGGAAAGTTTGTCTCAGAGAGTGTGGAGGAGCAAACTGAACAGGTAAATAGGATTTTTTGCAACCTCCTCCACCATAAAGCCTGGTTTAGAGCACGCTTCACCTGTGTAAAGAAATTATCACGGTTCTCCAAAACTTTGCTGCCTATGATTTCGACAATTAGGAAATTGTCATGGTATATGGATGGGCAGATGGCCTATGGTCTAAATGTCTAGAAATTGTGGAAGTCTCTGTATGTTTAATGAATTTATGTGCCTAACTACGTATATGAAAACAAGTTTGCTTGCCAGGCTTTATGAGAAATTGTGAAAAGATTTGGTTACTTTCTTTTGAGCTCGTATGGCTGGGTAATGCGTGTAATGGGACTTCTAGATTGTTGGACAGCCTTAGCGAGTTTGTTGAGGCACTGCCTTCTTTACTGTGAAATACAACATGTGCATGTGCTGCACATTTTTGGTCAAAGTGGGAAGTGGCCTTCTGTTTCATGAATTAGGAGTGTGCCACATTATCTGAGCTGGTAATTCATGCTTAGTAAGGGCATTTCTCAGTGGTCTTCAAAAGGAGGGTCAATGAAGCCATGTGTCAAAGTATCAGTGCCAAACTACCAATTGGCAAATGTCCAATTACCAATTCTCAAATTAGCTTTCAGTGCCTAGTAGTATCAGATGCTTCTCAGCACCATAAGGCCAGATAATTTTTTCCTATGGTCAATTGAATGGTTGAATTAGAGCAAACCGCTCAAAGAGGCTTTCACCTTCCTTTTAAATAGGTGGGTGAATTTTTCTGTATAAGACTTTCCATGGATATGAATTGACTGGCGCTTTTTTTCCTTTTACATCTGTATTTGTGTTCAGCAATGATTTTGTAGGTGATTACAATTGTAATCTAAATTCACAGACCATATTCTACAAGGATAACCTTGGCCCTTTATATACTGTAATTTGGTTTATGCATGTGAGCTGTTTATAGTTTTTCCATACATCACCACGTCAAGCTGATTTAATTCATTTTATTGAATATCTGGGTGATGGAGGTTTTGTTTTTAACTGAACTGTAGACGTTATGTTTCTAATGTTCTTACTTCCAGCCTTACATATGGAGAGAGGGAAAGACAATATATAATTCGGAATACTGGACGTACACCTTATTGTTCACTTAACTATTCTCTTTATAAAGTGAGAGATGTGTTGACATGTTCAAATTATCTTATATTTTCAGGTTCTCAAGAACATGGGTGAAATTTTGAAAGCTAGTGGAGCAAACTATTCATCTGTGGTCAAAACGACTATCATGTAAGTGCATTTGCATCTCAAGACTCAAGTTTCCTTCTTGGATGTTAGAATACACAATAGCCATGTAGAGCAATATTGACTATATTATGTTGTTCGATATTGATCTTAGGTTGGCGGACTTGAAAGACTTCAAGAAAGTAAATGAGATATATGCTAAATGTGAGTAAATCATATAACCTATGGATCAATTGTTCATCATGGACTTTCTTAGTTGTCAAAAGCATTGCAATTTTTGTAAAATTGACTCTTGTTTCTTGCAGATTTCTCATCCACACCTCCTGCTCGATCAACTTACCAGGTTGCGGCGTTGCCCCTGGATGCGAGGATTGAAATTGAGTGCATCGCTGCTCTTTAGGTTCATTATTATTAGTTTATTACCGACTTAGTAGAGGTCAATAAAGTTATGGCTTACGAGCATCTTGGTGCTTTTAGCATCCTGCCATGTTTATATTAGTTTCCCTCTACCTTCTGCTGGATGTACACAGCTCAATGCATTCCACTCATCGTATAATTTGACCTTTGAGCTTAGAGAATCTTATCTTTTAGTACACACAGTGGGTGCTATTCGATTTGTTTTTCCTTCCCTTTAATGAAGCACTCATGATTCTATCTTCAATGGCCATTAATTTGGTGGAATATATGTGTTCCAGTTGCTGCTTTGCTTTATTGTTTGATTCACTTATTAAACAAGTTAATGCCGCGGAGACACAAACTTTTCTTGGACTAATTTATCCTTTAGTAGACAGCACCTCAGCTTTCATGCAGATTTTAGTATCCAGATTACTGCCAGATTATTTTGTGGCTAGGTCCATCATGCATCTGTACTCAGTCAGTTTGTATGCCTCGTGCTGGCAAGTTTGTATGCCTAGGGAAATTGAAATTCCCACAAAATGTGGGAATTTAATTACCCACTCCCGTCTTAATCAATCAGAATTCCCACATGAATTGCAAATTCCTTGATGTCAACCAAATAAATTTAGGCCATTTCCTAGGAATTACATAAGGGAAGTAATTTCCTATGAAATGAAACTTCCTACAAGAATTAAATTCCCATATATACCAAACGAGCACTAAAAAGAAATGAGGGAGGTATATTTTTTGATAAAATTTATTGATAATTTGTTTTTGTAAAAGTAGTTTAGACAAAAATATATTGTAACCCGTCAAAAAAATATTGTGTTATTTACACATTTTGCCTATGACATAAATTATTGGTCAATTCTCAAAATACATAATTATAAATTCAGTTTCAATTTGCAGAAATTAGTTAAATCACTAAAATAATAGTTTTTTATTTATTTTGGCAAATAACTAAAATAATAATTTAGTACTCCCTCCGTTCCATAATATAAATCATGTTTCCTTATAAGGTGTGCTAAAATACCCAATTGAAAATAATTATGTCCAAAATACCCTCATGTAAATAATTTAATTTTCAAAATGTCCTTATAATTTCAGCTCCCAATGTACCATTATTAATGACAAAATAGGATATTTTCCCAATAAAAATGAATCTATTCATCCAAATAAAACAAGATTCCACATACCTTAATCTATACTAATATATTAAAAGGCGTTCCTAAGCAAGAAACGATGCCACGTGGCGCCTTCGCTTGGAGTATTTTATGCTATGCAATCCACATACACTTAAAAAAATAGAAAATGTATTATGTAAGATTCGATCATGAGATCACAAGCATATATACTAATGTCTTAACCATTAAACCAAATGATACTTGATGTTATTATTTCAAAATAAAATATATTAATGAAAGATATAATCACCCGGGGCGTAGCCCGGGCCTAAAAAGTAGTTCTCATGTAAGAAGAAAACCAATGACTCATATTATGGGACGGAGGGAATAACATTCATGTGAAAGAATAGAGGCTCAATATTCGTTAGAATTTAGATGGTATCAATGGGTTAAAAAAAAAAAGAAAAAAAAAGAAAGGAGGGAGAATTTTTTTGGAGTCCGGATCCTCTAGAGTTTTAATAAAACTCTACAAGGTAGAGTTGTATCTGAACCATACATTTTAAGATCAAGGGTTCATATTGGTGGAATGAGAATATTAGGGGGTGGATTTTGATGAGAAAAAATAAGGGGGATTTTGGAAAGATAATATATGAGCCATCGATTTTTTATTCATTGGTTGATATTCTTCTTCGGCTCGACTGTAGAGTTATTTTAGAACTCTAGATGATCCAAACACATTTTTTTGTAAGACGAAAATCGGTGAAAAGAAAAGAGAACAAAAATAAAAGGGAAGACAGAAATTCGTTTCTTCTCTCATCTTCCTTCCTAAAACGGTAGGCGATAGTGGGGCCCAATCATACAACCAACTCATACAGTCTCCATATTTTATATTAATGGCAGATTTTTCAGATAAAAAAACCCAGATAATTTCCTTTTATAGGAATTAACAGGAATAATCATACTAATTTAAATTTATACTGATATACAAATACCACCAACGAACCTGTGCCCACTCCAGAAATTAGGAGAGAGAATTTTGCAGCATAAAGATTCCAAGAGTAAGTCTTTATACCAAAATTCTTTGCTTTATGTTTATGCTTTCTTTTTCCTTTTTGTTCTGTGTAATTCCATCAAATTTATAAGTATTTGATTGTGTTTTTCAGTTTCTTTCATTTTTTGCTGCAAAATAATTTCTGGGTTCTTTTTCTGCTGGATCCTAAAATATAGTTCTTACTTCTTGTATGTATAATTTAGATTAAGATGTTGTTTCTTGTGTTTTTTTAGTACAATTTGCCAATAGATTTGGGCATTTGAGCATTTTGATTTTGGTGCTGTTATTTATGATAATTGTTTTAGTTTCATTTCATTTTCCCCTATTTGTGTTCTATCTAATTTTATATAGTAGTGTGGAAAGTTACTTAATATATAGTTATATGTAATTCCCAATGGATAATCTCATGGATTGATTTAAGAAAATTCATTGTTTAGAGGAAACCCAAGTTGAATCAAAAGATGTTGTCTTTACTCTTTACTTGCTGAATTTTGAAACCCCCTTTTCTTTTATATGATTTGGTGTTAAATTTCATTTGTCCTTGAATTTAGTTTTCCCATTTTCTGTTTAGGTTTCTTGTTATTTTTACAATCTCTCAAATGTAATTTTTGTGCTTTTAGGGGATAATTTGCTTTGGTGTTGGTTTCTTTAGTTTGCATGCCTGGCATTGAATTACTGTTGCCATGCAATGAAAATTTCTCCGGATTCAGTTTTTTCTTTGTTCAACAACGCCTCGTGTTTGCTCTAATGATGGGGTTTCGACGTGTCTTCAGTATGAATTTGACTCATGGAGTATGAATTTGTTGTTGCAGGTGTAAAATTTTTATTTCTCTAACATGGAAGGTGTCATTGTTAGGCGTGTAATCCTGTCTGACAATAGCTGTCTGTTTAATGCTGTTGGGTAAATTTCAAACCATAGATAGCTAGATTCATTTTCCCCCCTCACAGTTATAGATCATCGCTTACTTTGTCAAGTGTTTATAATGTTCTATATTTTGCAGATATGTTATGGATCATGATAAACAGAAAGCTCCTGAATTAAGACAGGTTATGCTCCTGATTAATTATTGATGTTGGTTCTGAGTTTCTCTGTCCTAATTTCTTAGGGTCAGGTGTCTACTTATTTCTTAAGTTGTTAGAACTTAGAATGAGTAGAATCAAGGCATCTTGTGCATTAAACGAAGTTCATCTGCAGTGAATATGCTTTTGCCTTATTTCATCATCAGATATTCTGTTTACACTTTTGTTGAATTCGTTCATGGTAGTATGTCAGTCTTATTATGGGAAGAAAACATGAACTTAAGACTAAACATCACGAGGAGACTTGTCAAATGCATGAGAAATTTTAAAAATGGGAATACCGTGGCTCATTTTTCTAGTTGCTTTTGCTATTTGTAGCAATATGATGGTTTCTTTATAGACAATATGCTCATGTCAAGAATCAATATGTCTCACTTACTTCATTTGCCAACATTAATATCATCTTACATTTTAATGGATCAAAGTTGTGGGTGATGCTTCAATGTGGGTCTTACATTTCTTTTGCTAGTATGATGCATGGGTCTTTTCCAATAATGTATGTGCATTACCCAAGCTTATAATGCATCAATGTGGGTTTTGTATAAGAAATAATTTTGATGAAGTTTTTGTTGTCCGAAAAAGAGTTGGGATCAAGTAGGAAAGTACTTGCTACTTAAGTAAAAAACGTGAGATAACACATTAGCTTTCTCTACTTGGATGATAATAGGAGTTTTGATCCATTCAATTATTTGCTACGTCTATTACATGTATTTTATACCAAATAGTTTGTTCTTTTTTCAGTGTCCCCTTGACGAATGGGGTACTAAATGACCTGTTGTTTATTTTTGGAAGGTTATAGCTGCAACTGTGTGTAGTGATCCCGTGAAATACTCTGAAGCGTTTCTTGGGAAACCAAATGAAGCATATTGCTCATGGATTCTCGATTCAGAGAAATGGGGAGGTTTGTAAACTCCTTTAATTTAATTTTTCGTAAAAGATGTATATTTTTAGTGCCGATAGACTAGTTATACTTAGGGGTCGTCATCTCTATTCTCTGCTGAAGTTTCTGTGGTTGCATGAGATTCTGAAGTTAATTTTAGCTTGTAAGAAGTGATTCTATTACTTCTAGTCATCCAGTGTATGTGGTTTAATCTGGCCTAGAAGAAGTTATGTAGTTTAGTTGACATAAGACTGAGGGATCAAAATGTAGAACTCGTCTTGAGTTGGCCATAAAATCTTGAAGGTTTCTTAATGTATGAGGGACCTGTCATACATGAGCCTTATTGAACTATAAGAAACCAACATGCCGAAAAGACAAACTAATCTAAGATCCCAATGGAATCAAGGTGTACGAAGGTCATGACTTATGCTGTTTTACTTTTATTGCTTACTCAAGCAGGGAGGTGGAAGACAAAATAAAAACATTTCTGGATACAAGGAAGAAAGTGTTGAAGTGAAAGGAGTGATTTATTCGAGCCATTTTTATGCATAGAGATGGCTTTTAGAGCATCATATATCCAATACTTGCTTACATTTGTATGAAGATGTTGTGATATTGAAATGAACTGAAGCATCTGGCAACAAAATCATACCTTAACACAGCAGGTAGCCTGACTCTGTGGACTCGTATGTGAAGCAGTATCTGATGCACATATGAATACATAGTCTTCTGTCATATGTTAGTACCTTATTTTAACCATTTTCACTAACATTGAGGAGTTGAAACAATCTGCTGAAAATACAGCTATATCATAGGCGAGAACCCCTAGGTGTATGGGATGGTTTGGCTTGAGGCCTCCCAAGTCCCAACCATGGGAAGTTGAAATACATCTTGTCAGGTTATTGTTAGCAATGAGTATTGAGGAGCTTTAGCTGCGATTGTGTCTGTTCTGTGGTGTTATAAGTTGGGTTGAAATGAAGGTATATTTAAAGAGAGAAATGAGAGGTAAGAAGAAGAAAGTCAGAGTAGCTGATAGTTCCATTGCAATATTGCTACAATAACATCTTGAATTACACATAACCACCCCGGACCTCAGAGGGGTTGATTACACTTTTAAGTAGAAAGATAAAATGTAATGAACTAGCCAACGGAGGGGGCTTTGTAGGAAATTGCATTGTAATTCAGTTAGTAGTAGTTTGAGGGGAATACAAGTGAGTTGCTAGAGTAGAGAGAGTGAAAGGGATCATAATTGTATAAATAGAGGAGAGTTGGGAGAGAAGATCATGAAGATTAATGTTGAAAATTACTTTCTGTTAGTTTTGGGAGTGAGTCACTCAAAAGCTTGATAAATCTATCCTATAGTTCTTTAACTTTCCAATTAATCAATCAATATCATCTTCTTCGTCTACTAATTCTGATTTAAATTTCCAGTTCATCGCTGCTTAAAAACAAAATTTTCTGGATGAATCTCTCATTACCCCTCCTACTTATTAATACTCTTTTCCCTGCTTACAAGTTACATCATTCTCACTCTATAATAAACATTGCTGCAAAATACATTGAATTTCCTCTTCTTCCTGCCCAAGGCAACACATAACAGAATTCTCAACAGAAATTATGTGCAGTTGTGCACTACCTAACTTTCCCTTTCCCATGGTCGCATAAGTAATCAGATTGTTGGCTTGGGTTGATGTATAACATTACCCACCTTTTAAACCTTATCTTGTCCTTGAGGTGAAAAGTAGGATAACAGCCATAATGCAGTTGGATGGCTGAGAAGTCTTCCCATGTGGCTTCATACTCTGGCAGTCCATTTCATTTGAGGAGAACTGCAAGGCCAGCGCCATCCTCTAATGTTGCTGCATGCACGCCTAAGAGTGTCGTGTGTGTGTGACTTCCAGCTCCAAGTCTTTGTTTACTTGGTAAAACCATGACAATCTACCCTTTTCCTCTAGAAAGTTTGAGATGAGAAACTAGAAGAGCTGGATGGATGCAAGCAAATGGAAGCAAATCTAACTTGTAAGCAACACTACCCACCTTTTGCACACCTTTGTAAGGCTCATAGAACCGTGCTGCTAACTTTTCAAAAGGGCGCTTGGCCAAAGACTTCCGTCTGTAGAGTTGGAGTGTAAGACACTTTATCTTCTACCTTAAATTGCTCCTCTTCCCTTTCTGTCAGCCGTAATTTTCAGTTTTTCACCCATCATGGGCCTTGAGAAGGTCGAACTTTAGCTCATCTAATATTGCATCGCTTTCCTGAAACTCATCCACCAATGAATTCACGATGTTATCCTCCTTTCTCATGCTCGTCAACTGCGGAGTTTCATGACCATAAAAGACCCTGAATGGAATTTTCTTGGTATACGCGTGGGGTGAAGTGTTGCACAGAACTTGTCCCACAAAAGCCACCCTGCCTAGAATCGAGGTTTCCCATTGACAAAGCAACCAAGAGACTAAGGGAGGTCTGTAAGCATTTCTTGACTATTATTTATTGACCATCAAATTGCGGGTAACATGCTGAACTTTGTTTGAGAGCAGTTCTCTTGGAACAATTCGTTCCAGACGAGGCTCATGAACTGGGATGTGCTAAGCCAATGAAATGGGCATATTTGGATAGACAATCCACCACCATCAAGATGGTGCCTATAACATGGGATCAAGGCAACCCCTCAATGGAGTCCTTACTGATTTCATCCCAAACTGGTGTTAGGAGAGGCAGTGGTTGCAATAGTCCCACAGACTACGAGAAGAAGCCTTCTTCCGCACAAGCTTGAACATAGCGAACCACTGGCATTCACATACATGCCCACCTATACCACTCTGATGTTTGGTATGTCTTGAGCTCCCCTGAATGACCACCAAAAGGAGAGTCATGATATTCATGAAGGACAGTTCCCTGGCACCATTAGTCTTCCTTTGTAGAGCAGCTTCTCATTTTCCAAGAAACCCAGATGTGGTTTGCCTTCCTCAAAAGTTTACAAATGAGCTGTTTTATGAAAAGATATTTTGTGGTTGCTTCGTGAACCTACTCCCATGGAACACCACACATGGACTTGAGGACTTTTCCCTCCAGTCCGACCATTGCGGCCTTCAGTTTCTCCTCATCATCAGGCGATAGAAAAGGAAATAGCGTTCAGCTCAGTTGTCATCAAAGAGGGAGGGGTACGTCAAGCTTCCTGAACCTCCAATTTCCGCCGTCAGAACCCAAAATCCACTGTTGTCGGCACTCTCAAACTCCTGGTGCGGGCTTGCCATCATGGATGAAGACCAAAGTTACCACTGAAGGAAGAGATGTTGTTGCAAAGTTTGAGTTGGAGACCAACCACCTGTGTTCCTCAACAATGGTGGCGATTTTTCCATCAAGGGCCTGAGTCAGACTGGCAATCTCATCTCTGAGTCTTTGAAAGGTTGATCAGTGGTGAGCCTAACCTACTCCAGTAGTTGCTGTTTCAGGGGTGATCATTTAGCTTGCTGACCAACATTACTTGGAGCAATCCCCAGAATGTTCCGCTCTGAAACCAATTTGTAATATATTGAGTTGAATGAAGAGAAATGACAGAGAGATGCGAGGTAAGAAGAGAAAATAATTATAGTAAATGATAATTCGATTGCAATATTGATCTTATGAAATAGTCAATTCTACCCAACCACCCCAGACCTCAGTGTGGCTGGTTACTCTCAGAAAGAGAGAGATATTTGTTCTTTGGTTAATTCTCTCATCTCACCTCCCTCTTATGTGTACTCCCTTCCTTGCTTACATTGTTCTAAGACTATAACTAACTTCTAGGCAACATTCCTTGAATGGCCTCTTTTTCCTGCAATAGGCACATAATTAAATAAGTCAACAGAACTAATGTGCACTACCCAACTTGCCCTTTCCCACGTGCCTTGCGTAAGTAAAATGGACTGGTGGCTGTCCTCTGGGTTGATGTATAACATGCGGCTCTTTCTTTCTTCTTTTATTTTTTCTTTTTGTACTCCAAGGATGTTACATGTTTCATATGTTAAGTGAGTGGTGTTGTGTACATATGTAATATTTGTATATCCCCCTGCTATCACGATCTAGAGTCTAAAGGATCACCTTCATACAGTTGGAGTTGTTTGTGAAACTTGACAATTTGTGCTATTTTTTTTTTTTGCCTCAACAGGTGCCATAGAACTTTCAATATTAGCTGATTATTATGGACGCGAAATAGCAGCTTATGACATCCAGACAAATCGATGTGATTTGTACGGTCAGGTTAGTATGCAGTAGATGACATCTGATTCTTGATAGTTGATACTGAACCTTCTGTTGACTTATTACTCTGTGTTTGGGTGTTAAAACAGGACCGTAACTTCTGTGAAAGGGTTATGCTTCTTTATGATGGGCTTCACTATGATGCGTTGGCTGTAAGCCCCTCACCTCTACTTAGTCATTGCCCTTTTTGTTCTTGGAAAAATGACTCAGAAAGATTACACTCAAGAATAGATTATGTTTCTCATTGTGTTGTCACTTACAATGTGTTTGGATAAGAGGATTTGAAGAGAAAGGAAGGGAAGAGAGAGTGATCCATTTCCTTCTATTTGGATATGGATTAAGGGAAAACAATGGAAGGATCCAATTCCCTTTCTTTTAATATGTCAGATCTTTCCAAAGTTGGAAAGATTTGGAGTTAAGACACAAGTCCACTCTCCCTCCCTTTTTCCTTTTCCTTTCCTCTCTGTCCCTCCATCTGTCCATTGCTATTTCAATACACAGTTTGATATTTTCATAGATGTGGGACTCACAGATATCTGAGTTCAGGAATTGTCCTATTCTCTTTTAGAAATTCCTAACGACCTATTTTCCTATGATCCTTTTTTAGATGATGACGATTGGATAGGAGTATAGGACTAACCCTTGCATCTCTCTTGCAGCTAAAGTATTTAATTTGCTTTTTGGTATTGTGCAACAGATGTCTCCCGCTGAAGGAGCTCCGGAGGAGTTTGATCAAACAGTATTTTCTGTACGCAATGACAGAACCATAGGTATTGAGGGACTTGCTCAAAACTTCGTGAAGGCGCAGCATAGGTATTATTTGACCCCTTGCATATTATTCTTTGGAGCTAATCATTGCGTTATTTTCTTGCATGGAAAAACTCTACAACTTCAGGATCATAAACCTTTGATTGTGACGTGCTGATTTGGGACCTTCTTTTTGGGTGCACCTTTGCTTTTGAGTTTTAACGATATGCTGTATACGGGATGTTGCGAACTTCTAAAGATGTTGATTTGTATATTCTAATTGAGCTACTCTTTGGCTTTGGTATTAGTAATAAGATTTACTTATTTGCCTAGTACAATCATGTCTAATTTCACTCTGCTGCATATCAGGCAGAGAAAGTTTACTGACACTGCCAACTTTACATTGCGGTGTGGAGTCTGCCAAATCGGTGTCAAAGGACAGAAGGTAGGATCTGATTTGAAATTGTTTCTCATTAGCATATCACTTGTTTTGGCATGTTCACCCGAAAATCTGATTTAAATGATGCTTGAAATTCTGTTGTTTCTACCAGGAGGCTGTGGAGCATGCCCAGACGACTGGTCATGTTAACTTCCAAGAATATAAATGATACTTGAAAACAAAACCCTTTATTATAGAAAGATCATTCGTTGTGCTGCTAAAGAACATTCATATTGAACATTTGTATCAACGAATTGGGAATGCAACTTAGGAAGCTCCTTGATTTGTAGAAAATCCCTGTTGTAGCAAACAAATGGGATCATATGTTGACATGTTGTATTGTTATTACTCCAATTTTCAGAAGTTATAGATTGATTTTTCTCTTCTTATGTGAATATGTTGGATAATCAATTTGTCATGACAGTATAAAGTTAGAAAGTTCAATCACGTTGCAGCACTATGTAGAAAGTTTCCATTAGAAAAAAAAACACTCACAACGAGGAATTTTTTTATTTTGTATCCCCAATTGTATAAATAAATTTGTTAATGTAGTGTGGATATAAGAACTACATAATAAGTTTCTCAAAATAACTCATTAGGACTTGAGGATTTCATCATCTCCACGAAATTTTTGTCTTGAACTTGATTATTAGAGGCTAATCATCAGGAGGATAATTTGGGTGGCATACAAGGTATTCCTTTGCCAGGAGGAGCAGTTGGCGCACGGTAAAAGTAACATCTACATTCATTATTAACACAAGTTGCCATGATTTGGCCAAGATTTCTGTAGCAAGGACTGCATGTTTGTGCACATGCTTTGATGTCTGGACATCCTCCTCCAGTCACTGCTGAATATCCACAATTTCCATCTCCTGCTACTACATTCGCTGCAATACAAAGAAGAAATCAACAAAGAGATTTATGAGTAGTGATGTCTAGTCACCATGATTAGCAATACATTTACTGTACACATGAGTCAGTGTACCATGCACATGGTATGCCAAAGGGCTATTCGAGTTTTTTATACTTAAATGCTCATTTGAAGCTTTCCTCATCTCACCTAAAGGCTTTCCGCATTTCAATTATCTTGCTCGTTTAGAGGACTTCAAATGACTAATAAACAAGAAAATAGCTTTACAAGTACCATGTATACGATACACCCATGTGTATGATACTATTTGTGGGCGTCATGTTTTGAGAATCTTTCTGGTACTTATTAAGTAATTTTGCTTAAAAATGCCGGATTAACTTAGTTTGTCAGAATATTTAATAGGATTTCAGCCAGGAACTCACCCACCTTCACTCGATCAAGTTCGGCTGGGCCAGTATTTTCTTGGCCAATTTAACCCACTATAATCCACCCTCTAGGCCCTAGGTACAAGTTGTGAAGAAGAGTAGAAGACTGGTCATACTATAGTGTTAGTTTTGAAATATAAGTAAATTTTATAAAAATGACATTATAACTTACAAGTTACACTATCAAAAAATTGTGCATAAAAATATAGGAGTTAAAGAAGTTATGCAAAAGTATATTTACAGGTTAAGTGATATAAGTAAAAAGTTAACTGGATTATCTTATAGAAGACAAACTGAAAAATTGATATGCACGCATAGTACAACAGATTTTAAAAGAAAAACCTGATGAGATTGCTAGGATGATTGCCAAGAATAACCAAATTGAGAACCTATCCATTTTATTTCTTCCTACTTAGTGATAATGAAACATTTCATGTTAGCCGTTAGCTTGTCTTATTTTTATAGTGGAAGGATGGAATTGAGAATCAAGTTGTCATTTTTGAAAGATATGAAGTGAGAAAGCTGCGTGATTAACTGATTAGCAATGTACGAAATTGTTCAATGAATACACAGATTCTTAGTAATATTAAATCTTACTTTTAAAGTAACACGGAAAAACTATGTGATTTACTACCAAATTGCAAAAATTGTTCCAAAAGTTTACAAAATAACCATTTGAAAAGAATCACTATGATCATAACATTGATGCTAATATATCTTTTTCTTTCTTACTTGATTAGCACAAACAACAATTATAGAGTCAATAATCTTCAATTATATCTATAGTATTACTTTTTCTATTTCTTAATGGATGTATCATGTATTTGACGAACACACTTGTAGATGCACAATTTTAACTATTAACATCTTCAATAATAGAAAAACCAGTTTTTCTAACCTATGCACCTAGTGCATAGGTTTAGCTATTTGTTTTTAGCTTTATTCAACAAAATTGATAAATATGGCATAGTTAATTAAAGATATTATTCTCATAATAGGAATTAGAAAAACTCTAGAAAAATAATATCTTCAAAATATATACATTATGTTTAACCCAAAGGCAATTAAAATAATGACATCTATCTTTATAAATTAGTAATTAAGTATTGTCATACTTGATGTCCAAATAATGTATAAAGCCAATATAGTGCATTTGTTAAGAAACGGAGGAAATATTTTATATATCCGGAAAATCTCCATGCCACGTGTCCCCTTGTAATTTAACTTTGCTATTTCTGTCTTTCAATCTTTCACTTTGGCCATGTATGTAAATCAATTTTCACAATCTTAATATTTTTAAGGATACAATTTGTTTACTAAGTGCATTCTCTTAACCTAATTAAATTCTCCCGAGTTTATTCAGATCGAACCGAACTAATCGAACTTTTTAGAACGGACCTAAAACTTTTTTTTAGAACGAAGTGAATGCACAATAGGTGTGATATATGAATCTTCTCTATCTATATGTAATCGTACATTTTAAGATAGTAAACAATGTGAAATCATCACAATACTAGCTTTGTTGATTGATTGAATACTATATATATATGTATATTGAAGACGAAGGGGTTGTGATTTGTGAAATAATCGTACATACCGGGTTGTATCATAATTTGCTTGCAAGAGTTCTTCCAACTTTCAAGCCTCATCATGAGAATTTTCGCCTTTCTTCCTCTTCTTTTAGTCCTATTCCTAGTCCTTTCTAATGGTAAGTGTCTAAGTGAGTATATATTATACTACACCCGTTTCTTTTTAATTGTTACACTTTGACATTTTACACTATTCACAAATTTCACTTTGACCATCGTTTGTGATTTATACGTAAATAAAAATATAGTAATGTGGGATCTTGTTAGATTTGTCTTAACATGTATTTTATAATTAATATATACTTTTTATAATTTTTACAAATACAAAATTAAAGATATATCATCCAATATGTCCTCTCAAAAAAAAAAAAAAACTAAAGATATATGTCCCCGAAGTTTTGCGTTGACGCGTAAAAAGTGTAAGTTATCAAATTAAAAAAGAAACGGGAGAAGACATATGCAAGCTAACATTTTCTACCCTCGCCCCTTCCCCTACTTTATTTTTATTGGCAGTATAGTGTTCACTAATATTTTCTCAACTTATAATCATCTTTGCAGCAGTGAATATTGCCATAAGAAAACATTTTGTTTTTGAACTTTAGTTTTCTTTATATTATCCTAAACTCTCATTCTATCATTATGTAAAGTACGCAAACTTTTCGTTATTGTTCATGCACATGAGCCTAATTTCTAGTTGAAGTCTTTAATAGTGCTCCCTATCCTCAAATAAAAATTTGGTTTGACTTTTAAAGTCTCTAATGCGCTACTTTACTCGTTAAATTATTTAGTAACATATTATGAAAATAATCAAACTTTGACATGTTGAGATTATATATTGAGATGACTCATGTAAGTGTTTAGTCATAGTATTTTGTATATAATCTTAGTGAGAGTTAACAGTCAAAATTTTATAAGTTTGACAAAAAATTATCAAATAACAAAATATTTATTTGAGGATGGAGGGATCTAGTACTTAAATGCATAAATTTTCGTATATTATTAGTTTTGACAATTTGTTGAGGTCATATATATGATGGAACAATAGTATGAGCTAAGAAACTAATTTGTTTTATGTTGATATATATATTGATATAACAATTTAAATATGATATGTTTTGACTCACAGGCACTAGAATTGAGGGTTCCTTAAGGAGCTCAATGCAACCTCAAGCAGTGCAACATGATTTGCACTGTTTTGACTATCCAGAATGCAATCCAGGAGACTGCAATTCCAAATGCCAAATGGAACAACAACAACAAGGATTGTGCTCCATGGATGTCCAAAGACAAAGTCTTGATGCAACTTATTGTTGTTGTGTTTTATGTTGATGCCATCAGCTTTCTTCAACATTAAGGGGTGGTTTACGGCTCACATTATTCTAAAATTACTGAGGGAGAATAATTAAGGGTTGTCAAAATATTTATTTTGGGTGGTTTTTTCATGCATGTATTCATTTTTGAACCGTTTCAAATCAATAAAATGAAAATTATACACCAATTTCTTTTTTATGAAAAAATTAATTAATCTTATTGTAGCTACTGGTAGGAAATTTCTGTCGAATGTCTAACAACTTACTCCTTTGACTTTAATTCAGTGTGAAATTCTCTCCTTGACTTCTCTAGTTAGCAATCAGGCCTCTTGTTGTCACCAATTGTGAAGTTTAGGCCCAATTATAAATTTTGGTGATATATTCGCCAGGATACAAAGATATCAGATATGTAGGGTGTAAGTGGATAGGACTAGATTAATCTAGTCCTAAGTTTTTTGGACTCGAGAAATTGAGTCTAAATCTATTCAAATTTTTTTGAGTCAGTCTAGTCTATTCCAGTTAATTCGAAACTTGTTTCTTGATTCCGAATCCAATCCACTCCAGTCCGATTATTATATTAATTTTTTTTTTCCGATTTAGGTTCACGATGTTTTCTCATGATTGAAATTTGAAAAAGTCAACACATTAGATCTATTGCATAAAGTAAGTTATGTACATCTTTTTTTTTTTTGCTAATTAAGTAAGAATTTTATTGCTCAAAAAACCGGATTACACCCAAAGCTAAACCCAAAAAGGAACGAACCAACTAGGTTGGACCCTTCCTCAAAGGGAAAGCAAACAAAACACAACCAACTTACAAAGTTCTAAACCAAACAAGATCTCTCCCACTTACTTTATGTGGCATAACAGCAAGAATTCTCCCTCTAACAGCTTGTTTCAACCTAGATACTGTCTGATTGACAGTAGGAACAGAAAATTCCCAGTAACTTTGATTCCTACAACACCAAATAAAATACACAGCTGCAACCAGAGCTGCTAAATACACATGTTTCCTAAATTTAGAACTTCTAACATGATGTATGCCTCTAAACAATTGCTGTAAACTATAAGAAGAAGAATGGATCCCCAGCCACTGCTTCACAAGCCTAAGACAGGTCCTGCTGTATTAACAAGTGAAAAATAAGTGACCATGATCTTCAGTATCCTGCCCATATAATAAGCAAGAATCAGAGTTGCTAACACCTATTTTAGCCAACTTTCCTATTGTCTGTAGTCTGGACTGAATTGCAAGCCAGCAAATAAATCTATGCCTTAGAGTGTTAAATCTATTCCACACCAAGCTTCCCTAATGCACCAAAGGTCTAGTACCAGCAAGCTTTTCATAAACTTGCTTCACAGAATAAGTAGTCACAACACATAAATCAGCTTGAGAGTAAACTTGCTTCAAATTTTCCTTTGTATCACATATTTGTTTCCAGTACCAGCTAGCAGTAGCTCTAGGATGGTAGTCCCACCAATCATTCTCATGTAAATACACTGAATTAATCCATCTGATCCAAACATTGTCTTGTTTGGTAGCCACAACCCACACATACATCCCCATATTTGCAATGTTCCAAATGAAAACATCTCTGAAGCCTAATTCCCCCTTCTTTCTTGTCACAACAAAGCTTATTCCAGGCTATATTACCATGATTAGAGCTAAAAGCCTGACCACTCCACATGAATGATCTACATATCTTCACTATGTCCTGAAGCACACTTCTAGGTAATATAAAGATCCGAGACCAATACATATGCAAGCTTAGTAACACCGAATTAATCAACCGCACTCTAGCTGTGTAAGATAAACTCCTAGAGCTCCATACTTTGAGCCTAGCTGTCATTTTATCCACCAGGACACCACATTGAGCAGTAGAAATTCTTCTAGAACAAATAGGGACTCCCAAGTATTTGAAGGGTAGATTGCTCCTAGTAAAGCCAGAAGCATCAACAACTCTGTACACATCCTCAGTTTGTATACCATAACAATAAATGGAAGACTTCTGCTTGTTTGCCATTAACCAAGAGGAGTTGGAAAACAGCTTGAAGGTTTGAAGCATAAGATAAATGGAAGCATAGTCACCTTTACAGCAAATAATCAGGTCATCAGCAAAACACATGTGGCTAAGCTTGACATTTTTACATCTTGGATGAAACTGAAATTGAGGGAGCTCACTCATTTTCTGCAAGCTTCTAGATAAATATTCCATGCATATAACAAAAAGAAGAGCAGACATAGGATCTCCTTGTCTCAAGCCTCTTTTAGCCTTGAAAAAACCATGCATAGTTCCATTAAGCATCAAAGAAAAGACTAAAGTAGTGACACACTCCATGATCAAGTCCACAAACTTCCTAGGGAACTCCAAAGCCTCTAACATTTCCTTAAGAAATGACCAATCCACTGTGTCATAAGCTTTTTGGAGATCAATTTTCAAGAGACAGATGGGCTTAACATTTTTCCTTCCATAGTGCTTCACAATGTCCTGAATTACCATAATGTTATTCACAATATTCCTTCCATGAACAAAGCCACCTTGATTTTCTAAGATCAAATCAGGCAGAATTTGTCTAAGTCTTCCACAAATCACCTTAGTCATGCACTTATATAAAGTGTTACAGCAAGAGATGGGCCTGAACTCACTCACATTCTTAGGGCATTTAGTCTTAGGAACAAGTGTAATCACTGTATGATTAAGCTCCTTCAACAGCTTGCTATGATTCAACACATCAACACAACTTCCATAACTTCATTACCCACTACGTCCTAAGTATCCTTGTAAAAGAAAGACCCAAAACCATCTGGGCCTGGGGCCTTAATGCAGTTACATACATCTTTAAAGTCTATAAAAAATAAAAATTGTAAAATACAAGATCCAAGCCAAAATAATAATTAAAATACAAGAAACATGAGGATCATACACCTCAGACAACATCCATTCAACATAATCGAATTTGTATCGAGGATCAAGCACAACAATATTTAAGATCAATATTAACACAGTTACTACATCAGGATAAGGAAAATGAAAAATAAAACTGGAAAGCTTACCGTTCGGCATTACTATCCGTTTTCAGTTTTTGGTTGTATGAATATATAAGTCATATGATATAAGGGGTATAATAAACTTTAAATTAGTCATATTTATACTAAACATGTCAAGTTTGAAAATTCACAACTGAAAACTACTTTTTTTGGTTTTCATAATTTTGTTTTTGGTTTTTTTTTTTTAAAAAAAGACTGAAAACTAAAAACATAGAACGATAACAAACGAGCCCTTAAATTGAATTAGAATATTATGAATAAAAGTGAAATTAGATACATACCTCGATGTAAGTTGAGAGGAAATAGAGAAAAGGAAATTGATCCGACAAGTTTGGTTTGGATTGGATTGGATTATAGAGTCTGGACTTTTCGCAGTCCACTTACATCCCTAAAGAATTACTTCAGTGGTTCGAAAATGTTTAAATTTCTATATGGCGGTTTATAAGTTATTCATTCCCATTGGTATTTCTAAAATACTTCAATATCAACATTACTATTCTATAAATACCTAGTTTGACTTTAGTGTTTTCAAGGTTTCGTATGGTCACTTTAATGGCCATAAAATTAATTTGTTGGTGGTATTTTTTTTTAGAAAGGAAAGAAACAACTAGGGTGGATCCCAAGAATTGGGCCACCCTAAAGCATACTTGCAGATGATTACAGCAAAAGGGAAATCAGGAACATCAAACCAATAAGTAATGTTAGTCGTCGTGTGACCGCGATGAGCCATCCAATCCGCAGCAGCATTAGCCTCTAGAAAAACATGACGAATGTGGACATCCTCAAACTGCTTCAGATCTTCACCTGCATCTAAATAAGAGCGTTAATAGTCAAGGAACTTCCAAATATTTCTAATAGAGTTGATAACAACCAGATTGTCACCCTCAATAATAAGATTTATAATTCCCAAAGAAATGACCCATCTAATACCTTCTCTTAGTCCCCTAGCTTCAGCAACAAGAATAGAAATCGACGAATCTAAAACACCATTACCACATAATAAAACTTTCCTTTCTGAGTCACAAATAACAAACCCAAATGAGGCTTGACCATTTGAAAGTTTAGAACCATCAAAATTGACTTTATAATAATTGGAAGGAGGAGGGCACCAATTAACCTGTTGTCTTTTGTTGTTCTTGTATTTCCCATTGAGAAATTTCAATATATTATTCCTATTTTGAATATTTCCATACATAGTGTAATTTATGAATTAAATTTTTCATAAGTTTTAAGTTGCAACAAATGTGTTCACACTATTAAGTAGTCATTTTTTTCTTTTTTACCCGTCAAACTTTTGTCTCATTGGTTGCCTAAGAAAGTAAAAGGAAAATAAATGTGTCCACACTAGTTTGTAGTCATTTTTACTCTTTTACCCCTCAAACTTTTTTGTTGTTAGTTGCCTAACATAGAATAACTCAAAAGGTAGAATCTTTATTTTTAGTTAATTTTATTTTATTTAAGATAATAGAATCTTGCCCATTTTTTGAGTTGCACTGGTTTCTTCCACGATTTCATATAGGAACAACAAAAGAAAACGGAGGGAGTATTAATTAAGAGGCTTGTTTGTTTATTTTGGTTGGATTAAAAGAACTAGTTACCCCTCCAACTAAAGTTTTATTTGTTGTTGTTGTTGTTATAGTTATTATTAGAATATTTTTCCCTAACTTTTGCCAAAATAAGTAACAATTCCAACTTTATAGCAAAGTATGAAACAATTCCAACATACGGCCGACGTAGGAATAGACATGAGGAATTTTTTTTACTTGGGTCAGACCAACCATTATTGTATTAGCGATTTATCTTATATAACCGCTAATCACAGTTGCTGTTTTATAAGTGTAAATCCTTCAGCGGTTTACATGTGCCCTAAATCCAACAGGGATCCACAACTTTCTAAGAAAAACGCTGAAGCACAAATGACAATTTGTCCCATTTTCACATATAGGAAAATTCATGATACTTTTTAAAAAATTTTGGTGAAGAAAGCAACCATCAACTATAAAAAATATAAAAATTATCCATACATTCCTTTAGATAAGCATCCATACGATAACTGGGAGGGGGAGGAGAAAAAATCCTAGTTATATTGCTTCTATAATCCATAATACAACTATGCTTGGCTAAAGCATCTGCGATGCTGTTGTAAATCCTGCTACAATGATCAATCTTCACTCCCTGAAGCTCCTTCTATAACTTTCTATAGTTAGACATAATGCTTGCATATTTTTTAGTACTATTCTTCTGATCACATATGAGACTAATCCCAAGAGGACTATCAGAATAAATCGTAGCATGCTTGAACTTATGGATATGCAACAGACAAACCCTCATACAGTGCTATGAGTTCAGACATAAGGGGGTCTAAAGCAAAGCTTTTCTTCCCAAACCCAAATACCCAATTGCCTCAATAGTCTCTAACCGCTCCCCCAGTGCCCATCGGGTCAGAAAGATGAGAAAAAGAGGCAACCACATGAATAATGATGTGGGTATGAAAGGCTCGTGTATGGGAAAAGGAAGGTGGGAGAAAGCGAGGTGGTTTTGCGTGTGGTCTTAGAAGAGTGAATGCGATCACGATTGAGATTAATCAGCTAAATATTGACAATCTACAAGTACCAGAAAGGGAAAAAATCTTTGAAAAACGATTACCTTTTCTTTTAACACTTTCGACCGATAGACATCAAATGATGAAATACATATATCATGAATCATGATGCTTTGTGGCATTATAGGATATTTATTTCCACCTATAAGCACCCCCCCATTATCCAAAACATGCCTTATATGAAGTACATCATCCGTTCTTTTTCTATTTCAATAATTGAGTTATCACGCTTGCTAATGCACAACTTTAACTATGAACATTGTTAATTATTTTGTAGTAAAATAATAAAAAAATTTCGTTCTTTAAAAGTATATATCGAAACGTATCTAACAAGACCCTACATGACTATATTTCTTCATACGTAAAAATCACAATAGATAGTAAAATAGTGGTTGATGAATAACGTAGAAACTCAATTATTGTACTTCCTCCAATCTGTTTTAAATAAAACATTTACTTTTTCACGCAACCCAACGTGCTTCTTTAATCATTAATATCTTTAGTTGTGCACACGTAAAAAATATAAAAAAGTTATAATTTGATAGTATGCATCGAGACGAATCTAACAAGATTCCACTTGACTATGTTTTTCTTTATATAATGGCGATAAATTGGAGTCAAAATTGATCAATAAATAGTGTTATTTCACCCAATGTTTCATTTAAAACAGAACGGAGGAAGTAATAAAAAAAAAAGTAAAGAGTGGTTGTTGGAATTAATTTAGAAAGTAGCTCGTGAAAAGTTAGATCTTCTTCCGCATATATTGTTATCGTGCTTAACAATATTCTCTATTTCTATTACAATTTGCAAGTGGGAGATGTAGAATGTTTCAAGGACAATTCAAATAGAATATGAATAATCCAAACTATTACCGTTCCGCTCAAAATAATCCCAATTATGGGTTATTCTAGAATAATCCAAACTATTGGGAGTACTTTCTCAAAATAATCTAAACTTTTAATTATCCTATATATAATAGACCCAAAAGGGATCATTGAAGGCAAGAAAAATAAAAGTTTGGATTATTTTGGGAAGGTACCCCAAATGGTTTGGATTATTCCAGAATGACCCAAAGTTGGGATTATTTTGAGCGGACCGGTCATAGTTGGGATTATTTCTGTCAATTTTTCCTAGAATATAAGATTGAACCCCCACGAGGCCATTCCTTTTCTTCTCTATTTTATTGCAATTTGCAAGTGGCATGGGAGATATACGCGTTAAACATTATGCGAAGTGCTTTATAGTTCCCTTTGGAATCTTTACTTGTTCATGAATATTTTCTTGGGAAATTCTACATGGTACCACTCTACTTATGTCTTTTCCATATGGTACCCTTTTTTAAGTTTGATTACACATGATACCACTCTAAATTAGTGCTAAGTTCTACAATAATACTCCGTTAATACAAACGTTTAATTGAGGTTAACTCTTAAACTAACTAATCTAATTAACCTAATTTCCTCCCAATTTGAACTTTTTCCCTCCAATCACTCACCTTTTCCCTCCTAAAGCTTCCCTTATATAACGGGTCAGACTACTTTCTTTCTCTCTCACTCTTCCTTCGTTCGTCCACACAACTACAACCATCAATGGCTTCCTCTTCGTCTGCTACTGCCATCTCTTCACACAGATGTTAGCCCAAAAAAGCAATGGAAATCAGGTGTCAAGCTTATGAAACTGAAGTGAAGTGTTTCAAGCAGAAGTTTTACTCCAAATGTTTGCCCAAAAAAGCAATGGAAATCAGGTTCTCCGAGTCGACCAATAATTTCAGCAGATCTTACTACAAGTGCAGGGGTTGCGTGCATTTAAATGGGTTGGGGAAGATGATATATTGTCAATGAAGAACAATGAAGCAAGAAGTGGTAACTGTTTTGTTGAAGAACTCGGGATTTTGAAAGAACAAATCAGGAGCAGTGCAGAATTTCTCACTATGGTTGTGAAGATTGCAGTTGTAATGTATCTAGTTTTATTGTACTTAGTTGCTAAGTGACTTGTAGTCCTTTTATGAATTTCAAAAATGGTGTAAAAGAATTGCAGCATCTTATTGGACGTGACTTGCAGCATCTTAACAATATATGAACATCTTATCTTATTGTAGTTGAATTGTACCCAGTTGCTAAGTGATATGTAATTTTCCTGAAGGTTACAACCACCAGGCCGGCTAATTGCCGGTGCAAGCTGTTCTACGGAACAGGGCCTCCAAATTGGAGGGGCCCAAAATTTCGCTGGCCTTCCTTAACAAAACTCTCCTACTCCGTGACTTCATAATTGACAAAAAAAAAGTTAAATCCTTGCCTTCTTCTACTAATCTTTGTTGATGATACATTTTCCTAAAATCTTGGCAAAGATTAACAACATAATTGCTCCCAAAATGACTCTTAGCAGATTATCAATACTCATAATCCCAAACTTCCTTTGTTAATTTATATTTTTCACTCCTTCCTAACATGCAAACAGTGAATCAGATATGCGTTAAGAAAAAAATCATAGATTTTCGAAAGTAAAGAAATTAATTGATGAAGGGGCAGGGTTGTTGCTGGAGAAATAAGATTTGTGTTGGTATGATACCGGTGCATGCATATAAGAGAGAAGAAGAAGATGAAGTGTAAGAGTTTGAAAGTGTTTTTTTTCTCTTCTTTTGTTCACCTCCTTTCTAAATGAAAGAGAAGGATAATGGACTAAAGTCACTAAACTGTTGACAAGAGTTTCAAGGGTCTGCCCACGTGCCCTTAACAGGTTGGTAATTTTCCTTGAACCATTTTTTTCCTATATTTGTTGATTGGTTGCTTTTACAAAAATGATAAATTGTAAACTCTTATGCTAAATGGATTAGTTGACACCAACATTAGCTTCATAATAGAGTTTTTCATTTAATTTGATTGGTTGTGGTAGTACACTTGTACTTAGGCTCTGTTCTTTTGGATTGAAATGAACTGAATTTGTCTGAACTGAACTGAACTTAATTTGTCTGAAGTAAACTGAACTTAATTTGTCTGAACTGAACTGAACTGAACTTAATTTGTCTGAAGTAAACTGAACTTAATTTGTCTGAACTGAACTAAACTAAAGTGAATAAATTCTGTGAGAGGAAAGTAACTCCACTGAACTGAACTGAATTTTCCTGAACTGAACTGAACTTAATTTGACTCCACTGAACTGAACTGAATTTTCCTGAACTGAACTGAACTTAATTTGTCTGAAGTGAAATGAACTGAATTTTCATTAATTTAGTCCAAAAGAACAGAGCCTTAGTAGCAATGTAAAATTATGAATATTGATAATTTTATTTTGAATATTAGACAAATCGTACTTTTTTATTATGTGGTTAGACTTCTTTATTAATATAATTTTAAAGTTAATTTAAAATGTTCTTAACGGTATCAAGTATACTAATTGAAGGAACTTTTGGTGATATCTAGTAAGAAAACAGTTGTGAGAAGAATAATAATAATTATATTTTACTAAACTTATCACAATATATTTTTTAAAGGTAATTTTTTCATATTACATTTTTTAGGGCCCCAATTTAATTATTACTCCCTCCGTCCTAGAATACTCTTTACACTTTCCTTTTTCATCTGTCCCAAAATACTCTTTACACTTCTATTTTTGGATATGACCCACTATTATTTTAATCCTTCTACCTTTTAAGCATTGGCCCACACTCTCTCTCCTCCAAATAAAATAATATCACTCTTACTACCCACCAACTCTAACCATGGCCCACACTCTCTCTCCTTAAAATAAAATAATACTATTTTTACTAACTACTAACTCCTATCACATCTACTTTTCAATAAAATAACAATTGATAACCCACTACAAAAAAAACGCTCGTATAGCGACGGAGTTTAGAAACGGATTTGTATCCGTTTCTAATTTAGAGACGGAAAATTAATAATCCGTTTTTAAAAAAATATAGGGACGGATTTTAAAATCCATCTCTAAATTAGAGACGGATTTTAAAATCCGTCCCTAAGTTAGAGACGGATTTTAAAATCCGTCCCTAAGTTAGAGACGGATTTTAAAATCCGTCCCTAAGTTAGAGACGGAATTATAAAATCCGTTTCTGGTGTGTTTTACCAATTTTTCCAGACTTTGTCAAAAAATTAGATCTAATTTAGAGACGGATTTTGAAATTCCGTCTCTAAATTAGAGACGGATTTTTGAATTCCGTCTCTAAATTAGAGACGGATTTTTGAATTCGTCTCTAATTTAGAGACAGATCTTTAAAATTCCGTCTCTAAATTAGAGACGGATTTTCAAATTCGTCTCTAATTTAGGGGACGGATTACAAAAATCCGTCTCTAATTTAGGGACGGATTTTCAAATTCCGTCCCTAAGTTAGTCAAGTAGATATGTTTTAAAATGCACTTTCAAATCCGTCTCTAAATTAGAGACGAAAATTCAAATTCGTCTCTAAATTAGAGACGGAAATTCAAATCCGTCTCTAAATTAGAGATGGATTTTCATTTCCGTCTCTAAATTAGAGACGGATTTGAAAATCCGTCTCTAATTTAGACAAGTAGATATTTTTTATAATGCACTTTAGAGACGGAAATTCAAATCCGTCTCTAAATTAGAGACGGAAATTCAAATTTGTCTCTAAATTAGAGACGGATTTTTAAGATCTGTTTCTAATATTTCTTTCAATTATTATCAATTCCACACGTAAAAGTAAACAAGTAGTACTTGGTGTAGTTGGTATGAGTTTCTCCTTGTGACTTAGAGGTTACAGGTTCGATTCCTACCAACTGCGGTTCTTGAGAATGGGGATTCCCCTTACCCATTTCCACTGCTTCCAAGAGCCTTGCCTACAAAGCCGCACGGGTTGACTGTGAGTGAGGTTCGAACCGAGTGAGATTGTGAACCGGTAATGGGATCGGGTTGAACCGAACAACTAACAATAGGTGATTTTAAAAAACCATTCCTAAACTTAGAGGCGGATTTCAAAAATCCGTCTCTAAAATTAGAGACGGATTTTTGAATTCCGTCTCTAAAATTAGAGACGGATTTTTGAATTCCGTCTCTAAAGTTAGAGACGGATTTTTTAAATCCGTCCCTAAACTTAGAGACGGATTTTGAAATCCGTCTCTAATTTTTTGCTACGGAATTAGAAACGGATATTATTCCGTCGCTAAATTAGAGACGGATATTTGGGATTCCGTCTCTAAGTTCGTTTAGCGACGAGGACTTTAGTAACGGACATAATCCGTCTCTAAATCCGTCTCTAAGTACATATAGCGACGGATTTTGACGATTTAGAGACGGATTATGTCCGTCGCTATAGAGTGAAATTTTTGTAGTGACCAAACAACAACTTATCATCTAAAACTACGTGCATTGATAAGTGTCAAGAGTATTCTGGGACAGAGGGAGTAGTACAGGGCCTTCAAAATGTTTGAGACGGCCCTGACAACCACATACACAGAAAGTTGGTGGCTCTATTATTGCATTGAGAGCAAAGCATCATATTTATACACACAAGAGAAACAAATCCCACATAATATTGTTTCTTCATACTACAATAATATATCCAAAGATTAAAAAAGACTTGGTTGATATCCAAAGATAGATGTCATACAACAAATACAACAAATCAGTTCAATTGTTTGTTAGAAATGTGATCAAACAAGGGAACCGGATACACCACTCCAAGGCACGGAAACTACGCTTTCCTATTAGTTTAATTTCGCCCCTCTAGGATCACCGGGTTAACACGAAATAACTAATGAGATACAATGGAGAGAAACAATTCACAAGATGATCTTCTATGTGAATCAACAAGAACTTTGAGTTTGTAGTTTGTGAAGAACACTAGAGAGAAAGTAGCAAGTTTTCTCTCAAGCAAAGCAAGAAGTTTTAGAATATCAAAAACTGATTTTTTTCACCCTCTCTCATATGAAATGATAAGGGTCATATAACATATTCCCTCTTGATTAGAGCTGTTACAACATTGATCTCCCTTTAATCCCCTGATTAAGAATACTTAATCATCATTAAACGGAAAACGTATGCAATACAACGGTTATAAACCGTCCATGCAAAATTGCACGACCAAAACAGAATACACGTCGCGACCCGCGATCCAGATCGCGAGTCGCGAAAATGCACTGGTCGCGACCCGCGACGGCCCCCTGGTCGCGACCCGCGACGGATGTCGCGACTCGCGACCAACCTTCTGTTTTGCTTGATTACTCCACGTGATTTTGCGCATTCTAATCTTAGCATACTAGACCTCCTCCTCTTCTAGTATATAATCATATGAGCTTATAAAACCCATTACCCTATAAATGATCCAACAATCCTCCTCCCATTTATAGGGTAATGTTGAAAAGTTTTCAACTTGATATAAATCACAAACAAAACATGCTCATGCATCATGGAAATATCTTACGATTGAATCTCCACTTAGTAAAAGTAACTTTACAACAATTTCGATCATAATGATAGACAAAACTTTGAATCATATAACCACTACAAATCATTGAAGATACTAATACACATAAGCATAAACTTAGTTCTTAACCTCCGACACCTATGAAGCCTTGGTGTCCATATCCATTCATAAGCGTTCCAAGTCAAGCCTTAGACTTGGTGAAGCGGCCAAACCTCTAGCTTATATAGGTAAATCTTTACGCACATGCTCCTACAATTGAGCACTTATCAAAGACTTATTAAGAAACTTAATTCAACCTCTTATCATTGTAGCAACAAGCACTAACCTCGGGATGTAACTAACACAAGTGCTTCCAACCTTTAAGAAAAGTACTACCCTCATTGAATTTGAGATATAACGTTGTATTAGACATCAAATTGAGTTTTCCTTAGCTAAAGGTTGATCAATAGGCTTAAGACCCATCCCTTTGTTCATTTTGTTCACTAGTTCCCTTGACAACGGTTTAGTAAACGTATCCGCCAAGTTCAAACTAGACCGAACAAAATTAATAGTTATACAACTATTCCTTATCATTTGACGCACATAGCTATGTCTAACTCCAATGTGCCTTGACTTGCCATTGTAGACTTCACTATAAGCTTTAGCTATGGTTGATGCACTATCACAATGAATAGCAAGAGGTGACATAGGTTTGACCCACAAGTCAACCTCACTCAACACATTCCTTAGTCATTCCGCTTCTTGGCAACAAGATGCCAATGCAATGAATTCCGATGCCATAGTTGAATCCGTTATACATGTTTGCTTCTTGGATGCCCATGAAATAACACCTCCTCCAAGAAGAAACACCCATCCACTTGTGGATGAATAATCTTCCTTATTGGAAATCCAACTAGCATCCGAGTAACCTTCTAGAATAGAAGGTTCTCCTTTGTAAGTTATGACATAATCCAAGGTTTTATTCAAATACCTTAGCACTCTTCTCAATGCTTGCCAATGCAACATACTAGGATTACTAGTATACCTACTGAGTTTACCAATAGCAAAAGCTATATCCGGCCGAGTTCTAGTCATAGCATACATCAAGCTTCCAATTAAGCTTGCATACTCCAATTGTGAAATAGGAGTACCACTACTCGGAACCAAGTGAACACTAGGATCCATCGGAGTAGCAAAATGAGTCGAGTTCGATTCATTAAACCTTTTTATCACTTTCTCAATGTAATGAGATTGTGATAAAAAAATTGACCCTTTACCTCTCATTATTCTAATACCTAGAATAACATCCGCTTCACCCAAATCTTTCATGGAGAAGCTAGAAGAGAGAAAGACTTTGGTTTTTTCCACTTGTTCCAAATCAGTCCCAAAGATAAGCATATCATCAACATATAAGCAAATTATAACTCCATTACCGTTATTATCAAATTTACTATATACACACTTATGAGACTGATTTATTATTTTGAACCCACTAGACAAAACGACCTCATCAAATTTTTGATGCCATTGCTTAGGTGCTTGTTTAAGACCATACAAAGATCGAACTAATTTGCAAACCTTAGTCTCTTGACCTTTGACCACAAAACCTTCAGGTTGATTCATGTACACTTCCTCCTCCAATTCACCATTAAGGAATGCAGTTTTGACATCCATTTGGTGAATTACTAGACCATGAATCGCAGCCAATGCTATCAAAAGTCTAATGGTAGCTATTCTAGCAACCGGAGCATAAGTGTCAAAATAATCGATACCATATCTTTGCCTAAAACCTTGGACCACTAACCGGGCCTTATGTTTTAGTATGGTTCCATCGATCTTCCTTTTCCTTACGAAAATCCACTTACAACCTAAAGGTTTGCATCCGGGAGGTAAATTAGCTAAAACCCAAGTATGATTTCCCATTATTGAATCCATTTCATCATTCACTGCCTCTTTCCAGAAAGCAGAATCATGAGACTTCATAGCCTCATCAAAGGTCCTAGGATCCTCCTCCATATTGTAACAATATGAAATTTGAGTCACAATAGACTCCCTTGACCCTTCAACTAAATATAGTTGAAAATCCGGTCCAAAAAATTTCTCTTTTCTAATACTTTTACTTTTCCTAATTTCCGGTGTTGTAGTATCATGATCATTGTTAATGTCATCCACAACATTGGAACTAGTACTAGGTATCATGTCCTTTGGTCTTGGAATCGATGAGAATCGAGTCTCATCAAATATTGCATCCCTTGACTCTATCACAGTATGGATAGAGACAAAATCATTTGGCTCAATGACATAAAACCTATAGGCTATGCGGTACAGGCTTTGCTATGTACCGCATAGCCTATAAAAATGCAATCAATTCCTTTTTCACCTAAAGTTTTTCTTTTAGGTTCCGTCAATTTGACAATTTCCCTACAACCCCATACCTTAAGGTAATTGAGATTAGGCTTTTTGTTACACCAAAGTTCATAAGGGGTAGTCTTATTCCTCTTATTAGGAACTCGATTTAATATATAACATGCAGTTAAAATTGCGTCACCCCAAAAACCGTCATTTAGACCCGAATTAGAAAGCATGGTGTTAACCATTTCTTTTAGAACCCTATTTTTCCTTTCCGCTATACCATTACTTTGAGGTGAGTATGGGGCGGTTGTTTCATGAATTACACCAATGGAACTAAAATAGCTAGGATTATAGTATTCACCACCCCTATCCGTCCGAAGTCTTTTAACTTTTTCATTAAGTTGAAGTTCCACTTCGGTCTTAAAAATCTTAAACTTTTCTAGTGCTTCATCTTTAGTAAATAATAAATATATGTAACAAAACCTTGAATAATCATCAATAAAAGTCACAATATATTTTTTATTTCCTAAAGAAGGTGAACTATGAAAGTCACACAAGTCACTATGCACCAATTCAAGCAATACCGTTTGTCTAGTCACACTAGGATAAGGATTCTTTGTAATCTTATTTAGCATGCATGTCTTACACTTCTCTAACTTTAAATCGAAAGAAGGTATTAAACCTAGCTTAGACATGTCATATAATCTACGATAGTTTACATGACATAAACGATTGTGCCATAGAGAAGAAACATCAAGCATGTAAATAGAACTAGTATCAATTGCATTATTAATACTAAATTTAAACAGCCCATTACAATAAAATCCTTGTCCAACAAAAATACCACCCGTGGAAACAATAAACTTATCCGATTCAAATACAACTTTAAAACCAAATTTATTCAAAAGACCCCCCGACACAAGATTCTTCCTAACTTCCGGTACATAAACAACATCCCGAAGAGTTAAAGTCTTTCCCGAGGTTAACAACAATTCTACTTGGCCTATACCCTTGGCCTTTACCATAGAATCATTCCCCATATACAAGATTGGACCATCATCCAATTCTTCCAAAGACTTGAAGAAGTTCTTATTATTGCACACATGTCTAGAGGCCCCCGAATCTATCCACCAAGAATCATCAACCTGTAACGCCCCGACTACTAATCAACATCATTAGGTTAATTAATGAATTATTAGCAGCGGAACCTAGATAGCCGGTGCGTTACTGCCGTACTTTCCTATTTGGAAAGCACAAGGCAAACATGATTTCATAAGCTTGAACATATTATAACTAGAAATCATAATTATCTATTATAAAAACTTAAGTTGAAACTTAGTTACTGTACATAATATGACATTAACTTATATTATAGCCATAAGAGTTTACGAAAGCTTAAATTCTAAATTACTCCTCACTGCTACGTCATCCCATTAGCACCATTGGTACCTAAAACAGAAAATAAAACGTCGTGAGCCGAGGCTCAGTAACATACTACCCTAACATCGTAAAAGCATTTCAATTTATTATGTTACAAACAGGGAGAAGAGAAATAGTAAAACCATTTCGTAAACATAGCCATTAAATCATAATTATAAAACATTATCATCACTCTTTGTCATGTTCATCATCATATATCTTTTACTTTGGTAACTTGGCTAGTACAACAGAAAGGGACGTCTCCCCAGAACATACAGAAAGGCGGCCACAACATAGGTGACACTTTCGGTGCCCACATCATTGACAGAAAGGCGGTCACAACATAGGTGACACTTGCGGTGCCCACAGAAAGGCGGTCACAACAAAGGTGACACTTGCGGTGCCCACGGGATACTGCCAAGAACCATCTTTCACTTAACTTTATCATGTTTCGTTTCTTTTACGTATCATAATTACATTACATCATCGTAATTGTAATCATAAAACGTAATCTTAATCATAACGTAACCATAATTACATTACATCATCGTAATCGTAATTGTAATCATAATCGTATTTTCGTAACATCAAAATCGTAATACTTCATAGCATTAAATCATTTAATAAACATCATTTACATAGCAAACATTTCATATCCCGCACACCATAAATAACATAGTATAAACATCGTATAAAGCATCATAAAGCATAGTTAGAAGGGGAGTGCGGGTGTTAGCAGTAGACGTTACCTGAAATCCTGCGTAATGACTTTGGTAGCCGGGGGAGGCTTGTAATATTCTTTTTCTCTTTTAATCTAACCAAGAAATTAAGTAACGAAAATATAAATATTCATACTCACTTTATCTTAACATTCAGGCCTTTAATTATTGAACATCGTTACTGAAATTACTTTTTTAGTTAAGAGGCTCGATATTTAAGCTTACATTCAGGTCGATTAACGTTTGGTCATTTATTTCATCAAATTATCGTTATTAAACATTAGGAATGATCACACATATTTAGTGGAATGTGGCCAATAATGAAATTCAATTTTGATGTATAATTCATGTTTAATGACTTGTAACTACCGTTTTCAAATTCTAGTTATTACAGTAGTTGCTATTAACTAATATAAAGTCATTTATACCACCTAAGTGTCAAGTGTTCCTAATGTGTATCCACGAGTTTTAAATTGTAAGAGTTAGCGGTTCATAGTAAAACACAATCAGTTTAGCCCAACTAATGAACTAAGTGACTTGGTTTAAACTTAAGTAAATCAATCTAGTCTCAATAAAGAGCAAATAAAACTAAAAGGACTTGTTAGGAAATTAAAGCATTTTTAAGGCCCAAACTTAATCTAATTGACAATGGGTATAGTTGGGCTTGATTTACTAAACGTAACAATTAAAAACATCATTTAAGAGGTAAAGCTCATACCTCTGCTTAATCGAACAGTGACGGGTCAGGGAACAAGGGAGGGGGCGGAGCTCCTGTGAGCGGCAGGGACGGGCTTCCGACTCCGGAGGACAGAGGGTACGCCGGCGAGGTTGGGTTCCAGTCTGGTGGTGCGCGACGCGGCCACAGCAGCGCGCGAGAGAGTGCAGCGAGAGGGAGGAAGGTGCGAGCGAGGGAGGGGTGGCTGGCTGGCGTGTTGGTAGTCGATCGGGGTGGTGTTGATATGGTGGTTCAGCAGTCATGCAGTACTGGCGTGGACAGCAGCCCAAAAACAGTGGAGAAGGAGAGAGTGGTGTGGTGTGATGCTTTGTGGACATGGCTATTTATAGCCATTGTCAAGTTTCTAGAAAGCTTTGAAGATAACCATGGAGTGGAAGAGAATTTGAGTGAGACTTGTTTCTTGTTTGTGGCAGCAGTTAGAAGCTTGAAGATGAGTTTTACCTTGGGTTGCCATGTAAGAAAAAGAAGGAGGTGGTAGAAGGAGGAAGTAGGAAGATGGAAATTTAGTGGGAAAAGTCAAGTTTGAGTTTTATTTTTCCACTTCCTTCAATTACCTATTCTTCTTTTCTTTTTCTTCTATTATTTTTATTATTATTATTTTCTTTAACTCAAAAACTTTAGATAATTCATACTTTGTATTTTAGTATTAATTCATCCAATTTAATAGTTTATGTATTGCCCAATTACATAAAGTAAAATAAATTTAGCTTCTTATTAAAGTTTATAAGTTTATTAAGCTGGATTAAGTTTTTGGGATATTACACAACCTGCACAAACATAATTTCAGAAATCATAGCCACAAAATTCATTTCTTCAATTACATTTTCATGTGCAACTTTACCTTGGTTTTGGAACAACACTAGGTTGTCCATTCTTTGTCTTCTTCTTCTTAGAAGGACAATCCCTCTTGAGATGAGGTCCATTGCATACCCAATAAGTGAGGGTCTTCCTCTTCTTGTTTGCAAAGTTGGTTTTAGAGTTGTTATTGTTGGATTTCTTGGTCCCACTAGACCCACCAACCTCTACCATATTCACGGTAGACTTAGGAATACTAGGAGTAGTATCCTTAACCCCATCTTGAACCCGGATACCCTCTTTAATACGAAGATGAGTTCCTAATTGCTCCATGGACATATCTTCCTTCCTATGTTTCAAGGAATGCTTAGTTTCTTTCCAAGAATATGGTAATTTATCAATGATTGAGGCTACGGCAATAGCCTCATCCATCACCATACCATGTGATCTTATTTGGTTCAAAATATGATGAACTTCATGAAATTGCTCTATAATAGGCCGATCATTAGTCATTTTAAATGAATTAAAATTACTAACAAGAAATTTCTTACTTGAAGCATCTTCCGAAATATACTTGGCCTCAAGAGCATCCCAAAGATCCTTTGCACTCTCCACATTTTGGTAAAGGTCGAACAAAGGGTCGGTAAGAGAGTTGAGGATGTGACCCCGGCAAATGTAGTCATCATTCTCCCACTTTGTTCTTGTCCTTGTAGTCTCCACGGACTCTTCCTCTCCATCTTTCGGGAATGGTGGCATGGGTGTTTAAAGAACATACACCACATTCAAAGTTGTCAACAAGAAGTGCATCTTCTTTTGCCATCTTCGATAACCCACCCCCTCAAACTTGTCCAATTTTTGGAAGTTCATAGTCATATCCTTGAGTGATTGAGCCATATCCGAAAAAAAAAATTAAACTAATAGATTGTTAGAAATGTGATCAAACAAGGGAACTGGATACACCACTCCAAGGCACGGAAACTACGCTTTCCTATTAGTTTAATTTCGCCCCTCTAGGATCACCGGGTTAACACGAAATAACTAATGAGATACAATGGAGAGAAACAATTCACAAGATGATCTTCTATGTGAATCAACAAGAACTTTGAGTTTATAGTTTGTGAAGAACACTAGAGAGAAAGTAGCAAGTTTTCTCTCAAGCAAAGCAAGAAGTTTTAGAATATCAAAAACTGATTTTTTTCACCCTCTCTCATATGAAATGACAAGGGTCATATAACATATTCCCTCTTGATTAGAGCTGTTACAACATTGATCTCCCTTTAATCCCCTGATTAAGAATACTTAATCATCATTAAACGGAAAACGTATGCAATACAACAGTTATAAACCGTCCACGCAAAATTGCACGCCCAAAACAGAATACACGTCGCGACCCGCGATCCAGATCGCGAGTCGCGAAAATGCACTGGTCGCGACCCGCGACGGCCCCCTGGTCGCGACCCGCGACAGATGTCGCGACTCGCAACCAACCTTCTGTTTTGCTTGATTACTCCATGTGATTTTGCGCATTCTAATCTTAGCATACTAGACCTCCTCCTCTTCTAGTATATAATCATATGAGCTTATAAAACCCATTACCCTATAAATGTTCCAACATTGTTCACTAATAGCAAAATTAACACAAGATTTAAGATGTAAATAGATAACTAGTTCAATAAACAAAGTTCTCCCAAAAAGTAAATATGCTACTAATATCATATATCAATCTGAGTAAGATTAGGTTGGCTGGCAGTATGAGTAATCACTTCAGGTTGGTTCTTTGCTTTCCTTGATGCTGTAGTAGCTTTGTTGCACTGGTCCCTTGTTCTTTTGCTTGTACAAACCATTGGCTCCTTATGTTGCAGTTCCTTTGCAGTTGGCCCCCCCTTTGCATGTCCTGATGTTGTGACCAAAGAAGCCACAATTTTTGCACTTGATTGTCTTAGCCCTTTTCCCCTTTTGTTCTTCACCTTGTTCCCTTCTTCTATTCCTACTTGGCCTACCAATACCCCTCTTTAAAGTAGGTGGTAGCACTGTTGGCATATCATCATACTCATGCCATTGTGCATGATCAGGAATTGCAGCAATGTTGTTGCTGTAACATGCCTTATAAGTCTTCATTGAATACCATGAGCTCACATACTTGTATGGATCAAGTTTAGCTGCTATCATTGCCCTCATGGCATGTCTGCAGGGGATTCCACTGAATTGCCAAGCCCCACAAGCACATTTCATCTTGTTTAGATGTAAAGGGAACTGTGAATTACCCTCATGAATTTCAATCTCACCAGGGGCAGACATGTGGGCCTTGTAGAATTTGGTGGCTTTTCCAACTTCGTTTATAATTTTTGCAATCTTAGGACATATCCCTTCATCATCCCAATCTTGACAATTTTGTTGTCTTGTTGCAATCCTAACCATAGAAACTCTTCTAATACCTTTTTTTTTTGCAAATTCACAAAGTTAGTACATGCTAAAATTACCTCTATAAAAATAACAAGGCCTCATGACATGTGATTACCTTCCAATAGAGTCAGAACAGGTCTGCACCTGTCCACACCCAATGTGGAGTTGAAACTCTCCATAAAATTGCTTGTGTTGGAGTCACAACAAATGCTACAATCAAACTTGTGCTTAGTCCATTTGCTTTGCTTTCCAATCTCAGCAAACCACTTCATGACTGGTGCCTTTCCCTCTTTCCTTAGCCTCTCCATTGCCTTCTTGAATGTGTAAGGATTTGTGGCATTGGCAGCTCTCCAAAATAGAATGTACATCAATGGCCCTGGAAAGACTTTCTTGAAGTTTCTACTAAGATGTCTGCAGCAATATCTTCTCTTAGCATATGGCCACACATCTTTCAAAGCTATATCCACACCCTGCATGCATTTAAAGACCACAATAAACGACATAAGTTGATGCAAACGTCTTTAAATAGTTACAGCAAAACTTTATTACAAAAAATAATTAAAAAAATAATTTGAAAATTATTAAAATGCATTTTTCGGGACCTAAACGAACTCGGATGTCCAATGTCAGTCAATGCACAAAACGCTGCTGACCCGGGATTTGTTTCATGAATGACCTTGACATATGCTGGAAGCTTCCCATATGACTTGTCATGTCCACCAAATATTTCATTGATGACATACTGCTTCATTTTGTACAAGGTGGACTGCTTCATGTACAATCCATATCTTTGAAACAAAATTTCATTCAACTCCTTCCCCTTGACATCAGGGTTGTTTCTAATGTCCTCCATAAGCTTAGAGGCAGCCCACTTCACATTGCATATTGGATTGTATGTCTCCAAGCCCCTACAAGTGTGGAAGTTGGGCCACAGCTTCTTGATTGCCCATGTCCTCCCATCAGGCAATCAACCTGCTAGCATGAAATCTCCAGTCACAACATTTTGCAGCACAATGTAGCTGTGTATCTTATGTTATCTGCCCAAAGGATTGTTATTGCAAAGCCTTCCTGAACACAGTAGTCCTTCAAAGTGTCTTTGAAGTGACTCTTCTCAGTGAATATCATCCATGGCCTCAATTGTATTTTACCAAACTCCCTGTCTTCATAAAGCTCTCCATTATTGTACAGTCTTGAGAAGTAGTCATCATCATCATCATTGTCAAAGAAATCATACCATTTATGAGGTTCCCACTTGTCTTCAACCACAGATAATATCACCTCTTCTGCCATCTCATCCCCATGAAGTGGCTGTTTTGTGACACATTTTTCATCATTATCACTATTTGAATCCTCATGCATAGACCCCTGATAATCCTCATCTGAAGCAGTATCATCATATCCAATAGTTGCATCATCACCTAAAGTCAACCTCCTGCTAGTAGATATACTTGACTGCACTATAGGTGTAACAATTGGAGGACATTTCATACTTCCAACTTGTATACCCTTTCTTATAGCAGTAGTCCTAGCTATCTTCCTCTCATATAGTGTCATGTCAGTTTTATGAACAGACAACTTCACAGGTGTTTTCTTCTTAACAGGTGTACTGTTAGTTGATTGTGGTGCACATCCAACATTTTCAGCATCATTAGTAGTCAGAAGATTGCCCTCACCCTCTCCATTCGATGTTCTGTTTTGTAATGCTGCATTTGAGATTGGTTCATTTGAAATGATGATTGTCTTTGAAATGAATTTTTTTGTCTTTATAGTTGGAGGTTTCATTCTGGGTGCTTGTGGTGGTATGCTTTCATGGGTGGCAGGAGTGGCATTGTCATCCACAAAGGAGGGTAAATTTGTTGAAGAGGATGGTTCACATTTTTTGCTTGACTTAGATTTTACCTTTTCGGCCTATTTTTTTTTCTTTCTCAGCCTTCTTTTTCTGTGCTTTTTCAACCTTCTCCGTTTCTTTCAAGAATTTCTTATAAGCTTTAGGGTCAAACTCAGGGTACATTTCTTGTATATCAGCCCATGTTTCCTCATTGCATAGGGTGAAGGTAGCGTCATCTTCTTTATCCTCAAAACCCTCAATTACATACTTTTGGAAGTGAGCGTCAACCCTATCTACTACATTCTCAACAACTAACTTCCCTTTATCCTGATCATTATGTTGGCTCCTCCTTCTAATTGGCAGCTTCTGCCTTTCATCATCATTGTAGCCCACTACAGTCATTGAAGGCTCATAATTTGTGCCCTGAATTTCTCTAAGTTGAAGCACTAAGTTGTTCAATGCATTTGGTTTCATCAGTGATTTAACCCAAATGATAATCTCTTCTTTGTCAGGAAGCCTCTCACACATGGTCATTAAGTCCTTATCATTGTTTAATGGCCATTGTTTCATTTTCCATACATAGGCAAATTGAGGATACCTAGGCAACTGAATACCATTTTCCCTAGCTTTGTCCTCATATTCATTCACAACATCAAGCAAGTTACATTTATCAGGATCAACCCCAACCACCACATCATTACCCATGTACTGGAACTTTAAAACCTTCATATCATCACCCATTACTGCATGAAAACAGAATTAATTCATTCACACCATAATTCAGCCACAACTACATTCAAATTAATTCATCAAATTCTACCCAGATTAATTCAAACCCTAAAATTGAACAACAACACTTGTTGCAAAATGGAAGTGTATCAAATGCAATGCAACCCAAATTCAACAGATTGATAATCGTGAGCAATGAAATTACGCAAGAAAATCAGAATGAAATAGAAAAAAACGCACCTTGAGCAATGAAGATCAACAATCGTGAAGTGAGAGTAAGAATTCCACAAAATTTGGTTCAAATCGCGGCAGAATTTAGGGCACAAAATTACAGCAAAACAGAGGAGAAGTTGGATGATCTTTGTTTGAATAAGAGAAGTTAAATGGCTTACTTTATGAGCAAAACAGAATTTAGGGCCCAACTTAACGCTGCTTAACATTGCTAAACGTTTGTATTAACGGAGTATTATTGTAGAACTTAGCACTAATTTAGAGTGGTATCATGTGTAATCAAATTTAAAAAAGGGTACCATATGGAAAAGCCATAAGTACAGTGGCACCACGTAGAATTTCCCTATTTTCTTTATATAGTATCCATAGTATCCACCTCGCTCATCTTATTTGCATCAGCAATCAACGCACTTACACTTCTAAGTGTATAGTTGCCCCACTTGAAAATGACTCACAACAACGTGATAGTTTCACTCCTTTTGTTCCTCCCCTTTTGGTAGACATCTCTCACTCTCAACCTGTCCTAGATCTTTGCCTTCCCCACGACAGAGATGTGCTCCTCCGTATCACAAACCACTTCGGCAACCCTTCCTCGCTTTCGTCGTGGGACCCTAATACAGATTGTACTGGATGGAATGGAATCCAATGCAACATTCAAGGCCATGTCACTACAATCCAAATCACCGATGCCGAAGATATATATCCACGGCCTAATACCGCCTTTCTTGGACCAACTACCATCCCTCACTACGCTCAACTTTGATAAATTACCCAATCTTTCCGGCCCAATACCATCGTATATCGGTAAGCTCACTAACCTCACTATGCTTTTTATCACTGGAACCAATGTAGCTGGCCCGATCCCAGAATTTATGGACCATCTCACGAACTTGAACCAACTCTACCTCAACTCCAACAAGTTCACAGGGCCGGTCCCTAATTTTCTAGGCCAACTCAAGAGTTTGATTTATCATGAGCTCTCTTCCCATTTACTCACTGGCCCAATTCCCATGGCCTTAGCCAAACTAACCAATGTCGAACTCCTTGCTCTTAGCTCAAATAAATTGTCCGGCCAAATACCTGATTTTATAGGCCAACAACTAAAAAAACTAACAGTACTACAACTTAATTTCAACTCTTTCTCGGGCCCAATTCCAGCATCTTTGGGTTTACTGCCTAAACTCCAAACCATCGAGCTTACTGGGAACAAATTATGTGGTTTAGTCCCAAAGTGGTTGGACCGTGGTAATTTATATTTTACGGTTATTTCACCAAATACCCCTGACAAATAAATTTATTCACCAAATACCCCCACTTTTTTCAAAATTCACCAGATACCCCTGACCTATGAAAAAATTCACCAGATACCCCTCACTTTTAAAAAAATTACCCAAAATGCCTTTTTGACTAACGGACGTTAGTGTTCCGTTAACTAATTAACTAATTAACCTAAAAAACCCTAATTAAATCTAAGTAAACCCTAAGTAAACCCTAAACACCCTAACTCTCTCTCTCCTTAACCCAACCCCGGCCCCCCCCAAACCCTAGACCTACCGGCCCACCACCCACCCCAGCCTCACCCCCCCCCCCCTTCCCCGCAACAAGCGGCCCCTCCCCTCCCCCCACGCAGCCCCTTCCCCTCCCTCCCCTCCCCGTCCCCGGCGGCCCCACTTGAGACCCCCCTCCCCCGCGGCCCCTCCCCGCGGCTCCCCCTCCCCTATGCGGCCGCGCTTCCCCTTCGTGGCTCATCCCACTCACCGGCGCATCCCCCTCCCTCACTCGATCCGCCATTAGCGTTTAAGAAATCTAAGTCATCGACCGAGTTCGAAGGGGGGGGGCTCGAGATTCACGATTTTGCGGTGGGGACCGGGGGAGGCTGCCTTTGGCCTGCACGGGTGAGGGGAGGGGGAGCGCGCCAGATGCGGGGAGGGGGAGGGGCTTCGTGGGAGGGGGAGGAGGGAGGGGACGGGGGAGAGCGCGTCGAAGGGGGAGGGGGAGGGGGAGTGATTTTCCGGCGAGGGAGGGGGAAGGGGAGGTGCGTCGAAGGGGGAGGGGGAGGGGAGTGATTTTCCGGCGGGGAGGGGGAAGGAGGCGCTAGCTTCGAAGGGGGACGGGAGGGGGGTGGGGGGTGGGGTTGTTGTGGGGGGGGGGGTGGGTGGGGGTGGTTTGGGGGGGTGGTGGGCGGGGGGGGGGGCGGTGGGCTTTTAGGGTTTTTAGAGTTAGGGTTTTAAGGGTTTAATTAAGATTTTTTAAGGGTTTTTTAGGATTTTTTAGGGTTAATGACTAACCGTGTTAACCGCCGTTAGTCATTTGGGCATCTGGTGAATTTTTTTAAAGGTCAGGGGTATTTGGTGAATTTTAAAAAAAGTGAGGGTATTTGGTGAATAAATTTATTTGTCAGGGATATTTGGTGAAAAAACCGTATATTTTATTTCTCTTGGTCAAAATAAATTGAAGGGGGATGCCTCATTTTTGTTTGAAAAGACCAATGGCAACATCCTCAATTTGGGGGTTGAGGACAATCTTTTGAAGTTTGACTTCACAAATGTGGGCTTGGCCCCAAGCTTAGTAGGCATGAACATAAGCCACAACATAATACATGGGTCTCTCCCTAAGCGGTTTGGCTTATTACGACCCGATGATATTGATGTGAGTTATAATCAACTTTGTGGTCCAATTCCTAATGGTAGACGTTTCAAACGGGTAGACCCAAATATATATATGCATAATAAGTGCCTTTGTGGTGGCCCATTTCCTGGTTGCAAGTAACCACGAATGCTTGTCAGTAGAGATGGCAATGGGTCCAGGACCCTAAACGGACCCGCCCATACCCTACTTTAATTGAAGGGTATGGGTCTTAATTTTTTGGACCCTATGGATAAGAGTAGGGTATGGGTCTTGATACTATCGGGTAAGGGGGTAAGGGTCCACTTCTCAAATACCTAGACTCTACCCATAGGCTTGTCCAAATTAAAATATATATTCTTTAATTTAAAATAAATAAATATATTTAATATATGACAGATATAACCCTTCCAGTCAAAATAAAACCCACAATCCCTTACCCTAGCCGCACTCTCATAATCTCATCTTACCAGTATCTTACTCTCTCGCTCTAAACTATTTTCTTTATTCATATTTGGATGTATGAGACTTTTGAGATGTGGAAAACTATGAATTCCTATGTAATATGATATTTTGTGTGCTAATTGACAACTTTATATGTTGAATTGTGCTTACCAATTATATACACACGTGAAACTATAAGTGGATTTTTTTTTTGTATTGGACCCATTCTGTACCCTAGACCCTACCCATACCCTATCGGACCCTACGGGTACGGGTAAGGGTCCTAAAAAATTTTACCCCATGGGTATGGGTAGAATATGGGCCTACATCTAAAAATTAAGGTATGCATAAAGGTCTAGCCTTAACCTACCCAGACTCTACCCATTGTCATCCCTACTTGTCAGATGATTCATAGTATTCAAGGCTTTCTTCTTTAGTCGGTGTTTTTGTGTCTTGGAGTTTGCAACTGTGTACATGTTTATTTAGTGTCGTGATAGTGCAAGTCCAATGTTAACGGCACTAACCAGCAATTGGACTATTAAATGAGTTTGTTTTCCATTGTTGAAAAAAGGGGTGATCTTTGTCTTTCTCTATATACATTTACACCTGATTGATTGATTACATGTTGATACTCTCAAAAATAATGTGAAAGTAAAAAGTTTCTCCTAAGTCAAAGGCTTATGAGTTATGATCATCTGAGAATGGTGTTATGATCATCTGAGAATGGTGTTATGCAACCTCAAGTGCATAATTGCAGTATCTATACTACTCCCTCCGTCCCATAATATAGTGCTCACATTCCTTTTTTGGTGTCCTAAAATGTTGTGCCTATTTTCTTTTTTGTCAATTTATTTGTACTAAATTATCCTTAAGTTCTACACAAACTTTCCAAAATACCCCTATTTTTCTCTCAAAACATGTGACCCTATTTATTGCTTTACACCATTCCAAGGAACATTTATAGCCTTTTGATTTTAATTTGTTTAAAGGAAAAAGAAAATAAATAACTAGTTTCAATACAAAAGTATCAAAAAAACACTCTATTAAATATATTGTTTTGGAAATCCTACCACTCATTTCATTTTTCTTAATTCCCGTGAAAAATGAGAAGTAAGCACTATATTATGGGACGGAGGGAGTAATATATTATAAGACGTTCCTGAAAATTACCACATGGCGCTTTCCCGTTTTATGCCATGTAATCCACATACACTAAAATAATAAAAATTGCTTATATAAGATTTGATCTCATGATCACAAGCATATATATTAATGTCTTAACCACTAAATCAAGTGATACTTGATGTTATTACTTCAAAGTAAAATATTAATAAATGAAATATATAATTACCCTTGGCGTAGTCCGGGCCTAAAAACTAGTTTTATTCTCAAAACGGATAGAAACTCTAATACTAACCAACTAGTGGTAATGCTGTAATTTAACTACGATACCCCAGTCTCTTTATATAATCTAGAATTATTTTGCCTGAAGTTTCCTGTGTTCTTGAGGATTTTGTTGGGGCTTTACAACCTTTCTTATCACATACTTGCCCAATCTTTCGGTTCATTAAACTGAACCTCTACTCATAATGGCTATTTATATATTGCCCCAGACCACCAGGAATCTACAACCTTTTAAGAACAACACTCAAGCACAAACGACAATTTGTCCCATTTTCACATTAGAAAATTCATGATAAATCAGCTAAATATTGAGAATCTACCAGTACTAGACCAAAGGAGAAAAAATAATCTTCGGGAAAATAATTAGCTTCTTTTTGGATTTTCGAGTTTCCACCGACACAGGTTACAAACATCAAATGATCAAACGATCAAGCATATCAGGAATCATGATGCTTCGTGGGACGTTTCCACCTATATCACTATATGCACCCCCCATTATCCAAAAAAAAAGCCCTTGCTTTTATGATAATACTTATAACTTAATGTAGAAAATAGCTCGTGAAATTTTTTATCTTCTTTAGCATATTATTAATTCACTATCGTGCTTAACAATATTCTATTGCAATTTGCAAGTGGGAGATGTTGAATGCTTCGAGGACATAATGATTGAATTCCCCACGAGGCCATTCCTATTTTTCTCTATTTTATTGCAATTTGCAAGTAGCTCGGGAGATATACGCGTTAAACATTACGCGAAGCGCTTTATAATCTTTATCTGTTTATGAATATATATAGCATGATAGCATCCACCTCGCTCATCGTATTTGCATCAACTCACTGCACTGCACTTAGTGTATGTAAGTCGCTCCATATGAAAATAACTCATAACCACGTAATAGTTTCACTCCTTTTGCTCCTTCCCTTATTTGTACACATCTCTCACTCTCAACCTCTCCCAGATCTTTGCCATCCCCACGACAAAAATGTGCTCCTCCGTATAAAAAACCACTTCGGCAACCCTTCTTCGCTTTCGTCGTGGGACCCCAACACAGACTGTGCTGGATGGAATGGAATTCGATGCAACCATCAGGGCCACGTCACCGTCATCATAATCAACACTGCCGAAGATATCCACGGCCTAATACCGCCTTTCTTAGACCAACTTCCATCCCTCACTGAACTCTACTTCTTTGAACTTCCCAATCTTTACGGTCCAATACCATCGTACATCGGTAAGCTCACTAACCTCACTCACCTTACTATCACTACAACCAATGTGTCCGGCCCGATCCCTGAATTTTTGGGTCAGCTCACGAATTTGGACCAACTATTTTTCGCATCCAACAAGTTTACTGGGCCGGTCCCTGATTTTCTAGGCCGATTCAAGAAGTTGATTTATCTTGATCTCTCTTCCAATTTACTCACTGGCCCAATTCCTGTAGCCTTGGGCAAATTAACCAATCTCCAAATCCTTATGCTTAGCTCAAACAAGTTGTCTGGCAAAATACCCGATTTTATAGGCAAACAACTTCATAATCTACTAATACTAACGCTCGATTTCAACTCTTTGTCGGGACCAATCCCAGCATCTTTGCGCTTGTTGCTCAAACTCCAAAATCTCGCGCTTGCTGGAAACCAATTAAGTGGTCCGGTTCCAAAGTGGTTGGGTCGCGGTAATTTAAATTTTCTTTATCTTGGTCACAATAAACTAACGGGGGATGCCTCGTTTTTGTTTGAAAAGACCAATACCAACATCCTCAATTTGAGGATTGAGGACAATCTTTTGAAATTTGACTTTACAAATGTGGACTTGGCCCCAAGCTTATTAGGCATGAACATAAGCCACAACATGATATATGGGTCTCTTCCAAAGCGATTCGGCCTATTACAGCCAAATGAAGTTGATGTGAGTTATAATCAACTTTGTGGTCCAATTCCTAATGGTAGACGTTTCAAACGGGCTAACCCAAACATATTTGCCCATAATAAGTGCCTTTGCGGTGGCCCATTTCCTGGTTGCAAGTAATAACCATGAATACTTGTCAGATGATTCATATTATTTAAGGCTTTCTTCATTAATCGATTTTTTATGTCTTGGAGTTTGCAGTTGTGACATGTACGTTTATTTTATTGTTATAATTGTGCAAGTCCAGTATTGACGACAGTAACCAGCAATTAATTGGACTAAATTGTTGGAATATTGCTTCAAATTAGTGGTAATTGGTTAGTTGATATTATTTAGGAGCGTGTATTAGTTGCTTAAGATTCTTGTGTTAGTGTACTTAGTAGTTGTTTGGTATACACGGGAATTTAATTTCCATGGGAAGTTTCATTTTCTATGAAGATCAAGTAGATTATAGATTAATACCCATATCTCTTTCAATTGGTACTGACGTACGATGATAGTTGTAAAATTGATATTAACATGAGTATCTATTTAAAGGATTTTTAGTACCAATTTGATTTGTTTAAAAGTGTCCTTTATTTCACGTTGCCATTAAATTTAACCAATAATACAACTAAGCTTAATTACCAAGTTCTTAACCGAACAAAAATATAATATAATCCCTTAACAATATAAAAAGTAAAAATTTAGGTCCTTGTGAGATGCATAAATCCTCCAAAATTTTACTAACCTGTGTCCCAACCCCGGACAGCTTGTAAAATGCTCTTTCGAAAAAGATTCCCTTTTTATTTTGAGATTTTAAACCAATACACATCAAATGATCAACTACATATACTTTCTCCATAACGAAATAGATGTTATACTTTCAAAAACACACACTTTTCTATGTAATTTTTTGAAGAGGAGAGAGATAGAGAGAAAGAAAAAAGGAACCCATGTGATAGGAGAGAGATAAAGAGAGATTGTTGCCTAAAAAGGAAGTGTAACATCTATTTTGTTACAATCATATTTAGAAAGTGTAACATCTATTTTATTACGGAGGAGGTATATATATATATATATATATATCATGAGTGACCCCTAAAAAACAAAAAACAAAAAACAAAAGCTCCAACATGATGCTTGTGCCTTTGTTGGTCGATTCCACCTATAGTCAGTAGTCACCTGGGCTGGCTATCTCCAACAAAAATATTACTAAAGTAGCTCGTGGAAAATAATTTATTGTTTTTGCATGGATTATTGTCGTGCTTATCCTAATCTTTCCCAATTTGCAAGTGCGAGATATACTGAATTACTGATGAATTTAGTTTAGTCATGTAGAGTAGAATGTCTTGAGGACATAAATATTGAATAGACCACGACGCCATTCTTTTTCTTCTTTATTTTATTCCAATTTGCAAGTGGGAGAGCTACCCTTTAGCATTATTACGCGTATTGCGTTACAGTTGCCTTTGAAATCTTTTTTTGTTTATGAAATATGAATATATTTCTATATACACTATCCACCTTGCTCATCGTATTTACATCAACTCACTTGCACTTCTACAGGTCTACTAGTGCATGTAAGTCGCTCCACATGAAAATGACTCACAATGACAATGCGATATATAGTCTCACTCCTTTTGCTCCTCCCCTTGTTTGTAGACATCTCTCTCAACCTATCCCAAATCTTTGCCTTCCTCACGAGAGAGATGGGATCCTCCGTATAAAAAACACTTCGGCAACCCTTCCTCGCTTTAGTCATGAGACCCCAATATAGACTGTGTTGGATAGAATTGAATTTGATGCAATATCTAAGGCCATGTCGAAGTGGTCCAATACCGCCTTTCTTGGACCAACTTCCCTCGCTTACTGTGCTCTACTTTCAAAAACTTCCCAATCTTTCTGATCCAATACGACCGTACATCGCTAAGCTAACTAAACTCATTGAACTTTCTATCTCTGAAACCAATGTGACCGGCCCAATTCCTGAGTTCTTGTTTAGCCTTTCTTTATCTTCGTAAAAACAAATTGACAGAAGATTCCTCATTTTTGTTTCAAAAAGCCAACAACAACATCCTCATTCTAGAAGTTCAAGTCAATCTTTTTAAGTTCGACTTCACAAATGTTGACCTGGCCCCAAGCTTATCAACGTTGAACATAAGCCACAATATGATATATGGGTCTCTCCCTAAGCGGTTCGGCCTATTGCGCCCAGATTCTGTTGATGTAAGTTAGACGTTTTAAACGGCTTGACTCCATCATATTTGCCCATAATAACTGCCTTTGCAGTGGCCCTCTTCCGGGTTGCAAGTAATAAAGAGTGCTTGCCAAATGATTCAAGGCATTCATATTAAGTTAGTGTATTTCTTCGACTTATCAATTGAGTAATGATTTAGTGTTGTAATAGTAACTAGTAAGTCCTAAAGTCCACTGTTGACTAAGTGTTATACTGTTATGCAAGAAATATAATTATAAATTACACTCAACATACTAATGATTGTCAAATTGCTGTATTTTCTGTTTGACTAAGTGTTATACTGTTGAATTTTCAGGGAATAATATTCCAACTGAAACACCTAGAATTCTTTAGCTTAATCAGGATCCTAGTACTCCATATTACATTCATCCAACTGAAAATTCTAGCCATAAATTTATTTATGAAGTTTTTGATGGAGAAAACTATGCATCCTGGAAGAGGTGTATGATCATAGTTCTTTCTACTATGAATAAAATGAGTTTTGTCGATGAAATGCTTCCAAAACCTTCTTCTACTGATAATTATTTCAAGGCCTGGGTTAGGTGTAATGACTTGGTGATAGGATGGATTCTTAGTGTTAGGACTTAGAACCTATGATTGCAAGGAGTGTTTTCTTTTTCAAAACAGCTAGAGAAATATAGGTAGATCTTGAAGAGAGGTATGGACAAGCTTCAAACACTGAACTGTGTAGTGTTCAAGAAGAATTGTTTGCCTTGGAACAAGGTGAAGATAGTATTCCTGAGTTTTTCACAAAGATGAAAATGCTATGGGATAACTTAGATGATCTAAATCCACTTCCAAGTTGTGAATGTACTGGTTGTTCATGTACACTCACTACTAAGTTTCTCAAAATACAACAAGATCAGAGACTGTTGCAATTCCTTATGAAGTTAAAAGGTAGCTACAAGCAGGCAAGAAGCAACATCTTAATGATGAAGCCCTTACCAACTATTTCTCAAGCTTATAGACTTGTTCACCAAGAAGAGATAGACACAAGAAGTTGAGTGAGATGACAAGTGAAGGATCTGAGAGCATGGCATTTGGAGCAGATAGAAGAAGATTTTATGATACAAGGTCCACATAGACCACAACAATAACAATACAATGATAAAACTCATGGAAGACAGATTACAGGACATAAAAGGCCTTCACATTTCTTTTGTGATCATTGCAAAATGACTAGGCATACTATGGACAGATGCTACATGTTACATGGTTTTCCTTCTGATAATAACAAGAACTCCACTCAGAGAAGGTGTGCACACATGATACAAGGTGATGAAGTAGATAATGGCAGTGATATGGTCTCTGCAAACTTCACAAAGGAGCAATACAGTCAAATCTTACACATGCTTGACAAGCAGAAGACTCCTGAATATTATAGTGCACCTTCCACTGAGACACCTTCCTCAAGCAGTGCATATTTTGCAGGTAAAATATGCTTATTTTCTCATTTTCACACTGGGTGGATAATTGATAATAGTGGTGCTACAAAACACATATGCCATGACTTATCTAACTTTACAACTTACAAATCTATTCAACATGAAGATAACACCATCACTGTTCCAGATGGTAGAAAAGTTCCTGTTAGCCACATTGGTTCTATACACTTGACTACCAAGTACCAACATAGTTTTGAAAGATGTCAGTTCCCAAATTGTGTGCAGACATGTCTTATATATTGTGTGAAATTCACATCTGATTTGTGTGCATAGAGGGAATTAAAACTCCCTTTGACAATATCTAGGGAAAAAATTCTGGAAAACTCTACAACTTTAGGATCATAAACCTTTGATTGTGACGTGCTTATTTGACACCTTCATTTTGGGTGCACCTGTGCTTTTTAAGTTTTAACGATATGTTGTACAGTGTATACGGGATGTTACGAACTTCTAAAGATTGTTGATTTGTATATACACTTGAGCTACTCTTTGGCTTTCCTATGCCTATTAGAATTACTTACTATTTGCCTAGTAAAATCATGTATAATTTCACTCTGCTGCATAAGGCAGAGAAAGTTTACTGACACTGCCAACTTTACATTGCGGTGTGGAGTGCCAAATCGGTGTCAAAGACAGAAGGTAGGTTCTGATTTGAATTTTGTTTCTCATTAGCAAATCACTCATTTTGGCATGTTCACCCAAAAATCTTATTCTAATGATGCTCGAAATTATGTTGTTTTTACGAGGAGGCTGTGGAGCATCCCCAACCGACTGGTCATGTTAACTTTCAATAATATAAATAAGTATTTTCCTAACTTAAGCCACAAGACATAGGTTAAGAGTATTAAAAATCCTATATAAGATATCATTATACAGAAAGTTTCCATTTCAAAATCCAACCAAACTAAAAAAATCTTACATAATTATCTCTGTCTCAAATATCTATTCTTATTTATTATCCCCAAATAGAATCTTATTGTACTATATTTTTTTTTTAATGAAATATTGAAATTCTTAACCTATGCCTTGTGGCATAGGTTAGAAAAATCCAATAAATAATTCTTGAAAACTCTTTATTATAGAAAGATCATTCATTGTATTTGTGCTGCTAAATAACATTTATATTGGACATTTGTGTCAACAAATTGAGAAAGAGTTGTAACTTAGGAAGCTCTTCGATTTGTAGAAAATCCCTATTGTAGCAGACAAATGGGATCCGTAAGTTGGGTGCGTGAATTCCTTCAATTTAATTCGCCCCAAGTTATCGTGATGGTTTCAGGCATCATCACCTTCAAAAAATGCATCTTGTGGGAGGCCCTCCAATTTGATTTGGGGCAAGTTTCGACCTCCAGGCATTTTGAGTTTCAGTCTAGTGAGACTAAACTCAAGATACCCTCACAGCAGGGTTGGAAGTCACCAGAAGACGTGACTTCATTTGTTGATGAATCAGTAGAATCTCGGGAGGATGTTTCTCTTCAAGGACCTTGGGGTCTAATAAATGTAATGCAACAATCTCTCTAAAGATCGTCAGTGTTTCGTTTCTCAATAGTTTCCTCTCATATCAGGTCTTTTTCGTCAAGACGTATAACCCAACACAACTCACCATTGCTTAAGACACATTTCATTTGGACTGGATAAGTAATAGTTTGTTTTTTCTTCATAAAGTATGTACGAGCAAATGCAGCTCACGTTAGTTTCAGTTCGTTTGGTTTGGTTGTATTAGCATTAGGTTGTACTACCGTTTTTTAATTAATGTAAATTTTCTCGATGTAAAAAAAAAAGCAGACAAATGGGATCATATGTTGTTGTTATTACTCCAATTTTCAGAAATTGTATAGATTGATTTTTCTTTTCTTTTGTGAATATGTTGGATAATTAATTTATCATGACAGCATAAATTTAGAAAGTTTATGCACATGTCAGCACTATGTAGAAAGTTTCCATTAGTAAAAAAAGCATCATTTTACAATAGCTACAATAAAGTTATAGCCATGATATATAACTTGTCTAATTTAGATAATATTTTTAATCTAAAATTTACACCATTTATTTAAAGCAAAATTGGCCTACAGCGCGGGTGCACCAAACAGCCCCAACTAAGACTTATAGCCAAAACACCCTAGAATCAGTGGCGATCGGGAGAAAAACTGAAAAAAAAAAGGAAAATAAGAAGGGTTATGTAATAAATACGTGTTATAACTCATTGCATAGCGATGTATGTGCCTCAGCGGTAAAAAGAAAACAAAACCCTAGCCTCCTCCTCTCCCCTCTCTCCTCTTCCTTCTAAAAAACCCCTAATCATTTTCTTCTAATTTGGGGCTGCCATCATCATTTCGATGGTGGTAAGCCCCCAATTCTTCTTTTTTCTTCTAGTTTTCATTGATTTTGTTATTAATAATCTTGCATTCTCTCTCTTTTTGAGAGTTTTCTACCCAATTTTTGGGTTCAATCTCTCCTTTCATGGGAGTTTGGAGTTTAGTTTTATTCTCTTCCCACGTGGAAGTTTAAAAATTGGTATGAGAAATTGTTCTTATTGTTTGAAGTTCAAGACCATCAACAACGAAGTATTGGAAATTCGGATGCGGTCAACCTGGTTAAATCAAGAATTTTCTTCCCCAAACTATGTCAGAATGATAGACTTCCCCATCAATAGCTGCATGATTCGGCAAATACAAGGGGTTCTTATTTGTATTGCTCGATCCGGTTCATTGTAGTTTTTTCGAAGACGAATTTGATTTGATCTTGTCTGATTATATACCTTGTTTTTCTTTAATACTTATTGTAGATGCCGTTTGGCCTTCAATTAATGAAATTTCTCTTTCAAAAAAATGTGCCTCAGCGGTAAAGTGCGTGTGATAGTTGGAGATCTTGTAATCAAGGCCGCAGATTCTATTCTTTGGGGGAGTTTATTTCAATGTTATTTCTTCTTTTTTCCCTTATCTTTTGTTGCTACAGCCTACAGGTATACAGCTTATGTTTCATTTTTTTTGGTCTTTTATTTCCATTTTTTAAACCTCCCTTTATTAATTAAGTCTCCTTTATATCTATAAATCTCAACCCCCCCAACCAAGTATTAATACATCAAAATTAAAGGTAATGAACCTAGGTTATTTTCCATTCTCTTCCCATTTTTCTTGCTTAAGCAATTAATTAATCATGCACTTAGTGAAACTAGTCACTAAAACTATGTTAATTACTTGACTCACTGTTCATATATTTATATAATATGCAATTAAAAGTGTGTTAAAAGGAGAAGGATTAATGTATATATATTTTAAATTTTTATATGTGCATTTTATAAACTAACTAATGTGCAAATAATAATTTTTGATCGATATGGAAGAATTTTATACATCACTTCTAAACAAAAGTAATGACAAAGCTCATTATCACCCAAACTACAATACAAAGAGCATATTAGTGTTGATTTGTTACTTAGTCATTTTAGACTTCATATTTTGTGCTAGTTGCTAATATTTCTTATATTTTTTTCATCATTTCATATCATAGATATATAATTACTTTCAACACTTAATTGATAGTTTGATTTAATGAAAATTGTCTTAATAATTGATACTGAACCTGAATGTAGCTCGTTTCATAACTCTGTATTTGTTTTATAAGATATTGATACTAATTAGTACAAATATTTATTTTTATTTTTTTGTTACAATGTAATCAAGAAGGAAAGCTCTGCTAGGTACAATTGTTGAAAGTTTCCCTTTTCATTAAAAAAAATGTAACTGTAGATAGTAAAATGTAATTTGGAACTTATGTTTACTCCGAACCCACGTGGCTCAATTTATGGATCCGCCACTGCCCAGAGTACGGACTTAAGTGCAGTCCGTACCATAAATGAGGTCGGTGACCAGAATTCTCACCGGCGACGTGAGAATCTCAATTTATTATTGTTCCATTTTCCCCTCCTTTGATCCTGTTTTATGTTGATGTATATTGATATCTTTTTTTTTTTTTTTTTTTGACAACGGGAAAATGTGCATTAATTAAAACCGAAAGTACATCTTAACGCTAATACAACCAAAGAAACTAAACTGAGCGATACTCGCTCTTACATAACAAAAACACAAATAACGTAAACTATGATAAAACTGCTCGATCTGGAGGCCCGTGTTGATAGCGAACTGTAGAGAAAAGCTGCTGCTGATGGATGACGATTGCCCTAACCAGGACAAAAGGAGCGGGAGGAGAGGGCTGATTTCACAAGCGGGGAACCAAAGTAACAGCGAGATTAGGAACTCGCAAGAGGACCAATCCCAGTGACCTTCTGTCACATGGGATTCTACGACCAAGGGTCCTCGAAAAGTCACATGCCTTTGTGACTTAATACCCTTATTGAAGGGTATTTCCGGCTTCTCCTTGGATGAGAAGCTCGATTGAGTTGACGCGCTATAAACCCAATTGACAAATTGGGGAGCCGTCTTCAGATTTCGTTTTGTCAAGATAATGATTGAGACAATCATTACCAAGCGAGATTAAAATCTAACCAATGTTAGATCTCGAAGAACCATCCGATTGTCAAAATCGGATAAAACAAACCCCATCCATGAAATCGGAGGCCACGTAGACCCTAACCAACCACATAAACCAGATCCAACATCTTGCAGACAAAGACTACCTCCAGAAATTAACAAAATCATCAAGCAGGATAAGAGAACAAACGACCAACCTATACTAACACAACCCATAGCTAACCAACCCAAAACAGATAACTAAAAACTAACAGGGAAGGGGAAAAAGGACGCACCACCGGAAAACGGGAGGGGGACGCGACGTAACAGGGGAAGGGGGAAGGGGATGCCCTACAACTTTGGAGCGATCGGGGGAAGGGGAAGGGGATGACCTACAATTTTAAGCGCCACAACACTAACAAAAGGGGAAGGGGGAGGGGAAGCCTTACAAGGATACCCGACGACACTAGGGGAGGGGGGAAGCCCGGGACCGACAACCAGGGGGAGGGGGGAGGGGAAGCCCAAACAACAACCACGGGGGGAGGGGGAAGGGACGCCCAAACCAGACTACAAAACAGGGGAGGGAGGGGAAGCTAGACTACAAAACACTAGGGGAAGGGGAAACTAACCGACGACGGAGCGGTGGTGCAACTGACTGACGACGAGAACTGACCGAGATGGACCGACGAAGGAGAAAACCCAACGAACACAGACGACCACTAAACTGACGACGAGAAACAGGAAAGATGCGAAAAAAACCGAAGAAAAAGACGAGGGAACTCGCCGGAGAACCGCCGCGGCGCCGGAACTCCGGCGAGTTCCTAGGGTTATGGTTTTGTGGGAGGCTGAGTTTAGAGAGAAGGCAGAGAGAAAGTTAGGTGAGAAGTTAATATTACATGAGGGCCGATGTATATTGATATCACTATTCATATAAGATCATGTTTTGGCTCATAGGCACCAGAATTGAGGGTTCCTTAAGGAGCTTAATGCAACCTCAAGCAGTGCAATATGATTTGCACTGTTTTAACTATCCAGGAGACTGCAATTCCAAATGCCAAATGGAACAACAACAACAAGGATTGTGCTCCATGGATGTCCAAAGACAAAGTCTTGATGCAACTTATTGCTGTTGTGTTTTAAGTTGATGCCATCAGCTTTCGTCAATATTAAGGGGGTGGTTTACGACCTAGTACCTACGTTACTCTAAAATTATTTAGGGAGTATGATTAAGGGTTTGTCAAAAAAATTATTTTGGGTGGTTTTTTCTAATACATGTATTCATTTTTGTACCGTTTCAAATCAATAAAATGAAAATTACACACCAATTTCTTTCCTATAAAAAACATTAATTAATTTTATTGTAGCTACTGGTAGAAAGTTTCCGTGGAATGTCTAATAAGTTACTCCTTTGACTTCAATTCATTGTAAAATTTCCTCCTTAACTTCTTTATTTAGCAACCAGGACTCTTGTTGTCACCGATTATGAAGTTTAGGCCCAAGTATTCGTAGATGCCGTTTGGTTTTGATTAATGAAATTTTTCTTTAAAAAAAAAAAAAAGAATTTAGACCCAAGTATAAATTTCGGTGAAATATTCATCAGGATACAATGATATGACATACATTAAAAAGGTGCTCCATCCGCTCCTTATTGATGTTTCTACTTAGAATTTTGGCACTATTTATAATTACTACATGAAATCTTCTAATTTTTTTCCAATATATAAGAAAAAAAACATAGTCATGTGGTGTTTTGTTTGATTCGTGTCAATGAGTACATAAAGGTCAAACTAGGAACATCAATAAAAAACAAAGGGAGTATTTCAATGGTTTCACAATGATTTTATTTCTATTTTGTGGTTTTTAGATTATTCATTACCTATTAATATGTTTAAACTACTTCAATATCAACATTAGTGTTAGTTCGCAAGATATTAATTACAAATGAATGGAATCGATTTGATTAAAATTAATCTTGCAAAAAAAATTGTAATTTTAAAGTTATGGCACTGTGACATGCACTATGTGTTTCAACTGAAATTGAGATTTCGAGATTGAGTTGAAACACACTGCATAAGCGGATAATAAATAGCAAAGGGGACACAAAAGAGTTTTAACGTGGTTCAATATCTACTCCGAGATCTACGTCCACCAAATCCACTAATAGCGAATTCCCCTAATACATCACTCAAGGTACAAGTCCCACTACTAACTATAGTAGTGCTCCCCAACACTTAACTACAAGTGTTGCTAAGTTGAATCAAATACAATCTCATGTACCCAACCCAACACTCTCTATAATTATGAAAATTACAGAATGATTCTCCTCAAACAAAACGCTTCTTAATCAAGGAGGTAGATGATACAATTTTTCCTAAGTAATTTACTTGGCAATGTCTGGAATATTGTGTTAGACACTGTGCCACTGACTTTCGGTTTTCTCTCGATAAACCTCCGATCTGAAATATGAAAACCGTATTTTTTCCAACTGATTATTTTCCCTTATATAGATTATATTCTGAACAAAGATCACTCTAAAAGATATGATAATCTTCTTGAATAATTTTTGTTCCTAAAATTAAGGGATAAAAATCCTTTATTTTCAAAAACCGAAAATTGCCTTTTCTTTAATAAAAAATGATTCTTGATCTTCTAAAGATTAAGATTCATCCTTATCTTTTTCCAACCAAAAATCATATTTTATAAACCAAGTTTTTTCCGAAAATATTTTTATTAAAAACTTATCATTTAAAACATTTTTCGAAAATCTTTTTCTTTTATGTAAAATTTATTATTATAAAACATGTTTATTCTAATTATTTATACTACTAACTCTAGTAGTCATAAATAATTCTAATAATCACATTTTTAATAATATTTTACTCATAGCACACACACTAACATTCAACCAAGTTAATCACTGTTACATAGTTTGCTATATAGAAAAATCTAGCTACTTTTCAATCTTCATTCTTCAAACTTGAGCATCCGACTTAACACTGCATCATAAGAAAATATACAACAACACATGATGCAAAATAGTTTATGTTTGTCATCATCAAAACTTCTAAGGTCATAACAATTTCCCCCTTTTTGATGATGACAAACTAACTAACTTTCCCCTCAAAATAAGCATATTTCTGTGACATATTCGGGGATCAAAAACTAAACACTTGACTTCAACGTATATAAGGAAATTTTTTTTGTCAAGAAAGTGCAAATAGCCTCACAGTTGCCAATACCAATAAAACACTAGAAATGTCAAGGAAAAAAATCAAGAAGGTAATCAAGACTAATAAAGAACAAGTTAGAATAAACACAATACTTTTCCCCCTTTTGGCATCATCAAAAAATAATTTAACCATCTCAATGGCACCATAAAAAATTGCATTACAAGATCCATCATCGTCATGTAATATTAGTAGCTCAAGCAATAAATACTAAGGATGCTGGTGCTATGTCATAATCCAATTCACAATCCGAAGTCATTAAGCAAAAAATTATCCAACTCACAATCTGAAGTTATGAAGCAAGAAATAATCATGAAGGATCATAGCTCGTAGGCTAAAAGCGTAAAATAAATATAGGTAATAGGAGGTTGAAGAATTGATAGGGCAATTAGCTCAACAAGTGCTCAAACCTTACTTTTCAGATTTGCAACTTCTGCAAATATTGTAGAACTTTCTTCAATGTGGCACTGTATGTGATTATGTGCCACTGAACATTCTATTCCCTTTCAAATAACTTATCTTCAGATATTCTGGTGACCAAAGTAATGATCATCAAAACTATTATATTTTTTTCACCTTTGAATTGAACTCTAGGATTTATCCAAAACAAGTGTGTTACACTAGTAGAATAAATGGTTATTGATGCGGTCATTAAGTGGCCTATTGCGGCGGTTTTGACCGCGCAGCAATTAAGGGCGCAGCAATAGATAATTAACCTATTACTGTGGTTTTTGACCCGCAATAGAATAAAGCTATTCTTTGCGGTTCCTGGCACAAACCGCAGCAATAGGTTTATTTTTTATTAAAAAAATACAACATATTGTTGCGGTTTTTGCCCAAAACGCAGCAATAGGTTTATTTTTTATTAAAAAAATACAACATATTGCTGCGGTTCTTGCCCAAAACCGCAGCAATAGGTACTGGTACAGGTGAATTTTTTTTTTTTTTTGCATTTTGCCATCAACTTTGAAAGATAAAAATGTTGAAAGAAAATAAAACACAACAAATTCAAAGTAATGACAAAGAATTTTTAACATACAAAAAATATTCCGCTCATACAAAAGAAATATATATAAAAAAAAAGAACAAATAAAAAAACCTAACATCAGAATAATTCCAAAAAATAAAAAAATCCAAAAGTTGTCACTTGTCACCAACTGTTGTAATACATATAATTCGAAGAACAGATATGGTCGAGCAAAAATGTATGGCTGAGCAAAATTAATCTCCGCCGTGGTTTATTGCCGACGAAATTCGAACGCCGAAGTTTTTCTTTGTCACTTATAATCCTCGCCTATCTCATCTCTGGTGTCGCTGAAGCTCCAGAAGCGGCTCGCCGCTAGTGTACTTGGTTGCGGGAAGAAGAAGACTTGGCTCGATCCTTTTTTTTCCTTTCATTTTCATTATCATTTCAACTTTCTTCCTTTTGATTATTTTACATCTGGTATGAAAATGATGTTATCAAAGTCGACGAAGGAGAACGACGCGGAGGACGCTCTGCGGAGACGAGCGAAATTGAACCACCGCGAAACTCTGCGGAGGCGGCGAAACTAGGGGCGACAAACATCTACTCGTCGAAGGAGACCGCAGCCCCACGTGAGGTTGAGGGAGTTGAAGGAGACATTGAGGATGGTGAGATCTGCCATGAGAGAGAGGGAGGAGTAGGAATGAGGTTGAGGGAGGAGGAGTGAAATGAAGAGAAACGGCTGAAGGGTGAAGAGGCTGAAATGCGGGATCCCAAACCCTAGAGAAACGCTTCTCATATGAAATAAATGGGTATATTGCTGCGGTTTTTACAAAAAACCGCAACAATATATTAAAATATATATATTTTTAATATTATTTTAATATATTGCTGCGGTTCTTGCTAGAAACCGCAGCAATATGTCTGGTCAAAAAGTCAACTTTTTTTAAAAATTTTCCTGTTGAAATCATATTGCTGCGGTTTTTGGCCGAAACCGCAACAATATCTTTATTTTATATTTTACCTTTTCTTTTTACGTGATATATTGCTGCGTATAGGTAAAACCGCAGCAATACTACCGCAGCAATAATCAATTATTCTACTAGTGTTACTCTTCTTTTCTTTCTTTCTTTTTTTTTTAAAAAAAAGGAGAGTCATACCATACAATATTACTCGAGTCAATCAATAAGAGATCAAAGGCGAAATAAGTTAATTCGAACCTCATTTTCTTTTTGATACATCTCTTGGCACTGCGCCTTGTACAGTGTGAAGCAGTGCTTTCATTCTTTCACGTGTTAGTGTTCCTTCCAACCTTTTCATGTTCCCCTTAACTAATGCGTCTTCTTCTTTCACCATCTTATCAAGGTGTCTTTGCTCCATATTTCATTGAATCAAGATTAAAAGCACTTAGCTTGTTGAACTTTGGATCAATGTGTGAGGAAAAGAAGGACATAATAGGGAAATGAAGATAAGGTGAGACATATGACAGAAAGAAATAATGACATAAAAAGAAAATCGGAATATCGGGCTAAAGATCAAGCTTGCCGTAGGACAAAGAATTAGCATTTCATAGTTGGCAAGATATTAATTATAAATGAATGGAATCGATTTGATTAAAATTAATCTTGCAAAAAAATCAATTTTTTTAAGTTATGGCATTGTGACATGCACTGTGTTTCAACTGAAATTGAGATTTTGAGATTGAGTTGAAACACACTACATAAGCGGATAATAAATAGCAAAGGGGACACAAAAGAGTTTTAACGTGGTTCAATCTCTACTCCGAGATCTACGTCCACCAAATCCACTAATCGCGAATTCTCCCTAATACCTCACTCAAGGTACAAGTCCCCACTACTAACTCTAGTAGTGCTCCCCAACATTTAACTATAAGTGTTGCTAAGTTGAATCAAATACAAACTCATGTACCCAACCCAACACTCTCTATAATTATGAAAATTACAGAATGATTCTCCTCAAACAAAACGCTTCTTAATCAAGCAGGTAGAGGATACGATTTTTCCTAAGTAATTTACTTGGCAATGTCTGTAAGACTGTGCTATATACTGTGCCACTAACTTTCGATTTTCTCTCGATAAACCTCCGATCTGAAATATGAAAATCGCATTTTTTCCAGTTTATCATTATCCCTTATATAGATTATATTCTGAACAAAGATCACTCTAAAAGATATGATAATCTTGTTGAACAATTTTTGTTCCTAAAATTAAGGGATAAAAATCCTTTATTTTTAAAAATCGAAAATTGCCTTTTCTTTTAAGAAAAACTGATTTTTGATCTTTAAAGATAATTCATCCTTATCTTTTTCCAACCAAAAATCAGATTTTATAAACCAAGTTTTTTCGAAAATCTTTTTGTTAAAAACTTTTCATTTTAAACATTTTTCGAAAATCTTTTTCTTTTATGTAAAATATATTATTATAAAACATGTTTATTCTAATTATTATACTACTAACTCTAGTAGTCATAAATAATTCTAATAATCATATTTTTAATAATATTTTACTCATAGCACACACACTAACATCTAACCAAGTTAATCATTGTTACATAGTTTTGCTATAAAGAAAAATCTAGCTACTTTTCAATCTTCCTTCTTCAAACTTGAGCATCCGACTTTCCAAAAGCAAACACTGCCATCATAAGAAAATATACAACAACACATGATGGAAAATAGTTTATGTTCGTCATCATCAAAACTTCTAAGGTCATAACAATTAGTACTGTATAGATACTTAGTTTGACTTTAGTGTCTAACAAAATTACTCCTTTGAACCGATTCTTTTTCCCCTTCAAACAAAAAAAGTTTGACTTATTACTACTGTTGTTGTTGTTAAATTAAACTATTTTCTCTTAATATTGCTAAAGTAAGAAATAATTTCCACTTTGCGTCAAAGTTTATAATAATTCTTGGAGTATCGTTCACATAGGACTGGGCATGAAGAAATTTTTCATTTAGCTCAGACAAAACCGCTATTCGTATTAGCAGTTTATTATCTTTTACTGCTAATCACAGTAGCTGCTTTATAAATGTAAACCCCTACTTGAAGTAGCAGTTCATTGAACCTAACGCTACAAAGAGTAACAGGTTATAATGCCCCAAAACTACTAGAGATCCACAACTTTCTAAGAACAACACTGAAGCACACAAACAACAATTTGTCTTGTTTTCAAATTGGAATAATCATGATATATGTCTTGGGTGGACTGGATTTACAATAACTTATTGTGAACCGAAACTGACTATATCACACAAAAGCATACTATAACAGAGAAAACAGACTATATCATACTAAAACTGACTATAAAAAAGTGATTATATATGATATACGAAAGTTGACTATATCAAATAAAAACTGACTATATCATACGATACCTGGTGCATCGTAAGATATTGCACACCCGGTTCATTCAAGTTTTTTCTAATCAACTGAATATTGAAAATCTACAAGGAGGGAGAACAAAATTTCAAAAAAAGATTACCTTTGTTTATAGACTTCCGACCGACATACATCAAATGATTAAATATATATATCATGAATCATGATGCTTTTGTGAGACATTTCCACCTATAAATGCACCCCCATTATCCCAAAAAATGCCCTTTATGAAGTATTACTTAATTTAGAAAGTAGCTCGTGAAAATTTCTATCTTCTTCTGCATATATTATTATCGTGCTTTACAATATTCTATTGCAATTTGCAACTGGGAGATGTAGAATGTTTCGAGAACATATAGATTGAATCCCCCAGGAGGCCATTCCTATTCTTCTCTATCATGTTATTGCAATTTGCAAGTGGCGCTTTATTTCCTTTAAAACTTTATTTGTTTATAAATATTTCTATATATAGCATCCACCTCACTCATCGTATTTGCATAAACTCACTTGCACTTCTACTAGTGTATGTTGTTAGTCGCTCAACGTGAAAATGATTCATAACTACGTGATAGTTTCACTCCTTTTGCTCCTCCCTTTGTTTGTAGAAATCTCTCACTCTCAACCTATCCCAGATCTTTGCCTTCCGCACGACAAAAATGTGCTCCTTCGTATCAAAAACCACTTCGGCAACCCTTCCTCGCTTTCGTCGTGGGATCCCAATACAGATTGTGCTGGATGGAATGGAATTCGATGCGACATTCAAGGCCACGTCGAAATCGTCGTAATCACCGATGCCGAAGATATCCACGGCCTAATACCACCTTTCTTGGACCAACTTCCGTACCTCACTCAACTCTATTTTGATAAACATCCCAATCTTTCGCCTTTCGGGACCAATACCAACTTACATCGGTAAGCTTACTAACCTCACTATACTTACTATCTCTGGAACCAATGTAACTGGCCCGATCCCTGAATTTTTAAGTCAGCTCACGAACTTGAACCAACTCTTCCTCTACTCCAACAAGTTTACTGGGACGGTCCCTAATTTTCTAAGCCGACTCAAGAAGTTGATTTATCTTGACCTCTCTTCCAATTTACTCACTGGCGCAATTCCTCTAGCCTTGAGCAAATTAACCAATGTCCAAACCCTTACTCTTGGCTCAAATAAGTTGTCTGGCCAAATACCCGATTTTATTGGCAACCAACTCAAGAATCTACAAGTACTAGAGCTCGATTTCAACTCTTTGTCGGGACCAATACCAGCATCTTTGGGCTTATTGCTCAAACTCCAAAAGATCGGGCTTGCTGGGAACCAATTAAGTGGTCCGGTCCCAAAGTGGATGGGTCGCGGTAATTTGAATCTTCTTTATCTTGGTCAAAATAAACTGACGGGGGATGCCTCATTTTTGTTTGAGAAGGCCAACACCAACATCCTTAGTTTGGGGGTTGAGCACAATCTTTTAAAGTTTGATTTTACAAAGGTGGAATTGGCTCCAAGCTTATCAGGCATGAACATAAGCCACAACATAATATATATGGGTCTCTCCCTAAGCGATTCGGCCTATTACGGCCGGATTCTATTGATGTGAGTTATAATCAACTTTGTGGTCCGATTCCTAATGGTAGACGTTTCAAACGGGTCCCGAACATATTTGCTCATAATAAGTGTCTTTGCGGTGGCCCATTTCCTGGTTGCAAGTAACCACGAATGCTTGTCAGATTAGATATGATTGATTGTATTTAAGGCTTTCTTCTTTAATCGGTGTTTTTGGGTTTTGGAGTTTGCAGTTGTGTATGTTTATGTAGTGTTGTAATAGTGCAATCAAGTCCAGTGTTAACGACAGTAACCAGCATTTGGACTATTAAATGAGTTTGTTTTCTGTTGTTTTTCAAACGAGGGTCATGTTTCTCTTTATATACATCTTACTCCTGATTTGTTGATTGTATGTTATTACTCTCAAAGATAATGTAAATGTAAAAAGTTTCTCCTAAGTTAAAGGCTTATAATCAACTGTGAATGGTGTTAATTTATGCATGCAACCTCAAGCAAAGTAGCCTGTATTGCACTCTCTTATCCTCAAAAAGGATTCAATTAGTGGTAATGCTTTAATTTAGCTACTATACCATAGTGGTTTGTGTTTAATTATCTATTTATATAGGTCCTGTTTAGCAATTAGAGGTTAGTATTGGCAGTTAGTTGTTTGCATTAGTTGTTAGCGATTAGCTGATTGTATTAGCTGTTTGACTAGCTATTTGTATTGGTTGTTTGTGTGAAAGTGTTTGGTAGATAACTGTTAGCTGATCAATTGGTACTTTATTAGATGAAATGACCAATAAGGACATTGGAATCATTTATTGGCGGAGTTTTTTTTGGGTAAAAGGTAGTACATTTGACCAACTTTACGATATATTAGTCATTACACAACTAAATTCACAAACCTCTCTTCCAAAAAGCTCCTACTAGTAGCTTTTTCAAAGTTATCTTTTTGGCTTCAAACCTCTCTTTTAATCATCTCTCAACGAAACATTCCCATTAGAGTTTTGGACTAACCAAACCTCTCTTTTCATCATAAAAATCTCTCAACCAAACACCCCCATAATCTACTATACCATAGTGATGAATTAGGTTGGGGTTTTTACCTTGTTGTTTCTTATCACATACACTAGTTAACAATCTCCGTTCACCTATTTTTATGTTACAATAATATCATAATCCACTTGAGCATAAACACAAGAGTGTGTCTTGGTTGTAACATGTTACACCATATATAACTTGTTGTATAACATGCATAATGACATAGACTCCAACAAGGATGACGTGAACAATAATACCAATTATGACATGAATTCTCATATCATTTTGTCATTTATTTTATGTCATTTGAATTGTTTTTTACCAAAGAAGTGTGGTTTGTGGGTTATTACACCATAAATTATGGTGTAACAATTACACCCAAGAATTTGTGTAGATACAATGTTCGTTCCAGACTGGTTAACATATTATGATTCCAAGTTGGTTGCCATTTGTATAGCAAGGATTTCGGTAATATAGACAAGAAGGGTTTACATGTTCCACTATTTCAAACTGAAGATGGGATGTAAGGTCTGGTTGACATAAAAATATACGGGAAGTAGAAGTTTCTAGAAAGTAAAATAAGGTGAGGTTGTTTAGTTGACAAAAATGTAGGAAGTTGAACTTCCTACAAAATGGAGGAAATTGCTTACCTAAGGACACCTAGGTAAGTAGAATTTTCCATGAGCAACCAAACCAATTTTTACCACTTCCTAGGAAATGCAAGAGAAACATAATTTCCTAAGAAATACTACTTCCTATCTTGAACCAAACAACACCTAAGAATTTCTCTCTTCATTTCGAGTCGCAATATGTCATGCGTTTTAGTTGAGCTCATCTTTAAATTTTGACGGGTTATCAAATTGTCCCATTTCCATATTATAAAATTCATGATAATAAATCAGCTAAATATTAAGAATCTACAATTACTTGACCAAAGGGGAAAAAACTTTGAGAAATGATTACTTTTTTTCTTTAAAGACTTTCGAGTTTCGACCGACATACATCAAACAATCATAAATACATATATCATGAATCATGATACTGCACCACCCATAATCCAAAAAAGCCCATTATGATATATTTGTATTACTATTGTACTTAACAATATCCTATTGCAACTTGCAAGTAGCTCGTAAAAATTCTATCTTCTTCTGCATATATTACTATCCTACGTGCTTAACAATATTCAATTGCAATTTGAAGGTGGAAGATGTAGAAGGTTTCGAGGACATATATATACATACTTCCTCCGTTTCATAATAAGTGAAACATAGAGATTGAGTACAAGATTTAATAAACATCACTTTCAAAAGCCAAAAAGTCATAAAATACCATTTTCATCATCAAAAGAAGGAGAGAGATTGAGAGAAAAACAAACCACACAAGTTTGTGATGGGTACTCTTGTCATTTTGTCACTTTCTTTTTTCCATTTAAGGTGTGTTTCACTTATTTTGAAACGTTTTAAAATAGTAAGTGTTTCACTTATTATGAAACGGAGGTAGTATATAGAGAGAATCCCCCACGAGGTCATTCCTTTTCTTCTCTATTTGACTATTTTATTGCAATCTGCAAGTGGCACGTGAGATATACGCGTTAAGCATCATAGCGAACCCCTTTAAAGTTCCCTTTAAAATCTTACACTTCTTTTGATGAATACTTAATTTCTATATATAATATCCACCTTCCTGATCTTATTTGCATCAACACACTTGCACTTCTACTAGTGTATTGATACGCTCAAGTTACACGTAGTATTTACGTAACTTTGGGTGCACTTTGCTAAGGGTTTGATTGTAATTGTTAACATTCGTATTTTATTTAACTCTTAGCGGAAGTTCGGAGTTTTGCGAGATAATTTGTGTTAACGTCATGTATTCCGAGCTTCCAAGGTGAAGTGCATTTGAGCCGAGCAAAGCCCAAGCATCACCGCAAGCTAAGCATCACCACAAGCATTACCGCAAGCCAAGTTGCCCAGCGCTCCATCATCGTAAGCCAGCCACATCGCATGCTCGAAGCAAGCTGCCCAGCCCAGCGCTCGAAGCACCGCACGCCCAGCGCCCAGCAGCAAGCACGCCCAGCGCTCGAGCCAAGCCTGCCCAGCAAGGCAGCTCGCACCTCGCGAGAATGGTCGCACCTCGCGACCTGCCTTGCTCGCACCTCGCGAGTAATCTCGCACGGTGCGACCTGCTTGGCTTGGCCCAGTTTTTCAGCTCGTTTTGGAAGGCAGAACACTCTTCGCACGGTGCGACCAGACTCGCACCTCGCGACCCCTAGGTCGGTCTAAATGTCGGCTGATTTTTGAGCTTTAGTATAAATACTAAAGCTTGTTTTTGGACCTAGGGGGGCAGCAGCCACAAGGAGAGGGAGTCTCCAAAACTCCACTCCTCTCTTGTTGTCTTCTCTTTTAGTTTTTATTTTCTAGTTTAGTTTTTGTAGATTTCGATTATGGGATTGGCTTATGCTATGCCAATTGTAGCTTGAACCGTTCTTGAACAAGATTAATATGGAGCTTCAAGCATTATTGTGAGATCTTTCCTCTCTTTTTAGTTTCTTTGATTATGGTTTAATTTCTATGCTTGCTTTCTATGATTTTTGCATGATTATGCTAGGAATGTTACTAGTTTGATTGTGTAATTAATCTAATGCTAGATTTAAGAATAGAATCGGATTGTTTTATTCTTTTATCAATTGGTAGCAAACTAGGGAGTAGCTTAGATGCTGATCATCTTGGTTATTTCTTGGGGAAATTGAATTAACTGTTGAATGTTTATCGCTTGTATGACGTTAAGCGGGTCCGTTGGTTCTCTGTGTTTATTCTTTGCTATTGGATTGAACTTAGACGCTATCGGACTAGGTTATCCTTTGGTTAGGGTTTTATAGTCACGCTGATCGTGCTATTCAACTAAGAATAAGGAGAACGCGAGATTAATTCTCAACAATAGATAATTATGGAATTAATTAGAGTGGAGGTTCAAGGATCGATAATGAATTGAAGTGGATGTTAATCGGATTCAAGATCTTCCCATATTGATTTCTCATTTTGTTTATATGTTACGACGACACATCCGCGGCCGCCCAAATTTTGGCGCCGTTGCCGGGGAAACGGTGTTACTTGTTTGTATTTAGTGTGATTTTTGGATGGTATTGTTTGTGCTCTTTGTTTTTGGTTGGCACTCATAGCGCTAACAATGCATTGCAAGAGTTTCTTCTCAATCAATTTTGCAGGTACTTGAAGTGGAGATTGACATGGAACTACCATTGTCACACATGGAGCACAACCCAATGATTAAGCTTAAGGTATTAAGTCGAGCTCACGACTTTAAACAACAGCGCTTCTCGGGAGGCAACCCGAGACCCCTTTTATTTTCTTTCTTTTCCTTTATTTTTCATCAAATTTCCACCACCACAACAAATTTTCTTCCACCCACCGCCCACACTTACTAAAATGAACAACAACACATCTTAATCCGCTTGGAACCAAAATCCACAAAAGAAAACCCGTTGGGAGGACTTCAATAGCTAGGAGTTGGTAACACTAGAGGATTGAGATTGTTAATGTATCCTTTCGATCTCTTAAGCTAGGTGCAAATCTCAAAAATTCAAAACTTTTGAACTTGTCATTTGTTTGAGTGATTCGAGGGAGAGGGTTGTGAGTTGATTTATGAGATTTGAGTTGGTGTTGTTAAGAAATTTGAGTTTGACGGATTGCTTTTCATGAGTTTTGAGCATTCGATCTTCGATTTACCCGATTTTCAAATTTCCCCCCTTATTTTCAGTATACTTTTTCTTTTAATTGTCGACACATTGAGGACAATGTGTAGTTTAAGTAGGGGGGAGGGTATTCTCATTCTCATGTATCTATGTTGTATATATTACTTTCAATTTGAAAAAAAAATGAAAATGAAAAAAAAAATTGAAAAAAAAATATAAAAAAAAAAGTGATGAAATGAAACCCGCTGAGTTGAAAACCCGCAAGGGTGGGCGACTCAGGCAAAAATGGGGGCCCGGATAGGTTGAAAACCCGAAAGGGCGGCCTATGCAAAAAAGTGGCTTATATTGAGCGGGTAAGATGGTGAGATGGAAAAAAATGTGTGAAGCTAGGATGAAAACCCGAAAGGGCTCCTAGGCAAAATGAGAGATTAAGAGAGAATTTTGTACTTTGAAAACTCATTTGCCGGAGATGGTGTCATAAGGTGGAAAGCGTTTTCGGGTTTGGATTGGTTATTTCATCCTTGATTTTGTGAAGATTTATTTTGGCTTTCACATTCTTTTGGTTGATTGTTTGTTTTTGGGAGTAAGCATGGAATTTATCCCTTTTTGTCTTCATTCCATGGCTTGCTATTTTAAATTAGTTGTTGTAGTAGTAGTTTTAGTTTATCTTTTGAGGTTTTAGGCGAGTTGTCATTTTGATTGTGGCGTTGGAGTGGGTTCAACTCCTTTGAGATCCTTCAGGATTTGAGCTCACATTTTGGTTGTCGTTTGGTGATTATTGTTGTCGCGTCTGTATTTCTGATAGTAGCTTGAATCTAAGTGTGGGGGAATCATCGTCCCTTACGTTTAGGTTTTGAGCGTATTTCATTAAGATGTGATGATGATGATGTAGTTGGTGGAGAGAGAGGTTGGTGTTGAGAACTTGGGTGATGATTTATTTGGTGATCCTCATTTTGAGTTTACTCGAGGTCGAGTAAAGTTCAAGTGTGGGGGTATTTGATACGCTCAAGTTACACGTAGTATTTACGTAACTTTGGGTGCACTTTGCTAAGGGTTTGATTGTAATTGTTAACATTCGTGTTTTATTTAACTCTTAGCGGAAGTTCGGAGTTTTGCGAGATAATTTGTGTTAACGTCATGTATTCAGGAGCTTCCAAGGTGAAGTGCATTTGAGTAGAGCAAAGCCCAAGCATCACCGCAAGCTAAGCATCACCACAAGCATTACCGCAAGCCCGAGTTGCCCAGGCGCTCCATCATCGTAAGCCGGACCACATCGCATGCTCGAAGCAAGCCGCCTTGACCCAGCGCTCGAAGCACACGCACGCCCGGCGCCCGGCCAAGCACGCCCGGCGCTCGAGCCAAGCACGCCTGACAAGGCGGCTCGCACCTCGCGAGAATGGTCGCACCTCGCGACCTGCCTTGCTCGCACCTCGCGAGTAATCTCGCACGGTGCGACACTGCTAGCTAGCCCGTTTTTCAGCTCGTTTTGGAAGGCAGAACACTCTTCGCACGGTGCGACTAGACTCGCACCTCGCGACCCCTAGGTCGGTCTAAATGTCGGCTGATTTTTGAGCTTTAGTATAAATACTAAAGCTTGTTTTTGGACCTAGGGGGCAGTGACCACAAGGAGAGGGAGTCTCCAAAACTCCACTCCTCTCTTGTTGTCTTCTCTTTTAGTTTTTATTTTCTAGTTTAGTTTTTGTAGATTTCGATTATGGGATTGGCTTATGCTATGCCAATTGTAGCTTGAACCGTTCTTGAACGAGATTAATATGGAGCTTCAAGCATTATTGTGAGATCTTTCCTCTCTTTTTAGTTTCTTTGATTATGGTTTAATTTCTATGCTTGCTTTCTATGATTTTTGCATGATTATGCTAGGAATGTTACTAGTTTGATTGTGTAATTAATCTAATGCTAGATTTAAGAATAGAATCGGATTGTTTTATTCTTTTATCAATTGGTAGCAAACTAGGGAGTAGCTTAGATGCTGATCATCTTGGTTATTTCTTGGGGAAATTGAATTAACTGTTGAATGTTTATCGCTTGTATGACGTTAGCAGGTCTGTTGGTTCTCTGTGTTTATTGCTGCTATTGGATTGAACTTAGACGCTATCGGACTAGGTTATCCTTTGGTTAGGGTTTTATAGTCACGCTGATCGTGCTATTCAACTAAGAATAAGGAGAACGCGAGATTAATTCTCAACAATAGATAATTATGGAATTAATTAAAGTGGAGGTTCAAGGATCGATAATGAATTGAAGTGTATGTTAATCGGATTCAAGATCTTCCCATATTGATTTCTCATTTTGTTTATATGTTAGTTGTAGTTTAGTTTGTTCGTAAATCTACTTGAAACCCCCCTTTGTAATTATTATTAGGTTTCTCGGCCCTTCGCTTAATCTAGGTTTTGAATCACGCTAAGTACTAAACTCGTCCCTGTTTCCCTGTGGATACGACCCCTACTTCCATTATACTACCTTAGTGTAAAAGAGAGTAGGAGAAATTTTATCTTTGGCCGGGTGCGGTGCACACGACACATCCGCGCCCGCCCATGTATGTAAGTCACTCAACATAAAAATGACTCACAATTACGTGATAGTTTCACTCCTTTTACTCCTCTCCTTGTTTGTAGGCATCTCTCACTCTCAACCTATCCCAGATCTTTGCCTTCCCCACGATAGAGATGTGCTCCTCCGTATCAAAAACCACTTCGACAACCCTTCCTCGCTTTCGTCGTGGGACCCCAATACAGATTGTGCTGGATGGAATGGAGTCCAATGCAACATTCAAGGCCATGTCACCTTGGTCCAAATCACCGATGCCGAAGATATCCACGACCTAATACCGCCTTTCTTGGACCAACTTCCATCCCTCACTCAGCTCTTATTTAATAGACTTCCCAATCTTTCAGGCAATATACCATCGTATATCGGTAAGCTCACTAACCTCTCCGAACTTTTCATCACTGAAACTAATGTGGCTGGCCCAATCCCCGAATTCTTGGGCCAGCTCACAAAGTTGAACCAACTCTACCTCAACTCCAACAAGTTTACTGGGCCGGTCCCTAATTTTCTAGACCGGCTCAAGAGATTGATTTCTCTCGACCTCTCTTCAAATTTACTCACTGGCCCAATTCCTGTGGCCTTGGCCAAACTAAACAATATCAGTATCCTTGGTCTTAGCTCAAATAAATTGTCTGGCCAAATACCCGATTTTATAGGCCAACAACTCAAACAACTAACAGTGCTACAACTTAATTTCAATTCTTTGTCGGGTATAATTCCAGCATCTTTGAGCTTATTGCCCAATCTCCAAACCATCGATCTCACTGGGAACAAATTAAGTGGTACAATTCCAAAGTGGTTGGGCCGCGGTAATTTATATTTTATTTCTCTTGGTCAAAATAAACTGAGAGGGGATGCCTCATTTTTATTTGAAAAGACCAACACCAACATCCTCAATATAGGGGTTGAGAACAATCTATTGAAGTTTGACTTCACAAAGGTGGACTTGGCCCCAAGCTTAGTTGGCATGAACATAAGCCACAACATGATATATGGGTCTCTCCCTAAACGGTTCGGCCTATTACGGCCCGATGATATTGATGTAAGTTATAATCAACTTTGTGGTCCAATTCCTAATGGTAGACGTTTCAAACGGGTCAACCCGAACATATTTGCCCATAATAAGTGCCTTTGCGGTGGCCCATTTCCTGGCTGCAAGTAACCACGAATGCTTGTCAGATGAGATATTCATATATATAGTACTCAATGCTTTCTTTATTTTGTAGGTGTTTTTGTATCTTTGGATATTGTAATTGTTGTTTGTTTGGTGTTGTAATAGTGCAAGTCCATTGTTGACGGAACTAGCTAACCAGCAATTGTATTATTATAAGAGTTTGTTTCTTATTGTTGTTGAAAAAAAGGGTGATGTTTGTCTTTCTCTATATACATATACTGAATTACTGATATACTCTCCTGATTGATTGATTACTGATAAGTGCGTTTCTAACGCACTTTATTACCTTCTTTTGGCTTGTTTTAGCTCCCTTTTCCTCCTTTTCTTCCTTCTTTCTCCTCACTTTTCCCTTCTATTTCATTCACGTGATCATACTTGGTCATAGTGACATTTTGCTAGGTTTTCGATCTATTTCGATCGAATTTCTAGCACATATGCTTTCACCATGTTTGTTCGTGTTTCTATTGCAGGTATTGCCCTTTTCGGGGTCGAGAAATGCGAGACATGGCATAAGGGATCGAGCTAGAGGGTGAAAGGTAGCTGAGGTGCGCTTGGTATGCCCCGCACACGATGGTGCGCCCGCCTAAGCCACTGGTGCGCCCGCACCATCGACCAGTCTGGAGCACAAAAACGGACTACATTGGTGCGCCCGCACCTTAAATTGGGTGCGCCCGCACCTTAAATTGGGTGCGCCCGCACCTTCATCTCGGTGCGCCCGCACCATTTGACGAAGAGAATTCCACCCCGAGACAGAAGACTCGGGTGCGCCCGCCTTTGAGTCCGGTGCGCCCGCACTGAGCAAGGTGCGCCCGCACCTCCTTTTGGTGCGCCCGCACCTCACGATCCGGGAAAGAAAACATTCGATCATTAAACCCTCTTTTGGAGAGGAGTAGGGGGGTTACGCTTTATTCTAGTTTCTACACAATATTCTAGGGTTTTGTATTAGAGAGAAAACACTTTAGTTTGATTGAGATTTGAGAATTGTTGATCATAGTTTGTGATTTCCAATACATTCAAGGTACTTTTCATTCAATTCAATTCAAAGTTTTAGTTTTCATTTCATTCTCTTGGTGTTTGTTTATGTTCTCATATTATTTAAGATCTTCATTCTCTTAGTTTAATAATTGCGATTTCTATTAGTTTAATAATTTCTTAATCATGTTTAACCTTAGATTAGTCATAGATTCATTGTTTAATTGCTTTAACTCCATGATTAGTGAGTAGTTTCATATCTAGGGTTAGGGTGAAAGTATGAATTAGGGTTTTAAAAATGTTGTTGATGTGATTGTGATGTATGGAGAAGTTTATGCATTGATCTTGGTGTTTTGAGACCTTAGGATAGATATTGATCACATTTATACTTTGGTATTTTGATTTCAAATGTTCTTAAATCGGATTTTGAACTCTTTTATCATCCCCAAGAATCAACTTAATTTCTATACCAAGATATTGGGTGGAAATTAAGGGGATCCTTCATTAGGGGTTTTCCAAACTTATCGAATCTCTTAATCAATTAACTAAAGACCATTCGAGAGAGGATTTAGTTGATAGATTAAGCGATTACTCTTGAGGACCATTCGAGAGAGGACTCAAGTATTTTAGAGGAGAACTAAACCTTGCATAATCGTCTTTGTTGCTTCACAATCGCATTAACAATCATCATCCGTTCTTATTCATACTAGTAGCCTTAACTCTAGTGTCTTTATTTGATATTTAAACTCGTGATTTTTGCTTGTTCTAGGCGATAGATAGTCTTAATTGTTACCAAACATCTTTTAAACCCCCAAATACCTTTCAATTAGGTAGTCTAGACTAGATAGACTCTAATCAATCCCAATTTCCTGTGGATCGACCCTTGACTTGCCCTTACTATTCTCTTAGTAATTGCTTGTTAGGACTACAAATATTGTTTGGGAAGCGGTTTTAGTGCCTTAACGACACACTAAAAACCTCTTATCAAAATGGCGCCGTTCTTGCGGGAAGTTGTGTTATTGATTGAAGTTTTCTTAAGTTTGAAATTGCTTAATTGATTCTTTTTTTTTACTTTTATTTATTGGTTTATTTTTTTTTTTTTTTCTCTTGTTTTTATTTTATGTGGTAAGTCTTGTTTATATGAGTCTAGGATTTTGTATATAATTATTTTTTTGTCTTTTTTTTTTAAGAGAATTCCAAAAAATGGCAAATTTCTTTTTTCCTCAATATGAGGATGAACCATTTTGGAATTATTATCAGAGATTTGAGAACAGTCTTCTAACTAAGTATAGACTTGAGATTTGGGAGATGTGTGAGGTGATGTATGAGGGTTTGAATATGCATACAAGAGAAATAGTGGAGTCTATGTTTAATGGTGAATTTCGATCCCAACACTTTGATGAAGCATGGAGTTTCTTTGGGTGGCTGTCTAGAGACACTTATGAGTGGGACCATAGAATTAATACTTTCTCAAATTTAGAAGATGTCTCTAGCTGTGAACTACATGTTTATTCTGAAATTCTTAATTCACTCAAAGAAAATATGGCATTGTTAAAGAGATGTGATTCTATGATGGACAACATTGTCGAATCTAGCAAAATATCAGTCGAAACATTGGGTCGAATTATCAATAGTCAAAATCACTCTTGCATGACTATAACCGATGAATATGATGATTGGGATATGGATGAGAACCCCATAGTAGAGGAATCATTTATTGAGAAAGCTTACACTATAGAGTCTAATAATGTTGAAGAAGTGATTGATGAGACTTTAGTTTCTACTCGTCCTCTTCATATTCCTTTTTTAAGGAAACTCGACTTAGTTCCTTCTTTCCCCATCTTATTCCCTCTCCTGAAAGTTTCACCATTGGAAGAGCCTTTTGCCTCTATAAACCTTCACAAGACTCAAATGGAAGTCATCGAGGACATGATCGAGCTTAAATTTTGCAAGGACCATCAAAAGGAGAACTCGCAGTTTTCTTCTTTTTATTTGAATTTTGATGTTTGTTCTTCATACTTTCCAGGATTCTCTCGGAAATTTCATTATTTTCGACACTCATCTCTTGGTAAGCATATAGACGCATTAAAATTTGTGCATGCTCTTTGTTTATTTCTTACCTATTTGATCCATTGTGAAATGTGTGCTAATGCTTATGACAAATTATTGAGATCTTTGTCAAATTATTTAGTGGTAAAGTCTAGCTAATGATCCTAAAAGAGCACTTTTCGGGAGGTATTATGAGACATTTCTCCTGATCTTATTTGGTTTGGATTTTTGCTTGATTTTGTGCCCTTACTTCCTCCCTTACTTTCTCTTTGCTTGTCAACTCCGAGGACGGAGTTTGTATTAAGCTTGGGGGAGTTAGCATGTGTTCTCTCTATCTCAACATTTTCTTCCCCCTCTTTGTAATTAGGTTCATATTAGTGTATTTGCATGTGAGGTTTGCATAAGAAAAAAACTAAAAAAAAGATTTTATTTTTCTTTTCTTATTTTTTTGTTTCTTCTTTTTGGCATTTAGATTAGTTTGGTTGCAAGTATGATTTGTGGCTAAGAGTGTTCATAACTTGATTGGAAGACCTTCCCTGTATTCGACTTGATGGTTTTGGAAGATTTGGTGTGACTTTAGGTGATCTTTGAGAACGATAACTTTTGGTAGAGTCTTTTTGAAACTAGGCGAGTTGGTTGATTGGATTGCCTTGCCCCTTGTGCGATGAATCCCGAAGGAGAGCCAAGAACCTCGTAAGACTCACTCACAACCCTCACCATTGATCGCCTAACTTGTGACTTGCATTTTAGCTCCCCAAGATTACATAAGACGAGCCTCTAGGAGAATGATTTAGGGCGTTTCTTTTGTTAGTAATAGGAGCTACAGAGCCAAAAGCTTGAATACCCGCATGATATTCGCTTCTCAACCCATCTGAGCCTTTCTATCCTATTTTTGCTTAACCCACATAATGAGTCATGGCCAAACTTTCCCCAAAGTGGAGTACATGTGTAGTTTTTGTTGAGTTAAGTGGTTTTGATATTAAGTCTTGGTTGAAAGAGAGTTAATGTGCTTGTACGATGGTAAAAGTTGAAAAATTTTGTGAAAATGAAAGACAAAAGATATAAAAGAAAGAAAGTTCTTATTGTCCGCTTTGGTTTATTATTGAAAATGAAAAGAAAGAAAGATCAAATTGATGAGAAAAAGGAAAAGTTCACAAAGTGAAAAAGAAACAAGTGAAATTCAAGGATATGTGTGAGAGTTCTTTAATTGAGAATAGTGTTAGGACTAGCTTGGGGGAGTATTTACCCCTAGTTTGTACTCCACTTACCCTTTTTTGCACCACATTCCTAGAATATGATCCACACCCCTAACCTAGCCCCGTTACAACCTTAACAAAGCCCCTGTTGACTCCTAGATTGGTCTTGATCTATTTAGTAGTGGCGGGTGAGATTTTGTGCAAGTCATGATGAGGGTCATCAAAACATGGTAGAGGCGAGCAATTATGGTGAGGGTTGTGAGTGAGTCTTACGAGGTTCTTGGCTCTCCTTCGGGATTCATCGCACAAGGGGCAAGGCAATCCAATCAACCAACTCGCCTAGTTTCAAAAAGACTCTACCAAAAGTTATCGTTCTCAAAGATCACCTAAAGTCACACCAAATCTTCCAAAACCATCAAGTCGAATACAGGGAAGGTCTTCCAATCAAGTTATGAACACTCTTAGCCACAAATCATACTTGCAACCAAACTAATCTAAATGCCAAAAAGAAGAAACAAAAAAATAAGAAAAGAAAAATAAAATCTTTTTTTTAGTTTTTTTCTTATGCAAACCTCACATGCAAATACACTAATATGAACCTAATTACAAAGAGGGTCATCAAAACATGGTAGAGGCGAGCAATTATGGTCGAGCATCCCTAGGGAGGAGTCAAACTTGGGTCTTGGAAGTGGAGAAGAGTGAGAAATCATTCTTGGAAAGCTTTCTTTCAAAGAGACTCGGTTGATCGGTGGATTGAGACCTTAGAGTCACTCTTGTGCTTCCTAATCATCTTCCCTCTTGTGTTTGGTTGGTCTCCTAAATCTTGATATGAACTCATTTAGCTTACATGTCATGTTTGTAACCTTGCATTTAGAGCATATAGGTTAGGTTGTTGCATGTTTCCCTTTCACTCTCATTCTTGGTTTACTTGAGGACAAGCAAAACGCTAAGCTTGGGGGAGTTTGATAAGTGCGTTTCTAACGCACTTTATTACCTTCTTTTGGCTTGTTTTAGCTCCCTTTTCCTCCTTTTCTTCCTTCTTTCTCCTCACTTTTCCCTTCTATTTCATTCACGTGATCATACTTGGTCATAGTGACATTTTGCTAGGTTTTCGATCTATTTCGATCGAATTTCTAGCACATATGCTTTCACCATGTTTGTTCGTGTTTCTATTGCAGGTATTGCCCTTTTCGGGGTCGAGAAATGCGAGACATGGCATAAGGGATCGAGCTAGAGGCTGAAAGGTAGCCTGAGGTGCGCTTGGTATGCCCCGCACACGATGGTGCGCCCGCACAAGCCACCGGGTGCGCCCGCACCATCGACCAGTCCCGGAGCACAAAACAGACTACATTGGTGCGCCCGCACCTTAAATTGGGTGCGCCCGCACCTTAAATTGGGTGCGCCCGCACCTTCATCCGGTGCGCCCGCACCATTTGACGAAGAGAATTCCACCCGAGACGAGAAGACTCGGGTGCGCCCTCACAGTGTCCGGTGCGCCCGCACTGAGCAAGGTGCGCCCGCACCTCCTTTTGGTGCGCCCGCACCTCACGATCCGGAAAGAAAACATTCGATCATTAAACCCTCTTTTGGAGAGGAGTAGGGGGGTTACGCTTTATTCTAGTTTCTACACAATATTCTAGGGTTTTGTATTAGAGAGAAAACACTTTAGTTTGATTGAGATTTGAGAATTGTTGATCATAGTTTGTGATTTCCAATACATTCAAGGTACTTTTCATTCAATTCAATTCAAAGTTTTAGTTTTTATTTCATTCTCTTGGTGTTTGTTTATGTTCTCATATTATTTAAGATCTTCATTCTCTTAGTTTAATAATTGCGATTTCTATTAGTTTAATAATTTCTTAATCATGTTTAACCTTAGATTAGTCATAGATTCATTGTTTAATTGCTTTAACTCCATGATTAGTGAGTAGTTTCATATCTAGGGTTAGGGTGAAAGTATGAATTAGGGTTTTAAAAATGTTGTTGATGTGATTGTGATGTATGGAGAAGTTTATGCATTGATCTTGGTGTTTTGAGACCTTAGGATAGATATTGATCACATTTATACTTTGGTATTTTGATTTCAAATGTTCTTAAATCGGATTTTGAACTCTTTTATCATCCCCAAGAATCAACTTAATTTCTATACCAAGATATTGGGTGGAAATTAAGGGGATCCTTCATTAGGGGTTTTCCAAACTTATCGAATCTCTTAATCAATTAACTAAAGACCATTCGAGAGAGGATTTAGTTGATAGATTAAGCGATTACTCTTGAGGACCATTCGAGAGAGGACTCAAGTATTTTAGAGGAGAACTAAACCTTGCATAATCGTCTTTGTTGCTTCACAATCGCATTAACAATCATCATCCGTTCTTATTCATACTAGTAGCCTTAACTCTAGTGTCTTTATTTGATATTTAAACTCGTGATTTTTGCTTGTTCTAGCTGATAGATAGTCTTAATTGTTACCAAACATCTTTTAAACCCCCAAATACCTTTCAATTAGGTAGTCTAGACTAGATAGACTCTAATCAATCCCAATTTCCCTGTGGATCGACCCTTGACTTGCCCTTACTATTCTCTTAGTAATTGCTTGTTAGGACTACAAATATTGTTTGGGAAGCGGTTTTTAGTGCCTTAACGACACACTAAAAACCTCTTATCAATTACATGTTGATACTCTCAAAGATAATGTGAAAGTAAACAGTTTCTCGTTAGTTAGCTTATAACCAACTGAGAATAGTCTTAATGTGAGGAAACGTAATTAGGGTGAAATGTCTTGCGTTCTCATTTAGCTAATATGCAATATATATCTTACAAACTAGGAAACCTATACAACTTAGGAAACTAGATATTATACTTCCTTAAACCTCTCTACACCCTCCATCAAGTTGGAGCATTAGTAGGTTCAAAAATGCCCAACTTGGACAATAATAACTCAAATTGGGACTTGCCAAGAGCTTTGGTGAAGATGTCAATAAGTTGTGCTTTTGTAGAGACATAAGAAGGCGCAATGAGACCATCAGTGATAGCATCGCGTACAAAGTGACAGTCAACCTCAATGTGCTTTGTACGCTCATGAAAGACAGGATTTTGAGCTAAATACAGAGCTGATTGGCTATCACAAAATAAAGGAATAGATTTGGGATGATGAACACCCATGCTATGCAACACACCCTTCAACTACTTGAGTTCACAAGTAATAGCAGCCATGGATAACGAGAGACAGTGTGCTGTTTCTTGGTCTTCCAAGAAACACGAGAATTGCCCAAGAAAACAATCCAACCAGTGAGAGAATGACGAGTAACAGGGCAGGCAGCCCAATCTGAGTCACACCAACCCTGCAAAGATAACTCACTATCGGCACGCAATAATATACCCTGGTCTGGAGTACCTTTTAAATAACGAACCACTCTCAAAGCAGCATCCCAATGCTCCTGTAAGGGAGCCTGCATAAACTGTGACAAAACATGAACTGAATAGGCTAGATCCGGACGAGTAAGTGCCAAGTAGATCAAACGCCCAACTAGGCGTCGATAAGCAACGGCATCAACCAACGGAGGGCCCGAAGCATGAGCCAAACGATGGTTCTGCTCAATAGGAAAACCACAAGGTTTGGCACCCAACAACCCAGCTTCAGAGATAATATCTAGAGTATATTTTCTTTGGCATAAGAACAAACCAGAAGAACTACGAGCAACTTCAATGCCAAGAAAATATTTAAGAGAGACAAGATCCTTCATCTTAAAACAATCACTCAGATAAGCTTTAAAAGTAGTGAGAGCAGCGGAATCATTCCCAGAAATAATGAGATCATCAACATACACCAAGACATTAATCTGAGTAGAGCCACGAGTGAATGTAAAGAGAGAATAATCTGAATAGGATTGCAAGAAACCATACCCTTTCAAAGCAGAAACGAGTTTAGCAAACCAACAACGAGGAGCCTGTTTCAGGCCATAGAGAGACTTACGGAGACAACACACCAAGTTAGAATTAGAACACTGAAAACCGGGAGGTAACTTCATATATACCTCTTCAAGGGGATCCCCGTGAAGGAAGGCATTATGAACGTCCATCTGATGAAGCTCCCAATTTTTGGACGCGGCAATGGCTAAGAAAGCCCGAACTGTAGTCATCTTGGCAACAGGAGCAAATGTCTCATTATAATCAATACCGGATTCCTGATGATTGCCCAAAACAACAAGACGCGATTTTAGTCGCTCAACTTCACCATTAAACAAGTACTTGGTGTGATAAACCCACTGACTACCCAGAGCCCGTTTACCGGGTGGCAAGACCTCCAAAGTCCAAGTGCCATTAGCTTCCAAGGCACTAATCTCGTCCTGCATAGAAGCTTGCCATTTGGGGTCGCGCATACCTTCCTTAAAGGACCTGGGTTCAGGAGTAGAAACAACAGCAGCAAGAAATTTTCGATAATTCACAGAAAAGCTTGTACAATTTATATAGTGAGCTATAGGATAAGGAGTACCTGAGGAAGGCGATGGAGACGAGGCAGACGAAGATGGACTAGGAACAAGCACCGAATGTGTCACATAATCCTGTAACTTAACCGAGGGAAATGTTTCCCTTTTTCCACGCCCCAAAACATCACTAGAGTTATCATCAATAATATGTGGATCCATTGGAGCCAAATCAGAGGGCTGGGCCGTGTTTAAAGAAGAGGGAGAAGAAATGAAGGATGGTGTTGGGCTTGTAGGAGGAGAGGAGAGAGGAGGTGTTGGGCCTGGGTAAGAAACAGAAGAGGAAGAGAGTTTCGTGTGAAATGAGGGGGACACGGATGCTGGGCCTGGGCCAGCGTGTTGGGGATGGATAGAAGGGGGCGCTGGTGGGCCAGCGGGTGAGGCAGAGGGAGAGAAAACTGGTGTATGGGGCCTTTGGATTGAGTCCGGCGACGAGATGGGTCCAATATTTGGATTGGTAAAAGGAAGGGTTGGGCTGATTTTGAGGAGTAGAAGACATTATGGGCTGAGATTGTGAGATTGAGGTGGTTTGAGAAGATGGGGAATTTTGTGAAGAGGGGGATGATAAAAGAGGAGAACTAGGACCATCATCCGCAAAATCATCATCAATAATTAAAGCCTCATCTTTTTTAAACATATTAGATGAAGCAATAGGCAACAAATCTGAGGCCATAAAGGGAAACTCCTCCTCAAAAAATTTAACATCACGAGATACAAAGAATTCTTTTGTATCTAGATCAAACAACCGCCAACCCTTTTTCCCAAAAGGTCGGGTGCCCCACAAAAACACATTTACGACTCCGACTCGCAAACTTATCACCTTTTGTTTTGTGATTGTGGGCAAAACAGAGACAACCAAAAGTGCGAATAACCTCATAAGCAGGCAAAGTATCATAGAGAAGTTCAAAAGGGGTTTTATTATGAAGTAAGGGAGAAGGAGTTCGATTAATGAGATGAGCAGCGGCGAGAATACTTTCCCCCCAAAAATAAATAGGAAGATGAGCCTGAAAACGCAAAGCCCTCCCGACATTGAGAATATGTTTATGTTTGCGCTCAACCCTCCCATTTTGCTGAGGAGTGGCCACACAAGAAGTTTGAAAGATAATACCAGAAGCGGTAAAATAGTCAAGTAAACAATTGAATTCAGTACCATTGTCACTCTGAACTATTTTAATATTTTGAGAGAATTGACGCTCAACCATAGCAGTAAAGGCCAGAAACATGCGAAAAACTTCAGTTTTATCTTCCAATAAATAAATCCATATAGCTCTAGAGAAATCATCCACAAGAGTTAAAAAAATAACGAGCACCACAAGAGGATACATGTCTGTAAGGACCCCAAAGATCACAATGAACCTTCTCAAAAATTCTACTAGCCCTATTGTCACTTAAAAAAAATTTATCTCTAGAGTGTTTAGCACGAAAACAAATTTCGCATGCTTTATTCAAACTACCCTTATGATCACAAAGAAGAGGAAGCAACTTAATTATTTTTTCAGAAGGATGCCCCAAGCGTCGATGCCACAACTCCAAATCAGATGCGACACCATTGACAGACACATGCTGAACAATATCACCTCCACAAAAATAATATAGTCCATCCCGTCTACGACCCGTTCCAATCAGCTCCCTCAGAGGGTCCTGGATAGCACACAAAGAAGAGTTAAATTGTACAATGCAATTCAAATCATGAGATAATTGTGAAACTGAAATAAGATTGCAGCTGAAAGTAGGCACATAAAGAACATCACAAAGAGTGAAAGTATCAGACAATCGAACAGAGCCCTTCTTGGATGCCAGTACAGTAGCCCCATTAGGAAGGCCAACAGGACAATCAAACACGTCAACCAAATCAAACAACCAAGATAAAGTACCAGTCACATGATGGGTTGCCCCAGTGTCAATGATCCAAGCATTAGAGTTGAACTTACCACTCAAACGCTCATCGGGAACTTTTATATTACCAATCAATCCGGCAAGAGCTTTCCACTGATCAGCTGTAAACAAGTGAGAGGACGAAGAAGAGTCTGAGGAAATAGAACTAGGAGGACCGTGAGTAACATGAGCCTTGGCCGAGGCACGAACACCACCACGAGCAGGTATAGGAGCCTTGGAACCTTTACCCGAACCTTCCGGATAGCCAACAAGTTCATAACACTTAGTAGCATCATGACCATATTTCTTGCAGTGAGAGCAAGCAACAAGAGAGCAACAACGAGCGGCCTCGTGACCCACTTTGTGACAATGGCAACACACGGGACGATCACCCGTATTGCGGCCACGAGAGGATTGCACAGCGAAGCCCAAAACAGCTTGTGGTTTGTCATCAGTACCAACAACCTGAGCCAACCTTACACGCTCATCCTAGACCACGAGTTGGAAGGCACGGTCCAGCGATGGAAGGGGATCAGTAGATAATATGTTGGTTCGAAGAGTAGAGTAAAAATCTGAGCACAAGCCCATTAAGAAATCATGAAGCTTTTGAGCGTCGCGACGTTGTTCGTGACGAACACCAGCATCACACTTTGAGCAACATGTACAGGTAATTAATGGTTCGTGTTTATAGAGTTCCTCCCACAAACAATTGAGTTTCCCATAGTAAGTAGATTCGGACATTGACTTAGGTTGCTCACACTTTGCAATAGCAGCCTTGATTTGCTGAATACGAGGGTCGTTAACTAATGCAAAGCGTGTGCGAAGATGTTCCCATAAGCGAGAAGCATCCCGAAATTTGGTTAGAGTCATGCGTACCTCGGGTTCAATAGTATTTTTAATCCAGGAGATAAGCATTGCGTTGACAGTACGCCAATCCGCGGTGGTGTAAGGAAGGACGACATCTGTGATAGTACCATCGAGGAAGCCAAACTTGCGTCGAGCCTCAAGAGCCATTTGAACATCTGCGGACCAGTCATCATAATTATCGTGCCGCAGACGCGTCGGGGTTATGAAATCACCAGGTCTGTCACCTGGACCAAGATAAAAAGGGGAGGTAATGTTCACGGTGGGCGTAGGTGGTGGCTGCGGTTGCTCGTCGCCAGTCATGACAACTGGAGATTAGAGAGTGAGAAAAAAAATTGAGAGAGGCGCTGATACCATGAGGAAACGTAATTAGGGTGAAATGTCTTGCGTTCTCATTTAGCCAATATGCAATATATATCTTACAAACTAGGAAACCTATACAACTTAGGAAACTAGATATTATACTTCCTTAAACCTCTCTACGTAATGCAACCTCAAGCAAAGGAGCAAGAGAACAAAATCGGATCAAATAAATTTCTATAATGTCAAAATCATGATCGTTGATAAGATCTAACAAATCCTAACCAATGTTCATTTTCATAGTAAAAAGTTTCTCCTAAATTAAAAGTTTATACAATCAACTTTTGGCCCATTTCCAGTTTGATACGGCCTTCTTCAAAATCAGCAGTTTGAATCTTATTTGACCTTTGACCAGCACAATTTTGTTTTGTGTAAACCCCCACTAGGCCAGTTCCCTGGTAATGTGATAATAGAACCTTTCTTCGTATTAACAAAAATCCCGAAACTGATGTATTCATAAGTTACAAATGTCAAATTTTTTATAATTTATTCCACAACTACAACTTTTTTTGTATCCTATTATCATTTGATCTTTTCTTTATCTCTAAGTCTCTAATCTTGATTGTTGACAATTTGTACTCATGATTAATTATTTCCCTTGTTTTTTAGCCTCATCATGTTTTAAAGGTTAGCAAATCATCATTCCATTTTCTACTGCGGCATCAGCATATGACTTTGTGACGGTTAATAGAGGATAGATAGTGGTGTTCAAGGACATATTAAACAACTAAAACAAGGGAGCTAAGTTCGTAAATCTTGCAACTATTAGTATTTGCAGTCATTTCTAACTGGTGTCTTAGAGTCTTAGTAAGGTAAATATGGCCTAGGAGAAAATGTTCATACAGTTCGGAGATGTACAAACTTTATACATTAAAATGCATTTTTCGTAGATAAAATGTTACTGATATTAAGTATCGTAGTGTTTGGATCCTCTAGAGTTCTAATAAAACTTTACAAGGTAGAATTTGAGCAATATCAGTCATTGAATAAAAAATCAATGGCTCATATATATCTTTCCAAAATCCCCCTATTTTTTCTCATCAAAATCCACCCCGTTATTTTCAATTTTTCCATCAATGTGAGCCATGGATTTTAAAATGTATGGTTCTGATACAATTCTACCTTGTAGAGTTTTATTAGAGCTCCAGAAGATCCGGGCTCTAAATCATAGGGGTCAAATATTAAGTTGTGCTTTTTTCTTATTTAAAAAAATATAGAAAAAAGAAAAATCACGACTTAATATTAGTAACATTTTCTTAACGAAAATGCCACTTGATGTACAAAATTTGTATATCTTCAAGAAGAACTGGAGCTCCCTCCAAGTAAAGTGATAAAGCCTTTCTTCAAAATTTTAGATTATTTTGGAATACAATTTTAGATTGTTTGGGAGTAGTATTTAGCTTGCTTATTCATGGAAACTTTGTAGGAGCAAAGATTTATGATGTTACTATGATTTTGTTTCAGCATTACATTTACATAAGATTATCATTTGGAATGGTGATTAAAATATTTTTTTTTTTTTTGGTGAAAAAGGGGATGCATTAAAATTTAAATATTAGAGTCATACATTACAGCTCCGGAGAGCGAACCATAATGTCATTACTAGAACATTCTGCTAGATAAGTCTCTACGAAATAGCTAGGAACATAGGTGCAAATGTTAGCTATTCTATTACAAATTTTTGGGTCTTCATGCAGCATACAATACTTTGTCATCTTGTCCGCGATTACATTGTATCTCCTTGTGCAATGACGTATCTTGAACTCCTCAAATTTCCTGCCTAAATCCCTGCATTTACATAGAACATCAGCATATATGTTAGTTTGGGTTATTTCCTGGTCAAGAAGTTGGGTGGCCGTTTTACAGTCGGAGAAAAGCACCAGCTTTTTAATACCATGATAGTGGGCAAGTTTTAGACCCTCATGAATACCCTGCAACTCTGCCCCTAGAGCGTCACGCGCAAAGGACCCCTCATTCGTTCTCACCACCCCCGCTAACCCAGTGGTTTGGGTTGGGCTCTTATACGCCGCATCTACATTGAGCAAGGACCAAGAAGGGGGAGTGAGGTCCACTAGTCTATGGGTCTGAACTACGTCTCTTTCATGAGCGTTTTGGTAATTAGCCAAGCTATCATCTGTTTATTTGAGTGAATGCCAAGCTAAACAACAAAACAATTGCGATCTCGTTATTGATAATTAAATGTATATATGGAATGTATGATGTCACTAATCATACTTTACCATGGAGTGTTATACATAGGTTTTATAGGTGTCTATTTGATTTTGGAATATATCAGATGGACTATAGGTTAGTATCCATATCTCTTTTAATTGATACGGTGGAAGTTGTAAAATAATATTAACATGAGTATCAAATTAAAGGATTTTCGGAAACAGTTTTGATTTACTTAATAGTGCCCTTTATTTCACATTGCCATTAGATTTAACCAAAAAATAACTAAAATTAACTATTAATTCTTTAATTGAACAAGAAAATAATATAGACCCTTAATGAAATAAAAAAAGTAAAAGTTTAGATCCTTGTACGATGTTAACTCCTCCAAAATTTTATTGACTTGTGTCCTGACATTTTATAAACTACTCTTTCTAAAAAAGATTCCATTTTTATTTTGAGATTTTAATTTAGACCGACACACATCAAATGATCAACTACAGTCTACATAATATCATGATCCCATTCCCAGCTATCTCAAACAAAAGCCCTTTATGATATATTACTAAATTAAAGTGGCTCGTGGAAAATAGTTTATTGTTTTTGCACGGATTATTGTCGTGCTTATCCTAATCTTTCCCAATTTGCAAGTGGGAGATGTACTGATGTATCATCATGTATGTAGTCAATCTAGTCCTGTAGATCACGACTCACGAGGACATAAATATTGAATAGACCACGAGGCCGTTCTTTCTCTTCTTTGTTTTATTCTAATTAATTTCCAAGTGGGAGATGTACCCTTTAGCATTATTACGTATTTACGCGTATCGCTTTAAAGTTCCCTTTGAAATCTTATTCGTTATGAATATCTCTATATATAGACTATAGTATGCACCTTGCTCATTTTATTTACATCAACTCACTTGCACTTCTACTAGTGTATATATATGTAAGTCACTCCACATGAAAATGACTCATAACTACGTGATACTCTCACTCCTTTTGCTTCTCCCCTTGTTTGTACATATCTCTCACTCTCAACCTTCCCCAGATCTTTGCCTTCCTCACGACAGAGATGTGCTCCTCCGTATCAAAAACCACTTCGGCAACCCTTTCTCGCTTTCGTCGTGGGACCCCAATACAGACTGTGCTGGATGGAATGGAATTCGATGCAACATCCAAGGCCATGTCGAAATGGTCCAAATCATGGAAGCCCAAGATATCCACGGTCCGATACCGCCTTTCTTGGACCAACTTTCATCCCTTAGTGTGCTCTACTTTCAAAAACTTCCCAATCTTTCAGGTCCAATACCATCGTACATCGGTAAGCTAACTAAACTCATTGAACTTTCTATCTCTGAAACCAATGTGACCGGCCCAAATCTTGATTTCCTGGGCCAGCTTACAAACTTGAATCGACTCTACCTCACCTCCAACAAATTTACTGGGCCGATACCCAATTTTCTAGGCAAGCTAAAGAACTTGATTCATCTTGACCTCTCTTCCAATTTACTCACTGGCCCAATCCCTATGATATTGAGTAAACTAACCAATGTCGAAATCCTTGCTCTTAGCTCAAATAAATTGTCCGGTCAAATACCCGAATTTATAGCCCAAAAACTCAAAAAACTAGTAGTACTACAACTCGATTTCAACTCTTTGTCGGGCCAAATCCCAGCATCTTTGGGCCTTTTACCCACACTCCAAACTGTAGCTCTTACTGGGAACCAATTAAGTGGTCTAGTCCCAACATCGTTGGGCCGCGGTAAATTAGCCTTTCTTTATCTTGGTAAAAATAAATTGGTAGGAGATGTCTCATTTTTGTTTCAAAAAGCCAACAACAACATCCTCATTCTAGAAATTCAAGAAAATCTTTTTAAGTTTGACTTCACAAATGTGGACATGGCCCCAAGCTTATCAATGTTAAACATAAGCCACAATATGATATATGGGTCTCTCCCTCTGCGATTCGGCCTATTGAGCCCGGATTCTGTTGATGTGAGTTATAATCAACTTTGTGGTCCAATTCCTAATGGTCGACGTTTTAAACGGGTCGACCCAATCATATTTGCCCATAATAAGTGCCTTTGTGGTGGCCCATTTCCTGGTTGCAAGTAACAATGAGTGCTTGTCAAATGATTCAAGGCTTTCTTAGCAATTGAGTAATGATTTAGTGTTGTAATAGTAGCTAGTAAGTCCACTGTTGACTAAGTGTTATGTCAGAAATATAATTATAAATTACATTCAACGTACTAATGATTGTCAAATTGCTGTAATATGCTTGAAGATATATTTCTGAGTCATGGCCATGTGCCTACAATTATTTTTCTTGTTTTGTGAATATTAAAAAACAACAATATATAATTTCGTAGACTTACATGAAAGTTCCTCTTCATTTGACTATGAAATTTTATGTTTCTACATAAACAGCTTACGCTTACTTGCATAATTGCATCTACTCACTAAAACTACTAAAGTATTTTTTTCTTCAGAGAAGAGAAAAAAAGAAGCTATGAAGTCATTTATGTTGTATTCACTTCCTTTGCTCCTCATCTCCCTCTCTTTCAACTATTATATTATTGTATATATATTGCCAGGGTTACCTATCCTAGGTAAGCCGTATTCTCAATCATTGCACATCAATATCTCTTGGTCACAACCTCTTCCAAACACTTGCCACCCATATGACAAAAAAATCCTCCTTAACATGAAAAACCTCATGGACAAGCCTACCTCTCTTACTTCTTGGGACACCATAACAGATTGTTGTGTGCAATGGGATGGAATTCGATGCGACGAACACGGCCATGTTGTATCCCTGCATATGAGCAACATTGATGAATACCACCACAGCCTGATTCCGCCTTTCTTGAATGAGCTTTCATGGCTTACTGAGCTCTACTTTACTGATTCCCCTGGCTTATTTGGCCTCATCATCTATTTCCAAGCTCACCAACCTCACCAAGTTTGTAATTTTTAAGACCAATGTTTCCGGCCCAGTCCCTAACTTCTTGGGCCAACTCATAAACTTAAAAGTTCTTGATCTTTCTGGCATCAAGCTCATAGGCCCAATCCCTATATTTCTTAAACGTCTTAAGAGTTTGGATCGTCTTGATCTCTCTTCTAATAGACTCATGGGCCCAATCCCTGATTTTCTAAGGCAGTTGAAGAGTTTGACTTATCTGGACCTCTCTGACAATATACTCACCGGCCCAATTCCACTTGGCTTGGCCCAATTAAAGAATCTCATAGTCTTGAATCTTGGATCAAACAAGTTGAGTGGCCAAATACCCGAGTTTCTAGGCCGCGAGCTCAAGAGTACATCTACAATCAAACTCGAGTCTAACGGTTTGTCAGGCCCAATACCAGCATCTTTGGGCCAACCTTCTAACCTCACAACCATTTCTTTGTCCAATAACCAATTAACCGGGTCAATCCTGAGGTCACTGGGAAGCATTTATAGAGATAAACTTGCACTCGATAACAATAAACTCACTGGCGATGCCTCCTTTTTATTTGATGTGTCCCAACTTAGTATCAACAACAATCTTTTAAAGTATGATTTCTCGAATGTGTACTTGACCCCATTATTATGGAGTTTTAATATAAGCCACAATATGATACATGGGTCTCTTCCTGAGTGGTTCGGGCTATTTGATTCCATGTATTACGTTGATGTGAGTTACAACCAACTTTGTGGTCCAATACCAAATGGTCGACGCTTTAAGCAGGTCGACCCGCTCAAATTTGCCCACAATAAGTGCCTATGTGGTGGGCCATTACCTGCTTGCAAAAGATGGTGGTCGGTGGATGCTTTCAAAAAGCAACTAATAGTAACTTAAGTAGTAGACTAGTAGCCCTGCTGTGTTTAGTGTTCATGTTTTTTTTTAAAGTAATAATGATCATGGGTAATAATAAAATGAATATGATGTAACCACCGCCTGTCTCATTTGTTCTCGTCCTGTCGTACAAATTAACTGCAGGAATCCAGAAATGATATGCTTCCAAGTAGGGCTGATTAACATATAGGTTGGGTCGTGTTCGGGTTCAGGTTAATAATAAACGGGCCAACATGTTTCAACCCAAACCTAACCCGTTTATTAAACGGGTTGCAAAACTCAACCTTGACCCGACCTGTTTATTAAACGGGTTACCCATATAACCCGTTTAACCCATTTACATATTTATTACTATTAAATATTTATTAAAATTTATTAGTTTTCAACAATAAATTCACATAAAAGTATGCATGATTAGATTTTCTTTTCAATTTTTTTGTTCTACAATTAGTATTTTTAAAATTTTCACCAACTTTAACACAACTTTTTAGGAAATTATATTTTAATGAGTTAAACAGGTCAAAGCAGGTTAATTTCGGGTTGAAAATGTCAACCTTAACCTAACCCGTTTAATTAAATGGATAAGTTGTGTCAACCCATTTACTTAAATGGGTCAAAAATCTCAACCCAAACCCGCTTATTTCAGGCCGGGTTCGAGTTCGGTAAACGGGTTGGGTCAGTTTTTCACAGCCCTACTTCCAAGTATGTAATTGGAATCTCAGACCTGAGCCAAGCAAGTTAGTCAACTTGGTTGAACCCCATGTTTGTTGTCCCACATGGAGAAAGAGGAGAAAAAATACCACATGAGGTATAAGCTCAGAGTCGTTACTCCTACTATTGCCAATTGATTTTACCATGGAACCTCCTTTAGACTTGTAAGTGGACCAAACTCTCCTCTTCCTTATTGGGTTGCCCAAGCTCATTTTCAGTTCTATCAAATTAATCAAACTTGTGTTCCTATAATACATAGTCTCTCAATAAAAATAATTCAAAGTTCTAATATGAGGAAGATTACATGTGAGACTGAAGAGGTCAGTATATCCTGCTTCATTAGAAAAGAATGCGAAGTAGAGTGACATTTGGAAGTGATTTTTCCATCAAATTAAGAATAACTCTAATACCACAAACACTACTACATAACACATATGGTTGCATTTTGGTTTCGGATCATAGAGATATAATATAAACGCTACTACTTCATCCCCTTTCTAACTGAAACATAATACTAATTTTTATGTTTTTGGGCTAAAAAGCATTGCCTAGTTGCCATTTTGAGATCAGCTAACTTGGAAGAGGCCCAAAAATATTGGTAAGTGTATCTGGCAGATATAAACTCATAGTGACTCTGCCATCTTCCAGTGTACAGACTCCACACCTGTTGGATCCTAGAGTGAAAATATGCAATTACCTCGGCTCCAACCAAGCTGTTCTGCAGTAAAGGAGAGGCTCACGTAGCCGCTGACAGAGGATTCGGTCACTTAAACTCGCCACAGGCTACCAAGACGATTCATTTTCCCCATCAAACGATGCACAAGATTCGCCCAACGTAGCAATATCGATTGTCATCACCTTACTTTTCTCGTAGTCGTAGAAGAACCCTGGGTCCTCACCTCATCATCATACAAGCCAAAACAAGGTTCAAGATATCTGTTAACAAGAAGGTATAATCTCTCACATGATTCAACAAATAAACAAGCCTTACGCTATTAACATCACATTCCTGATTCCACCAAGCAAGGTTAACTAATTATTTCCCTCACATTCAATGTCACTCACAGACTCACAGGATCAATAGCTGAGAGCCTCCCTCTCGAACCAATGGTGTAGAATCTGCCCTCGTAAGCGATTATATCAGCAAAAGGAGTACCCTCATGAGTCATGAGGGAGTCTAATCCACTCCTTAACTTCGGACTTCCAAAACCCCAAGTCTCTGCCATTGTAGATGACTAAGTGACTAACATAGACAAGCCTTTTATAGTGGCGCCGAATTTTCAGAGCATAACAACCTTAACAGCCATTTGATCTCCCCAACTGTCAAATAACCTGAATGATCTGGCAACTTCAGAGACACTATGGTCTAAGAAATTAACATTTGCTGATACTTTGGGCAGGGGACTGACATTGTAATCGAAGATATTAAGCGCCATGTTCGACTCACCTTATTTTCTTTATTTCGTATCGTATCGATCGGATCGATCGATCGAAAAAAATAAGTTCGATCGAATCGATCGAAAAAATAAGTTCAGCGATCGATCGATCGATCGATCGATCACGCTCATATTTAAAAACTTATTATTACTATTAATACTATTATTTACTAAGAAATTTGTTCAAAAAGATTATTATTATTGTTGTTGTTGTACTTATTAAATATTAATATTGGTAATTATTATTAATCTCGTTGTTATCATTATAAATGTCATTGTTATCATTATTTTAAGTTATTTTGTTGTTATTAAATAATAGAAAATAAAAAGCCACGTGTTAAGAACATAAGATTGGCGCAAAATAAGAAATATATAAAATATGATAGCTCAAATTCATGACAACGAAACTACTAAGTTCGGATTACATTTCAAAATAAGCTAAGTGCGAGATACAAATTATAAATTTAGATCCCAGTATACCTCTTCCTACCGAATTCCAAATCTCTCTAGCTATTTGAAGTTGCACCCTATCCATTTCTTTTTTGCGCAAGTCATTGAACATATCACAATCTGCTCTACTTGGTGCAATATTTACGGTCCTTGAAATCGGTATATCCAACTCATACAATCGGATGAAATTTTGGAGTGTGAATGCGTAAACCATAATAGCCAATTGATACGGGACATCCATGTTCGGCATGTTTGACAATATTTTCCATCTCTTTTTAAGGGTTCCAAAACATCTTTCAATTGTAGTACGGAGAGATGAGTGACGATAATTAAAGTTTTCTAGCATGCCTTCTTGAGGGGGGCCATTTTGAAATTCGGGAATGTGATATCTTATATTTTTATCTTTAACTGGACTCAAGTATCCAATAGTATTTGGATATCCAAAGATCTACCAAATAGTATTTTCCTCGCTAAAAAAATGAGAATGTAAATATTTTATCTTGTATTATAGTTGCAAAAAAAACAAACTTTTTTACTAATTCATACCTGCAGGGGGATGTGGAAATTGAAATTTTGGTTCACTTAAGCAATGACTCCAAACCGTGATATCATGAGCACTCCCCTTCAAATCCAACATTGACGAATGTGAATAATCTATCAAACGAACATGCAATCAAAACATTCCACGTTTTGTTTCCTTTGCGTCCCCGAAATGCTATACCATCATTGTCGCTTACAAGTGCATTTATATGAGTCCCATCTAGAGCTCCAACACAATCCTTAAAACATGACAACAAATAATGCGTTATTGCCATTGTAGATAGAAGATATAATATGCCAAGTAATGCAAGTGTAAAATTATAAGGTGGTGTGAAGTGTTACCTTAAAGAATGGCCAATATAGTTGGTTTTGCGCTATTTGCGCAGCACTTCATTCAAATCTTGATATGGTCTTATGATCTCAAGTAGACAGATGGACCATTGCTTTCAATACTTGTTTGAAATAGAAACCAATTGTTGCAATTGAATGTTGAAATCGATCAAAGAACATCACGATAGGAACTTCCTTTAGCCATAATATATAGAAAAATTCCTATTTGCTCCGCCACTTCAATGAATCTACCACTTGATAATAATTCTTTTTCCGACAAACAAGTAACCGAGTTGTAAAAATATGTTTCTATCTAATCTTAATTGCTCTTTAAATAGACCGGGATGAGCATGTAACAATCTATGTATATATTCACTACCACCTTCTCCACCTATCCTTAAAGGTAATCTTTCAATTTGTGTGAGTAATCTCTTCAACTCCTCTAATGCAATGATTGTGACACAAATCGAATCATAGCGTCCATTCTACAAAATTGCATCATAATTGAACAACTCATAATATTGTATAGACTTAAGAAATTGCAACAAACAAATAATTGAAATATAAAAGGTCATAATATTAGCAAATAAAGCTTAAAAGTTCCATAATAAAATTTAACATAATGCAATAACATCATATCAAGCTACTTAAACTTAAAAGTCATACAAAATATATTTTATAAAAGATCGGATCGATCGATCGATCGATCGATCGGAAAAAAATAAGTTCGGATCGATCGGATCGAAAAAAATAAGTTCGGATCAGATCGATCGGATCGATAAGCTTCGGATCGAAAATTTCGGTGAACTAAACATAAAGTTGCTGGAGGATTCATTGTCGGAGTAAATTTCTACCATTTCTTCAACCGAGGTTAACCAGATGTTAGTAAATAACTGCCATTGTCTTTGGGAGAAACCAAGTAAAAGATGCTCTGCCTAAGAAGTCCAATCTCGGCCTCATCGTCGAAGAGTTTAAAGGAGTAAAGGTCAGGGAGGCGGACCCTGATAAGGAACTTGACAGCAGGTTTGGAAAGGGAAAGAGAAGAGTGCCAGGATGTGCAGACTGCACGGAGCCTTCGATGTTCAGTATCTGTGTTGTGGATCTGCCTGAAGACTTTAGACAAAATGCAGACTGCACGAATTGTTGTTGTTGATGACAAGCAGATCAATGTGCTGCTTGTTCTTGTTGAGTAGAAAACATAGTTCTTTTCCGTTGGAAAAGAAGGTAAATGTTATGCACAGGAATATCTCATTTGTATAAATGTCTGCAGATCAATTAAGCGATCGATTATGTAATAAAAGCAACACATGTTTTCCTGTGAATATTGGTCAAGATGTTTTTAAAAATGCATATCAAATTCGTGTACATGGTTACTCAGAATATATAGCTATAGATACAATGGACTTATCATAGTTATCAAGATGAGAATTCCTACTCCTGCTAAGCTTACACAATGCATCGTGCATGAGTTCATCATTTGAAATTCGAATGTAACAATTAAACTACCCAAAATAAACTTCAATGACTTTTACATTAGAGCTGATATTCGACCTACAAATGATTCACGAAAACAAACATTCGGCCAACATTTGAGCTCACAGTAAGAAAATGACACCATTAAATTTCACAAATGTAGGCATTGATCAGATAAACTACTCCGAGTGAAACAAAATATATGAGTCTCCTTGAAATTGAAAAAGCATTGCTTAGTCGGAGAATAACCATTGGAACACATAGTTAATACTTTTAAAATGGAGATAAACCACAACTACCTTATAGACCAAGGTAATCCTAAAGCAAAATATACCTCAATCTATGAAACTTCTCCAATGGAACAAAATGATCAGTTTCCCCTAAAAACTGATTGCCTAGTTAGACAGCAACCAACTAGGAACAGGCCAGAAAATCTTGAACTCGCGAGGCAAAGTGATATTACTAGTAGTAGTAATCGCGCCTTCATTCACATAATAAATTCCACAAAATCTACTAAACAATTGCAGCTCCGATTTATAAGTATGATTAAGATCATTGCAATCCTCATCACCATAACAATAGTATCCATGCCCCATAAACCCTTCTTGGTTAAAGAATATACAATTCCCTCTACTCAAACCAGCTTCTTCCTTCGAAAGCGAGAACGTAACATACTCACTTACAAAGAAAACTCTGTCTTCCATACTCCATGTCAGCTTCCAAAACACGCCACATTCTCCATCAGTCTTACAATAATCACTCAACACCCAAACCCCTAGAACAAGCGGTTCCAATGCCTCTCTAAACACTCGAGTCCTAACCATTCTCAATGTCTCTTTATCACGATAAAGAGCATCCAAGTAACAAGCTTTAGTGTTAATAACTTTGTTAACCAAGTACAACTTCCCACATGATTCAACCAAATAAGTAAACATACCATCACACACATCAACATTCGACGTGATCATATCCTTAACCTCGAATGTTATCGGATTAATACATTTTAACTTACCCTTCAAATCAGTAACATAAAATGCATTATCATAAACAATTACATCAGAAAACCTACAATCATCTTCTTTAGTAACAATAACCCATTGCTCTGTACCAGACTTCCATAACCCTAAGTTACCATTCACATGAAGAGCTAACAAAGAAAACCCTTGCTCATAATTTGCTTCAGTTTTAGGAAACATAACAATCTTATCAGCTTTCAAACTATATGATGTAGTAACTTCAGAAATATTATAGTCTAAGAAGTTAATCTTAGCTTTAATATTTGGTAGGGGTTGGAAATCGGTGACCCGGGAAAATGGGTTTTGGAGGACCCATTTGTTTAATGGGCTGGGTATTTCCTCAACCCGGGTTATCCATGGATGAAGGGTAGTATTAGTGGTGTTGGTTTTTTTGGGTGAGATGAGGTAAAAGACGGTTTGAGAAATGTAGAAAGTTTTGGTGGTGTTGGGTTTCGAACCCGGGATGATGAGGGGGAATTTGAGAGGTGGTTTTAAGGGGGTGAGGACGGTTCGCCACGTGGAGCAGACGGAGCGGAGACGGCGGAGGTCGGTGGTGGTGGAGTTGAGGAGGTGGAGGATGTGGGAGAGTGTTTCAGTAGGGAGAGTTGTCCAATCAGGGTGTGGTGGATTCATTTTTTTTTTTTTGGAGTTTTGGAAGAAATATGGAAGTTGTAAAAGTTGATGGAGTTTGAAGAAATTGGAGTAATGTAGTGAGTATTTATGTAGAGGAGTGGAGTAGTTGAGAGTAGATGAAGATGGAAGATTTGGAAGTAGAAGAGTTGGGCAGATGAGTTATGGTGACGCTTGGTGAGTATGATTTTTGGGAGATGCAGAACATAGGGTATAGCTATGCCCTATAGGGGAATTATCGATCTTGGACTCTTGGTAGTTGTGCACCTTAGCCCTTAGAGGCTTAGAGTATGTTCAATGGTTAGACCCTTCAAAGGGTTTATCAAATACTATATTAATTTCTCTCTCCTCCACATCACTCATACCCAATCTACTCAAAAACCTCTATTTTCTTCCTCCCAATGGTTAGACCAACTTTTGAGGTCATCAAATTCTCTCTCCTACTATTTACTATACCCCACTATATTTTTTATCTCCTTATTAATTTGATTTATCCCAATTCTTCACCATATTTATCATTTTGGAGTAATTAAAATACACCAATGATGAACTGTTATAATTTTTTAATTTTTGTATTTGTATTATAACTAATTATTTATGTTAATCGAAGTTATTTTAAAACCTTCTTCAAATTATATGAACACAAAAATTAAGAACAAGAAAATTATTTCATTTAATCAAACATTAATACATAGATGTTTTACTAGACATTACCGACTTTTCTTAAATAAAGATTGATACATAGATTATTTTGGGGTTGTGGAGTGTTTTGTGGATTTTTGTTGGGTTTTTTTCCTCCCATTTTTTGGATTCATATCTTAAATAAGTGTTTAATGAAAAAGAGGTGTATGAAAAATGTATGGAAATACCTCAATATTGGGCTCTATTTATAGAGAAGAGAAAAATAGAGCTGTTGGTAAAGTTTTTTTTTAAAAAAAAAAATTTTAATTATTAAATATGACCATTATTTTAAAAAGGGTAAAAAAAAGTATGAACAATTTATGAACAATCTCAACCATTCACCACAATCAATTACCAACCATTAGATCAAATACACAATTTCCATAAACCAATAATATTTTGCCACTTGTCACACCCAAGTGATACATGTCAGATTTTTTTTTTTGTAAACGGTCCATCACAGTGAACTGGGCATCCACTTCTTTCCTCCCTTTTTTTCTCTCTCTTCATTCTTTATTATTCTTTTAGCTCTCTCTCTCCTCATAAACCATCACAAGACCAACCGCTGGTTCTACTCTTAGGTTAATTTGTTATTGATCTTGGAGACTTGGTTAAATGCCGAGGAACTATTTTATTGGACTAAAATGAACAGAACTGAAATAGGGACAGAAGAGCATGGTCTTAGCGCGTAGTATCTATACAAAAGACTTCATTTGTTTCACAATACTTATAATAGTTTGGCTTTCACATTTGCTAATACACATAGGAATTGGGGTTGTCTCAAGTAGTGAACTTTCCATCTTCTTTAGACTTATAGCAAAGTCTTGGGGTTCAATTCCTAACCCAAGCATTTGCTTTGAGATTTAAGGGGAAGGAGGGTTGGGGTGTATTATGTATGGCTTGTAATGGGCCTCTGGGTAGGGGCCATGTGCCTAGAGAATTTCTTCTTACATACTATTAAAAAACACATTTGCTAATATACAATTTTAACCATTAATATTTTTAATTACCAATTAGTAAAAATTAGAAAAAGTTGGTAGTTGAGATATAAATATTGAGATTAATTCAACAACATCGTAGTTAATAATCCCTTTGTATTTTTTTTGTTTTACCTACTTTGAATGTGTGCGTTTATCAATGGACTTTTTTAAACTTAAATATCTTACATTATATATTAGTAAAAATTATAACCATTATATATTAATATAGTATTTATGAAGACGAATCAAACAAACATATGACTAAACTGATTCTTATATATTGAGAAGAATTTAGAATATTCTCTCTATTTGTGAATAGCGTCAAGATTTCAAGTAGGAAGAACAAAAAAATACAGAGGGATCAGAGTAACATTTCTAAGGACATATTCCTTCACAACATCCATTCCTTTGTCCTATAATATAGCGCATGATTCTCATTTTTCACGAGAATTTTAGAAAGTGAAAAATGTTATTATTTGTATTGTTTGATGATGTACTTGTATGTATTGGAAAGTTAATTATCTTTTTTATTTTGATAAATCAATACATAGATCTATGGATAAAATAACCAAAGCTACATTGAACCAACAACATTAAATGTTTATTACCACCATACATAGAGAGGAACAAAAGTTTGCATGAATCCAAACAAACCAATAGGATTACATCAAATATTTCAAACAACAAATAGAATTACAACCTTAAGATTTTGCGGATTCCAGCCTAAACATTTAAAGTAGAAAAATACTTAGCACGTGAATAATTTTATTAGGACGCCCAAAAAGGAATACAAGAACTATATTATGAGAATTGAGGGAGTATATCATAAAAAAGTTATAATCACACTTAATAGATGAATAGTGTAAAAGTTAAATGGTTGCAAGTACTAAGAAACAGATGAAATAGTAGTTTATACTCCACCCGTCCCGTAACATAGTGTATGTATTCTTTTCTGGGTATTCCAAAAAATTGTTCATGCTTTAATATTTATACTTTAAAGTACTTCCTCCGTTTTTTATTACATGCTACACTTTTCAAAATCATGAACCTCAGCAAAATTTCAATAGGGATTAAGTAAAAGTAATGGAGGATTAAACTAATGGGACCATTGCACATGGGGTTTAAGGGAAGGGAGGAGAGAGAAAGTAGGGACCACACCCAACTTCCCTCCTTATTTTACACGCCCAAGTGGGGGGGAAAAATCGAGAAAGGCAATTTTTTTGGCACCAATTTCATTTCCCTCCAAAATTTTCATTAAAATCAACTTTTTTCCTTCTTCAAACCAAGGGAAAGGGTGTCTTCTACAACTCTCTTTTTATATAAACCCCTAACATTAAATGAGGGTTTATTTCACAAAATGAAGAGAGAGAAAATGTCATCAACTACCATGGTTTAGTATCATTACAAGTTAATTAAGTTAAGCTAATAGTTCACTGCACACACTGCACATTAATGTTAAAATTAATCATTCAAAAAATTACAACTGAAGTTTTCCACAAAAAACTTCAAACTTCAGTCATCTTCTTCTCTTTCAATCACTCAAAATGGGGTCAGCAGAGCAGGGAGATGCAGACATGTTTGGCCTTCACGAGTTGCTGCAAATTGAAGGCATGGAGGATGACTTGCTACTGCATGAAATGGGACAGTATTATGAAAGTGATGATGATCAGTACACAGATGATGATGATAGAGGCACAGAAACAGAGGAGGAAGCACAACAACAGCAAGTTCACCCACACCAACCACACACACAAACAGAAAACAATGTAAGTTCATCACGAAAAAAAACCAATGTTAAGTTTACAAAAAAGGAGAATGATGGTTGATGAACTTCTTACCTTAGAAACAGAAGGTAAACTTGCATGGGGTTTAAAAAGAAAACTAGCAAGAAAGTATGGCATAAGTAGGATGACATTAGATAGAATATAGAAAGATGCAAAAAAAACAGAGACAAAGTGGCAGCCCATAGATGTCAGAAGCAAAAAAATAGGCAGATGTGGTAGAAAACTTAGAGTTTATGATGAAAAATGGCTTCAGTCAGTCCCATTACATCTAAGGACAAGTATTAGGGCATTTGCTGGTTATCTTAAAGTCCCCTCATCCACTGTGTATAGACTACTGAAACAGGGGAAGCTCAGAAGTCACACAAGCAGTACTCACCCAAAACTGACAGATGATCACAACTCACAAGCTTCAAAGAATGAAGTGGGTGTTGCAGCACATATTACCAGCAACAAGGACACAACCACCAAAATTTATTGACATGCATAATGTTGTTCACATAGATGAAAAGTGGTTTTATTTGAGTCCAGACATGAGGAGATTCTACTTGCTCCCTGTTGAAGATGACCCTTATAGTTTTTGTCAATCTAAGAGGTATAAGATTAAAGCTATGTTCATGTGTGCAACATCTAGACCTATTAAGGACAGTGAAGGGAAGTTGATACATGATGGAAAATTTGGCATCTATCCTTTTGTTGAGTATGGGAGAGCCAAGTATTTAACTAAGAACAGAAAGGTAGGAACTTTGGTGACAAAGGCAATTGAAAGTGTGAACCTAACAGTTATGAAGGACATGATAATAAACATTATCATCCCTGCCATCATGAAGAATTGGCCAGAGGGTGTGTCAAAAGATATCTACATACAAAGAAGACAATGCTAGACCTCACATTCATGCAAGATGACCCAACATTTATGGCAAAGAAGAACTCGTAATGGGTTCAATATTCAACTAATCAATCAACCACCTCGCCCCCCGACTTAAATGTGCTAGACTTGGGATTTTTTAGAGCTATTCAAGCACTACAATATCGCTCTTTTCCTAAGAATCTAGATGATTTGATTTTAAGAGTGCAGATCGTATGATTTCTTTGATCCAGAAGTATTGAAGTACACTTGGTTGCAATTGCAATATGTCATGGTAGAGATACTAAAATGCAAAGGAGTGAATAATTACAAAAACCCATACCATGGCAAAAGAAAGCTAGAGAGACAGGGATTACTACCTGACAATGTGGAAGTTGAGCAATCACTTGTAGATGAGACTATTGCTTATCTAAATGAAAGGTTCATTAATGTTGGTGAAGCTTTTGACTACCTAGATGCAAAGACAAGCCTAGAAAGGGGAGAAGATGAAGGTACTTTTTTGCACAAGTTTCTTGCTGTGTATGAAGGACAAGAAACAGAGGCAACTTTTTGGTATATAACAAGTATATAAGAAGACATATACACAGCTTTAGTAGTTTATGGAGAAGATGCAGCAACACTTCTAATCAAACCAGAAAGTTTTTGGGCCTAGGATTTCATGTGTTTGTTTGTGATGTGTAATGTAGATGGTCAAGTACTGGTTTTGTATAAGCAGTGATGCAACAATTAATGATGAAAAGGAATTTATCTTTATGTTCAATTTTTGCATGTCAACAAGTTTAATGGAGTTGTGTTTATTTAAATCCATCAGGGATAATTGCATAGCTCATTGAGGAAGTAATGGATGATTTAAATCCTCAACTTATTGGTTTTACACCAATAAGGAGCAAATCATCTATTGCTCCTCAAGCCACAAGCATGAGTCCCTTCATCATCTGGATTATATGTGAACATCATAAAAAGGGACTCAAGTAACTCATACAAGGGACCGAGATGGACTCAAATAACTCAAAGAAATCAAAGCCACACATTTTTGTTAGATTAAGCCATAGTGACATCATTAGCCATTTATCTCACCAAACAAACCACTCAAATTCATCACCCAACCTCCAAACCTAAATCAACATCCAACCTCCAATCCAAATCCAACCTCCAATCCAAAACTAGAATAGGCAACCAAAACCAGTAGACAACAATAACCAATAGGCAACCAAATTCAACAAGCAACCAAAACCAACAGGCAACCAAAACCAACAGGCAACCAAAACCAATAGGCAACAATAACCAATAGGCAACCAAATCCAATTAAAAACCAAAACCAATAGGCAACCAAAACCAATAGGCAACCAATTCCAATAGGCAATAAAAACCAATAGGCAACCAAAACCAACAGGCAACAAAAACCAATAGGCAACCAATTCCGATAGGCAACCAATTCCAATAGGCAACAAAAACCAACAGAGTAGGCAACAACAACATTCAAGGGGACTAATATGCAAAGGCACAAACATACACATTGAAAGTAAAAGTAAATTAAACTGAGTTAGGATGATAGAACCTCGGGGTCTCAAGTTTTTGGCTTTACGCCTTAGTAGGAAGCAATGCGAATCTTGGTCCAGTTCTGAGCTAGTACAGGGGCTCATTGGGACATCAATCTCATCCTCTTCAGCCTCAGATGAACCCACAATGTCTTCAACCACATCAAACACTTTGAAACCCCCATCACTCTCAACATACATAGCATATGTGTTCCCCCTCATCATCATACACGTTGAAGGCAAGAGAGCAGCATCCCAAACAATCACAACTCCCCTTAACATCTTTCCCCTTCCCCTGCACATCATTCTGACCCACCTTAACCTCTGTCTTAGGCCCCCTGACTTCTTTCTCATTCCCTTTCACCTCTTTAACCTTACCTTTCTTCGAGAAACAATAAAATTCGGGAGCCCTAAGTGCGCATACTATCTCATGGATAGACCTCAAAACACCCTTACCTTTTTCCCATCACCCATTTGCCCACCTTCCTCCACATCAATCACAACCTCAACCTTACTAGATCTAGGGCGCAACCTCTTTGCAATTGGTTGATGGCCCAAGATCAACCTGTTTGGGGGGACTCCAAGGTTGTGGAATGGAAGGGCAGGGAAGGAACTCCTTTCAAATACCAGCTTTTTGGTAAAAATCAAGAACCACAACACCCAAAGCCTTCAAGGCATAAGGGCGAAGTAAATTTTTCGCTTCTCCGCCGTCATAAAGCCTTCTCGGGCCAAGGGGAATTCGCTTCAAATGCCTTCATCAACTCTCCGATGCAATTAGACTCATCAAGCATCGTTGGTTTGAAACAACGCATCAACTAGGGGTTGAAGATTTGGGACATACATTCTCGAGCGAAATTAGGGTTTTTTGGGGAATACTCAAACCGCATCTAGGGTTTTTTGAGATCTTTAAGATGATTTCGAAGGCAAGGAGTGACGAATTCTTCCGATTATTGCGTAAATTGAAGTTTGTAGAGGCGATTATAGGAGAAACACAAGAAATTAAGAGAGAGAAAATGGAAGTCGAGAGAGAAATTGGAGGTTAGTAGAGAGAAAATGAAGGTGAGGGAGAGAGAAGATGAACGTTTCAAGGGAGGGAGATGAATTTCGTAGATTTAGGGTTATGGGAATTGAAGAACATTAATGGGGGGGTTGATTGAATGAAATGTAGTTGGGGGGTTTCTTTTTACCGATGTGGTGGATGAAAAGTAGTTGGGCGGTTTATAATTTGGTGGGAATAGTTAACATATGATTAGATTAGGTTTTGTTTTAATAGGATAGATTAAGTGGGTTTTATTTTTCTTAATTGTAGTAAGTAAGGGTAAGTTGGTCATTTCACAGGGGAAAACTTACCAATTTGGGAAACAAAAAAGTGTAACATGTATTTTGCACCATTCCGTTTTAGAAAAGTGTAACATGTAATAAAAAAAAGGGAGGAAGTATAATTCTATAGGTTGTTTGAAATACTCTCTCTATTTGAGGCCAAACCTTGACTGTTAATTACTCTCAATTTATGTTGATAAAAATAATAAGAAAATAATATTATTATAGTATGTTTCAAAACAAATTTAATGGTATAATTTTTATAATTTTTATTTGTCATACTATAAGAGATTTTTGTGATTAAAGCATTTTTTTGTAAACCAAAGGTGCCTTATATTTTTAAATGAGGTGGGGGGAGGGGGATTATTTGATGTAATCCTATTAGTTATTTGGTTTGTTTGGATTCATGCAAACTTTTCTTCTTCTCTATGTTTAATATCAGTAAACATTCAATGTTGTTTGTTAATTTCAATGTAGTTTTGGTCATTTATAGCCATATATCTTACTTGTTAATTTAAACTGAAAAGACAACTAAGTTTCCACATATAAGTACATAATTAAATAATACAAATGATAACATTTTTCATTTTCCTATATTTTCGTGAAAAATGAGAAATAAATACTATAACATGTTAGTTAATACCATGGTGTATACTCTCTTCATATCAACTTATGGTACTTGTATATTCTTCTTATTTATCATGTTTCTATTTTGAGATGGTACTTTTTTTCTAAAATACCCTCATTAAACAATTTTTATTCTTGTTGAAACCATATGACCCATAATTACTATTTGTGCTCATTTTTACATGGAAAGTTATAGCCACATGACCCACATTTAATATTTATCATCATTTTCATACGGCCAGTTGTAGCCAAATTACCCACATTTAATATTTGTTATCATTTTTACATGGAAAGTTGTAGCTACATTTAATACTTGTGCTTCTCAATGCAAGCTAAGTACTATAAATATTTAAAGCAAATGATATTTCTTAGCTTAATTCTTGTGCAAAATAAGAAACAAGCACTATAAATTGAAACGGAGGGAGTACTATTCAATTTTACATCTTATATGGGTGATTCATTAAGCAATATATGTAGACGTGTAGCTTTGTCCCATTTATTTTATTTTTTCTCTTTTTACCTAAAAGCTTTGTCGCTTCCGCGGTGCTTGATAGGGATTATGGAGAAAAGAGAGTGGAATAAAGATAGGAAACTAATAGGTGCAATAGAGAAAAAATAAGGTTAGTGAGGAATAAGATTGAGATAAGTTATAATAAAATCAAAATACCCTTACTAAATCCCACATTCTCTCATACTTTCTTCTTTTTTGTTAAGCGTAAGAATCTTTTATTCGCTTTTCTTATCCCTCCCTCTTATACCAACCCCTTATCTTTAGTGTATTATTTTGGAGGGATAGGAGAAGTTTCTATCTGTATATTTATCCTCCCTTTTATCCCCCTCTCCTTAAACAAACATTACATTTCTTCTATCCCTCATCTCTTATTCCTATTATACTTCCTCTATTTTTTTTAGTTGCAACAATTTTCATTTATAGGTGTTTTTATTTGGATGCAACATTTCCTTTCTTGTTAAAGATTTTGGGGCTATTTGACCATTTTATCCTCACTTTACCTACCTCCACATGTAAAAGTATGGGTAATTGGGTCAAATCTTACTCTTTCTCCTCTTTCCTTAATATTTGTGAAAAAGAAATTTGTTGTAACTAAAAAAAATAGAGGCGTTATATCTTCATCGCAATTAAGAGTTATTGAATTTACTTACCAAAATTTTGTTCAATATACTATTTTCTGGGCACGGGGAAACTTTTCGTGTTTCCATTTAGTAGTTTAAAACAACTAATTTATATGGTGTAAAAATATTTTTTTAGTAAAAGAAGGAAATAAGTAAATCTTATTCATAATATGCGTTAATAATATTGTAGCTCAACCTATGATTTTCATTACAAATCCGTAATATCATCTTTAATTATGATACAAAAAATTAATTATTACTCTACATTTTTTTATATAGCATCTAAATTAAAATCAATAAAGTATAAGTCAAGGCCGACTAAATAGCCTGTGTTTGGACCAAATGCATCAAAGCCTCAAACTACATGGGCCTATAAGTATTTTAAGCCCAATTGAATCTATTTATTTTTAATGTTTAAAGCAGAGTACAAGTTTTGACTAATAAGTTCAGAAACCTACAGTTTCTGACTTTCTTCACCCTTAGGCCTTAATATAAAAATGCAACAATGCAACATTTTTTTTTTTTTGGCAAAGGCAACGATGCAACATTGATGATGGGTTTGCTCCAACTGAAATCCAAAGTTGCGAGCCTGAATGTTTTGTCTTGCTTCTTTTTTTTTGTTTGGCTAGAAAATCTACAAGCACGTTTTTCTTCCTCTCTTCAAACTTAAATACTTCCTCCGTTCGTTTTTAAATGAAACGTTTACTTTTTTTACGTAATCCAACGCTTTTTAATCATTAATATCTTTAGTTATGCACACGTAAAAAATATAAAAAAGTTATAATTTGATAAGATGCATCGGGACGAATCTATCAGTGATCCCACTTAATAATGTTTTTCTTTATATAATGGCGATAAATTGGAGTCAAAATTGATCAATGAATAAGTGTTATTTCACCCAATGTTTCATTTAAAAACGAAACGGAGGAAGTATTAAAACCGGCAGCTTTTCCCCATGAGTTCCCACATTCCAAAACAATATCGGTTCATGTATTCTCGAGTTTACCGTACGTTGTGAATGATATCTAAGATGCATGTGGATGTCATCTACCTAAGTAGGTTAAATCTTATGGAGATGATATCCAAGACCTCAAATTGAATCCCATCAATATCATTTGTCTTAGTCGCTCATTTACACACACAAAAATGATATCTAGTAACTCTTGTTCGGCTTTTCTTCTATTTTTCTTTGTAAGGCCGAGTTTATAATCCCATATGATCGAGGATTTTTATTCATACTAGTTGATTCTAGAAAGTTTTCATCATAAAAATTTTTGTTTTTGCATATCTTATTTAGTTCATTGTTTCCGCCAAAAAATTACATCTGATGTCGACTAACACAACCCAATGCAATCCAAAGATCTATAAATTGATAGAAATGGTGAACTAGGCTTTTTGTGAAATCACAATAAGAAAAAAAGAAAGATATGACAACTTACTTTGCACAAATTAAAGTGAGTATTTACTTTAAGTGGCGAAGTAGGTGTAATAGCCTAATAGGACATGCAAACTCAGTTGAAGAGTCTTCAAGCACAACCTGAGTACTTAATTAGCTGCATAATACTAGGTGCAAATTTTAGACTTGTTAGTCAGAGTCATTGGACTCACTAGCAAAAGCATGTTCGTACGTACTTACCAAATAAATATTATTCAAACTTTATTGAGTAGAGTAATCTTCTTTGTGATAAATGTGATGTATAAGTACGGCTCTAGCTTTTATTAACATTATTATTAAACATTCAAAATTGATATGCGTGCTGTTCAATATTTGTCTCCTTTTATTCTTTTAATTCATTGTTTTAATTGAGCTACTTCACGTAATATTTATTATTATCAAGTTTTTCTTTTGTTGTGTTCAAAATGATAACTTAGATTTCTGAATATCTTCTACTATCCCTATTCCCTAATTAATTGGAACCTCAATTCATGAGGGGAGGGGGAAATTGAAGAGGAGAGTAGGAGGAATTCCTAGTTTGAATCTAAAAAGAAAAAACAATACAAAATGACAGTTTGGTGATAAAGGCCTCATAGTCATTATTTACAATTCAATAGAAATGAATTTATTTTTGTGTTTGTTATTAAAAATTCCTCGTTAAAAATCCTACGATTCTATGATTCAAGGCCTCATCAATCCCAAGGATCTTAATTTGGCACAGAGTCTTCTGATCATGCCCGGCCACAAAATCACATGATGAGGAATACGGACTCTGTGATCCGATCCTATCATATGTAAAAAAATCGTAGTAATCTCACATAATATATTTCTCCTAATAGGTTTTAGTCCCATGTTTTCGATCTTAGGTATTGAATTACTATCAATATTGCTAATGAAATAAGTCATAATGAATATGTGCGGATTTTTAACATGAGTTATTCACTATATTCTAGCATAATTTTCTATGTTTTACCCAATTTGTAGGATCTTAATTACGATCCTAAATTCCCAATCGGTCCTACCAACCCCTATCGATTCAAAGTAAGATCCGATCCACGATAACATTGATTGTACCCTCATCTTTACAAAAGATAGTAGAGTATCACCATCGTTTTGTCGAAAGTGTTAATGATGTTGTTGGTGAGATATTTCATGTGTTCTAAACTAATATACTAAGGTTTAAAAGTGATTTATTAGCTAACTTTTGTTTTATAGGAGGGAAAAATTCAACTTAACCAATTTCTTTTGACTTCATAACAATAAGTTAAAACTCATTGAAATTCTTTCATATCCGTACAAGATTAAAACATAACACTTCTCTAATGGAATTTATTGGTGAGTTAATTAATAACCATACGAGCATAATGTAAATGCTTATAGAATCACAAGAGTATTGTGGAGAATTTGGTGAGATATTGGACATGGTAGAGGAACAATGTGAATTCTCGACGACGTACAAACACATGGGTACATATAAGAAAATACCTTATCTCTCGTGGACGACTTCGCAAATGAGGATTTAGACTATTATTAAATATCGACATTACTCATGACACAATATCTGCATAAAAAATAATTGATCCATAGACTCTGTTAATAGTATAATCCACATGTTAGAAAATAGTATGCTCGCATTAAAGAATTAGAGGCTGACTGACTATTAGCATATATATGGGTAGGTTACTTCCACCTATTACCGATTGGTTTTAGAATGAAATCCTATTAAACTTGTATGTGAGATCAAACTTTCCTCCCAAGGTGTGAGCTTCCTCAAACCAAGAAAAAGCAAAACAATAGTTGGAAAGTTATAACTTATAAAGATCAGCAACATACAAAGTGGTAAAAGGAGAGGCTTACAACAGAAGCTATAACAAATGTGTAGAATAACTATGAATCCGTATGGAACCTATTAGTTTTGTAGAAGCTATTAATAACTAGGTTTTTCTAACCTAATTCTATTTAACTTTATGCACAGTGCATAAGGTTAAGAAAAATCAAGTAACTATAATAAGAAAAATATAAATTACATTAGAAACAAAATATTTTAATATAATCTTAGAAAACAAAAAACGTCTCATACATATCTTTGTAATTTAATTGTAAAGTCCATGTATTGCACGAGTGTAAAAACAAATACCATAACATATAGAAAAAACAATTAGCATGTTGGATTATTCATTTCAAACCTAAATAAATGACCTTCGAGATGGGAAGCTGAGAGTTGAGTGATTGATACGAAGCTAAGATTGAGAAAACTATACAAATTGATCGAGTTTGGCTTATTTTTTGTGACTTCATGAGAACAAAGTGGAGGGTTTAATCATTCCAACTATGAAAATTAACCATTAATGACTAATCTCCTATTATTATAATGCTAAAGAAAACATCTAGAGAAATTAAGCAGTGGGAAAGGAATGATTAGATAATTACTTTGATTATATCCATGTGAATTTTTATATTATTTTGACGGTTACTTTGATTTTATCCTTAAGTGGATGAAAGTACCACGAAAGATTT